>CM053758.1:9111497-9128598 GCA_028658305.1 Pachyuromys duprasi
ATCTGTGAAGGGACCGGTGTGCTCGATTCAGAGTGCTCAGGCAAATGCCCGGAAACCCCTTCCCACTAGAAGCCTTCAGCCCATAGCAGGACAAACAAGTACAAGGGACAATAATGGAAACGAAATAGAAGTCAGGCCACTAGGACAGATGGGTCAGCTTTGGGTACAGCATCACCACCAGCAACTGGCCCTTTCTTCTGGGAGATACTCCCTGCTGGACTAGATGCCCAAGAAGGCTGGGGCAGCTCAGATGACAGCTGAACCCTAGACAGCTCTGATTGAGCATAGGGCAAACAAGCCCTGCCTTTGTTCTTCTTAATCTAAATTGAATCTAGGCAGAGAAAGATTGCATGACAGAAGTGAAAAGCCAGCCAAATTTCAGTTACTCTGGTCAGAATGGAAATGATGGGAGAGGCTTCCAGAAGGATGGCCAGTGCCATGCCATATAGCATGGTTCACTTTAATTTAGCCCCATTCTGGTGATGACAGAATAGAGATGACTTTCTTTTTTTATTTTTATTTTTTTAATATTAGTTACAGTTTATTAACGGTGTATCCCTTCTGCATCCCACTCCTTCATTCCCTCCCTCCTTCAAGCCCACCCTCTCTCCCTCATCTCCTCCCTGTCCCTTTCCAAGTCCACTGATGGGGGGGACCTCCTTCCCTTTCATCTGACCCTGGTTTATCTTCAGGATTGGCTGCAAAGTCCTCCTCTGTGGCCTGGCAGAGCTGCTTCTCCCTCAGGGGGTGGGGCAGGGGGGTCAAAGAGCCAGCCATTGAGTTCATGTTAGAAATAGTCCCTGTTCCCCTTACTAGGATACCCACTTGGATACTGAGCTACCATGGGCTACATCGGAGCAGAGGTTCTAGGTTACATCCATACATGGTCCTTGGTTGGGGGAACAGTCTCATAAAAGACCCCTGACCAAATAGAGATGACTTTCTAATGCTAAAACCTGAGACATTAGCCACTGGCAGTCCCACTAAGAATGGGGAGTTCGTACTCAAATTGCTATTTGTTGTCTAGAAGCCTAGGCCTCTTAGGATCAGAGGCATCTGCTGAGTGAATTTGCCTGGGCAGGTGCAAAGCAATGCCCATTCATCCCAGATATGACACTGATAGACCAAAGAAACAGTTCTAGCTCCATGAACTGATAGGTTTTCTGGGGTTACTTACAGGAGAAAAGGTAATTCCTAGGCAGCTGCACCACGGGAAACTGCACCAAAGCATGGACAATAACTCACAAAAGTCACGTGGCTTTATTCCTATCCCAGTCAGGTTTCGTATTTTGTACCCATGGGACCTCACACAGCTTGGACAAGATTACATGCAGCCCAGCCCAGGGAAAGTGGGGAATGAGCAGCTAGATCCTCAGGTAAGGATCACGACTTCCCATTTCCCTTCTGTGAAAAGAACATTAATAGGGCCAAACACTAGATCTCATGATCACATCTGTTCTGATTCTAGATGGTAAGGGTCTTGTTACATGCTGAAGACAGTTCCATGACAGCATACTTCACAGGGGCAGCATCCACACTCCACTCATGTGTGCCTCCAGCCAGACAGGCCAGAATGATACTGTGACTTCTGGGCAGTGAAGATCTACTTGCTGTTAACTTTGGGGATGCCAGAGAAGGGTCAAGCATTTGAAAGCAGATAGTGCACTCTTAGCTCTGTCAGATGAAAAGCCTTAGCTCACTCCCTGGCCATTACACATAGAGAATATTCCTAATTCCAGGGTTCTGTGGTCTCCTGGGAACATTACAGAAATTTCCAGAAGAGCTCGCCAACTTTTTTCTATTCCTAGACTATGTACAAGGTACACACACACACACACACACACACACACACACACCAGCAGCAGCAGCAGGATGGGGGAGAAACAGACACCCTTATCTTCCCTAGAAATTAAGCAATATTCATTCAGCCTACAGAAAAGTAGTCCATGTTTTTTCCCATGTTAATCTAAATTAAATCTGCAAATGGAATGAGGGTCTCTCCTGACAAGAAGTCAACCTCATCAGGTATGAGTGAGTACCTTGAGTGAGCAGGGATGTTATGGAGTATGGGTTGAATTTTAGATAGGCATATCAGAAGGGTATTCTTGAAATACTTTTGTTGTTTATTTTTAATTTGTGTGTGTGTTTGAGAAAGAGACAGAGAGAGAGAGGGAAAAAAAAACAGGTACATTCAGCAGAAAGAGGGCATCAGATTACTTGGAGCTGGGTTTGCATGCAATTATTAGCTCCCCTGTGTATATGTGAGTGTTTGGTACTGAACTCAGATCCTCTGTAAGAACAGTGAGTGCTCTTAACTTCTGAGCTATCTCTCTAGCCCCAAAAGCCATATAGTTTTAAGACTGATAATAGGAAATGTGAAGAGTTGTGTATCCCTGTCCCAGTCCCATCTAACACTCTCTATCTTACGAGCTCAGCACTCATCAATCAGAAGCCAGAAGGACCCTTGCTGTATTTTAGATGTGAACTAAGGTTTGCCAAGCCATATGGTCCAGGATAACCCGCCCTGAATCCTTACCAGGACTCATCCCTTAATCATCTTGACTTGAGAGCATCCTTGTCACAATGTAAACAACCTGAGAGGTTCATAGCAACCACCTAGCCACACAGGTCTCATTGCGTGGATGGATGGCAAGATAATCTGCCTGGCCCTGGAGAAGAAGATCCAAAATAATATACAAGACAATTATTTAAATGTAAACTTCTTATGCACAATTAATTTTATAAAAGTTTAGTGTGTCTTTTAAAACTCTGTCTGTCTGTCTGTCTGTCTGTCTGTCTGTCTGTCTGTCTGTGTATGTGTCAATGGTATGTGCAGGTACTCATGGAATCCAGAAGCATCAGATCACTGGAGCTGGAGTTGCAGGCAATTGTTAGCCACCTGACCTGCGTTCTGGGAACCAAACTAAGGTCTACTGCATGAGTAGCACAGTATCTTAACTGCTGAGTCCCTGTTTTAACAAGTATGTTCTGTGCAACACTGTGGACATATTACACTCAAAATAACTTAGTTATCTATTAGATATCTAAAGTTAATTGTACCTTTCTTAGTTACTTCCCTATCGCTGTGCCAGAACATCATAACCAAGGCAAATTATAGAGGAAGGAGTTTAATGTGGGGCTTATAGATCCAAAGGTTATATTTTGAGACCATCATAATGAGGAACATAGCAGCAGGCAAGCGGGCATGCTGTTGAAGCAGTAGCTGAGAGCTGATACCTGTTATAACAGGTATAAGCAGGTGGTAGAGGCAGATAACTGGTAACCGCATGGGCTTTTGAAACTCTAAAGCCCAGACCCAGTGACACACCTTCTTCTTTCAACAAGGGTGTACCTCCTAATTTTTCCCAAACAGTTCCATTGTCTGGAGACCAAATATTCAAATATATGAGCTTATGAGAACTACAAACTGCCCCTCAGGGGATGTTGTTGCTGCTGTCCTACTCACCCCGGCTCTGAGTGGAGGTTCCACGTCTGCCTCATCTTCCCAAGCTAGCCAGTTGCTCTGTAAGGTTACAGAAAGAATTGCCCCCTCTTGCAGAATTGGCCATGCCTGCCAGAATGGGCTAAGATGTAGTAAGGGAAGTAAGAAGAGGAAGCAGATGCCTTGTAAACTGGGTATCAGGCAGTGAAGTGCAGTTTGCTATATCTATATCCATTTGCAACACAGCAAAGCCAGATTCTAACCTCAGAGTCCACAGACTTAGAGGAATCCATTCATAGGCAGTCCTTCCCAAGTCTCACTCTGTTCCCCTGTAGACTTGCTGTTACCTTAACACAACCAAGCCTTTACCTTTTACAAGGTATATAAAATGATGTTTGTTCAGGAGAAAATGCTTAGCGGCCACACCACGGTGGTTGGATTTTTGTATTTAAAGCATTAGGTGCCATCTTAGCTCAACCAGGAGGTGATTGACACTGACATATGGTCCCCCATGGTGGTAGAGATGAGATACCCCAGGATCTACCAGGAGAAGTCTAGTAACTGAGAAGATAGATGCTTTTCCAGGACTGAACTGAGAGAGGAGACACTGCAGTTCTTGTTTTGACCCAGCTGTGTGTCAATCAGCACTCCTTCTTTTTCTCCCTTCATTGTCCCCATCTGCACAAGCATGCAGTGGGGTGTTTTAGCAAGGCTTCTCCACACATTTGTTCAAGAACATACAGAACATTTCTAGTGATGGGGCACTGATTACACAAGTGCAGCAAAGCTCACCTAATGCAAAATGAAGGACACCAGGAGATGATTTTTAACAGGAAAGTCCCACTGAAAAGATATCACTCCCTGATTTTCTTCTCCTTCTACCCAGGATGGCAAAAAGAGAAAAGCTGTCCATTTGTAAATCAAACATACCAGGAAAAATATGACCCTTCCCCAAACCAAAACCAGCAATGGTTATACCTGCACTAGTTTAATTATGTTGAATAATGTTGGGTTAACGCGACAGAAGGCATCCTTTAAAATAAACAGTAAGAGTGGAGACCAGATTTGGGGTGAGCAGGGGTAGGGAGTGAGAGGGCTGGCAGAGAGAAGGGAAACCAATGGGGGAATATCGGGGACAAGCTGGAGACCTGCAGTGGGTTAGCCTTCTGGGAGGATATGGGAGTGACTCTAGCTGAAACTCCTAGCAACAGGGGATATGGAGACTGAAGTGACCACCTCCCATAGCAAAATAGGACTTCCAGTGGAGGGAAATGTATGCCAACCCAGTCACAAAATCTTTGATCCAAAATTTACTCTGCCTACAAGATGTACAGGAATAAAGATGGAACAGAGATTGAGACCAACCAATGACTGGAACAACTTGTCCACGGGAGAACGCCACCTCCTGACACTATTAGCTATACTCTGCTATGCTTGCAGACAGGAGCCTAACATAACTGCCTTCTGAGAGGCTCTACCCAGCAGTGGACCAAAACAGATGCTGAAACCCACAGCCAAACATTAGGCGGCACACGGGGAGTCTTGTGAAAGAGTTGGGGGAAGAATAGAGGGACCTAGATGGGACAAAACTCAACAAGAAGGCCAACAGAGTCAACTCACCTAGGCCAATGGAGGCTCACAGAGACTGAACTGTCAACCAAAAAGCAGGAATTGACTGGTCCTAGGGCCCCACACTTATGTAGCTTGGTCTTCATGAGGATCCCCTAGTAACTGGAGTGGGTCCTGTCTCTGACATAGACTCTGTTGCCTGCTTTTGGATCACTTTTCCCTAGCTGGGCTACCTTGTCTGGCCTCAGTAGAAGAGGATGTGCTTAGTCCTGATGAAACTTGATTGCCAGGGTGGGTGGTAGTGATGGGGTTCTCCTTTTCTGGGGAGAAGGGGATGAGGAAAAGGGGGAAAAGGGTGGGAGGGTGTGACTGGGAGGAGAGGAGGGAGGGGGCTGTGATCAGGATATAAAGTGAATAAATAAATAACTAAACAAACAAATGAGAAAAAAATTAACTAGTGAACTGGAGGCTTAGATAGAGTCCCTTGAATACTGGAATCCACATGTGTCCTTTTAAGAGGTCACAAGAAACAAATTAGACTACAGAGACCATGGTAGTGGTACAACTGAGGCCAATACTGTGGACGAAAAGCCTATAAACCAAGGTGTGCCATTCAAAATGCTGGAGAAGGTGCAAAGACTTACTCTACTTTGTACACTGGGGAGACACAGGGAGCACAATGCTACTATTACCCAGGCTGATGAGAATTTATGGAAAGAATCTGTGCCTAAAAATGCTGATGGACCAATTAGAACTGCAATGATATATAGAGGATAGAATGTGGCAAG
Organism: Pachyuromys duprasi; assembly: GCA_028658305.1. Classification (NCBI taxonomy): domain Eukaryota; kingdom Metazoa; phylum Chordata; class Mammalia; order Rodentia; family Muridae; genus Pachyuromys; species Pachyuromys duprasi. The sequence continues at coordinate 9,117,297 of CM053758.1, forward strand.
CCTAGAGACTAATTACAGTTTATCTTGTATTATAAGTAGTCCCTTAAAGAGTCATTCCTTCCCCACCTCTGTATGAGACCTAACTTCCTGTGTCCAGCAGATAATGCTAAACCTAACATCATGACTAACATATATAAATCTTTGGAATATATTAACAAAACTGTATTCTTCACCAAAGAGCTATCAGATTGCATATGAGACCCATAGCTGAGGTTTATCCACTGTGCTGTAACTGCCTACCTAGTGTTTCCACCAATGTATTTGAAAAGCACCTTGACGTATGACTTTTATCTGTTCTGTTAACAATATGAAACTGCTTCCACATTGGAATATATTAATTTGACGTTATCTAAATCTGTTTCTGGGCCATGGTTATTCATTGGCTTTGGATAAAATGAGGTGAGAGCTGTGTTTTTTGTATGGACACCGGTGAAACGAATTTTAGATTACTAGTCTCCAAGGTGGTAAGAAAATGCATGCATTTAAAAATTATTATTATTGTTGTTGTTGTTATTTACAATTTATTACCTTTGTTTCCCAGTTGTAAACCCCTCCTGCATCGCCTCTCAGTCCCACTCACCTTCCTACTTGCCCCTCTATTCCTCTTTCCTAGTCCACTGATAGGGGAAGTACCCCTGTCCCCTCCGGGTTTGTACAAAGTTTGACTGTGAGTCTCTGCACCTGCTTCAATCCCCTGCTGGTTAGAGTCTTTAGAGGATGTCTGTGGTAGGCTCCAGTCCTGTTTCATCTCTTCTACCACTTCTGAATGAGAATTAAGCATCTTCCCTAGGATCCTCCTTGTCATTTAGCTTCTTTAGGTCTGTAGATTTTAGTATGTTTATCCTATATAATACCATGGCTAATATCCACTTATAAGTGAGTATATACCATGCATGTCTCTCTGCTTCTGGGCTACCTTACTCAGTATGATAATTCTTATTCCATTCCAAATTTAATGATTTCCTTGTTTTTAGTAGCTGAGTCCTATGCCATTGTGTAAATGTACCACAATTTCTGTATCCATTCTTCAGTTGAGGAACATCTAGGTTGTTTTCAGATTCTGGCTATTATGAATAAAGTTGCTATGAACATAATTGAACAAATGTCCTTGTTGAGTGGTTGAGCACCTTTGGATATATGCCCAGGAGTGGCATAGCTGGGTCTTGAGGTAGCACTAATAGCAGTTTTCTGAGAAAGCACCAGATTGATTTCCAAAGTGGTTGTACAAGTTTGCATTCCCACCAGCAATGGAGGAGGGTTCCCTTTCTCCACATCCTCTCCAGTATGTGTTGTACCTTGAGTTTTGGATCTTAGCCATTCCGATGGGTGTGAAATGGAATCTCAGAGTTATTTTGATTTGCATTTCCCTGATGACTAAGGACGTTAAGCATTTCTTTAAGTGTTTCTCTGCCACTCTATATTCCTCCGTTGAGAATTCTCTATTTAGCTCTGTACCCCATTTTTAAATTGGATTATTTGGGGTTTTTTTGGAGATTAATTTCTTGAGTTCTTTATATATTCTGGATATTAGCCCTCTGTCAGATGCAGAGTTAGTAAAGATCTTTTTCCAGTCTGTACAATTTCATTTTGTTATGTTTTAGACCATGGTGGTCTGATATGATATAAGGGATTATTTCAATCTTCTTGTATCTGTTGAAGCTTCCTTTGTGCCCTACTATGTGGTCAATTTTGGAGAAGGTTCCATGAGGTGTGTTTGGGTGAAAAGTTCTGTAGACATCTATTATATCCAATTGCTTTAAGTAAGTGTAATTATTTCCCTGTTTAGCTTCTGTCTTGATTATCTTTGCCTTGGTGAGAGTTGGGTGTTGAAGTCTCCCACTATTAAGTTGTTGGGATCAATGTATGATTTAAGCTTTAATAATGTTTCTTCGACAAATCTGAGAACCTTTGCATTTGAGGAATAGATGTTCAGGACTGTAATGTACTTCTGGTGGATTTTTCCTTTGATGAGAATGAAGTGTCTCTCCCCATCTCTTTTGATTAATTTTGGTTGAAAGGCAATTTTATTAGATATTAGGATGGCTACTCCAGCTTGCTTCTTGTGTCCATTTGCTTGGAAAACTTTTTTCCAGCCCTTTATTTTAAGGTAGTGTCTATCTTTGTTGAGAGGTGTGTTTCTTGAATGCAGCAGAATGGTGGATCCTGTTTCTGCAACCATTCTGTTAGTCTGTGTCTTTTTTATTGGAGAGTTGAGTCCATTGATGTTGATAGATAATAGTTACCAATGATGGCTAGTTCTTTTTATTGTGGAGTTGGTGGTGATTGTGTGTGTGTGTGTATGTGTGTGTGTGTGCTTCCTTTCTTTTACTTTTTGTTGTGAAGGTATCTTTATCCTGTGTTTTCTTGGGTGTACTTGACTCTACTCGTTTGTAGTTTTCCTTCCAGTATCTTCTGTAGGGCTAGGTTGCTGTGTATATATTGCTTAAATGTAGTTATGTCATGGAATATTTTGTTTTCTGCATCTATGTTGATTGAAAGTTTTGCTGGGTATAGTAGTCTGGGTTGGAATTTGTGGTCTTTTTGTGTCTGTATGATAGTCACCCAGGCCTTTTTGTCTGTCATAGTCTCTATTGAGAAGTCTGGTATTCTGATAGGTCTGCGTTTATATGTTACTTGGACTTTTTCCCTTACTGCTTTTAATATTTTTCTTTGTTCTGTAGATTATTATGTGGTGGGAGGAATTTCTTTTCTCGTCTAGTCTACTTGGTGTTTGGTAAGCCTCTTGTATGTTTAAGGCCATGTCTTCTTTAAGGTTGGGGGAATTTTCTTCTATGATTTTCTTAAAAATATTTTCTGGGCCTTGGAGCCTGAAATCTTTTTCATCTATTCCTATTATTCTTAGGTTTTGTCTTTTCATGGTGTCCTTGATTTCTTGGATGTTTTGTATCAGGAACTTTTCTGGTTTTGTGTTTTCTTAGTGATTTCTGCAACTGAATCTTCAGTGCCTGAGATCCTTGTATTCTGTTGACAATGCTTACTTTTGCTGTTCCTGATCTTTTCTCTAAGTCCTCCAACTCCAGAGTTTTCACTGTTGTGTTTTATTTATTGATTCTAATTCCATTTTCATGTCTTAAAAGATTTTATTCATTTCCTTCACCTGTTTGATTATAGATTCCTGTATGTCCATGATGGCCTCTTTTTTGTTTGTTTCCTCTTTAAGTACCTTGAATAGCTGCATAATCATAGATTTAAGATCATTTTCCTGTGTTTCAGCTTCAATAGAATATCCATTGATTTTTGAAGATTCTGGTGAAGCCATGATGCCCTCAATTTTGTTGGTTGTATTCTTTTGCCTGCCTCTAGCGATCTGGTTGTCTGAGGCCTTGACTGTTCCTGGATCCTGTACTTCAGACTGGATCCACCTGTGTCTGGAGTCTTGAGTAGTACAGGAAGATGAGAGAAGTTCAGGGTTTCAAATATGGTACTGGAGATTCAGATACAGCTAAAAAGGAAGGGCACCCTGCTGAGTTCACCGTCTCTGCTGGCTCACTGTTTGTGACCCAGGTATTCCAGGCAGCTGGGGTGCAGGCGGAGAGATCTCCGAGACTAGAGCTGCTTCAGTGTCCCACAGGCCTCCTCAGGGTGGACATGGGGCTTTGGTCCTTCACCCAACTTACCTCTGCTGGATTCACTGTCACTGCTAGCTCACTGTTTGTGACCCAGATATGCCAGGTAGTTAGGGCACAGGTGGAAAGATCTGTGGGCCTCGAGCTGCTCCAGGGCCCCACAGGCTTCCTTGGGTTGGCAGACGACGGTATTTGGGTCTTGTGCCTGGTTCAGCTCCTCTGGGCTCACTGGCTGTTCTGGGGTTGTTATTTCTGACTCAGGTAGGCCAGGCAGCTGGAGAGCAGGCAGAAAGATTTCCAGAGCCTAGAGCTGCTCCAATGCCTCGATGACCACCTTCGGGAGAAGGACAATGGAACTTGGGTCCAGCTCCTAGCCCAGCTCCCCTGGGTTCTTTGTGCTGGGCTCACTGTTTCAGGCCCAGGTATGCCAGGTATCTAGGGTGCAGGCGGGATGATCTCCTAGCCTAGAGCTGTTCCAGTGCCCCACAGGCTTCCTGGAGATGTCAGACAATGGGACTTGGATCCTGCGCCTAGCTTAGCTCCCCTGAGTTCTCTGTCTGTGCTACATTTGCTGATTCTGACCCAGGTGAGCCCAGCAATTGGGGAGCGGGCAGAATGGAGCCATGTCTCCACCACAGTATGGGAAGGTATCCCCTCCGCAGGGTGGTAAGGGTGAGCACCACATAGCCACTGCGACATTGAGAGTGGGCTTCCGGTTTGGAACCAGGAGTACAGGGTACAGAGTTCTCCGGTTGGAACTCTGTACCCAGAAGGTGTCCACAGGACTGTGAGAGTTGATGCCTAGGTTTAGAGTCTCACCCTCAGTACCAGAAGGTATTCACTCCAAGGACTGTGAGAGTGAGTGCCCAAAGTCCAAGCTTGGCACAGCCAGTACCAGGATATAGGCTTGGGCAGGTGGCCTAGGGCTGTGACAGTGCCAGGCAGGAGCCTGGGAATTTTTCCTCGTATTAGCCAGATGGCCTGAAGACGGACCCTCGTGTATCTTCGTGGGTTCCTGTCTCACCCGAGAAACACAGATGTCGGGGTTTTGGGGTCCACAGTACGGCCTGCTGATCACTCTGCTCTCAGCTGCTGAGCTGCTGTTCACATACCCTGCATGGTCGGCTCAGCCATCTTGGATCTGCATGCGCGTTTTCAAAGTCATCTTGCGACTTCAGGAAATTAATACAGCAGCCAAAAATGCAGCTGTATCATACCCCTGATTGAGACTATAACCAAGAGTATTTTTTATTTGAGCAGATTAACCAAGTCTTATCATAAAGAACAGTTTTCAGTTTGATTTATTGCCAAGTCAGATTTGCTCACACTCGCTGCATCTGTTACATGTAGTTCTGCATAGAATGTCATGGAAGAGTGAGATTTCAGTCTCTTCCTGCAGCTGCTCATTGAAGTGTAAAGTTCAACGCCTCACTCCAGGTTAGGAAAAAGGTTTCCACTGCAGAAGTCCACTGCAGAGGCATATGTGTTAGGGCAAGGGTTGGGTAGGACCTCCAAGATTTACTGCTCACCAGAAACACAGCAGGCATTTTCAATTGAATATAGTTAAGTGCTTACATTAAAACTGTCAGGAGCATGAAGTAGCTTCTTTCTCTAGGTTGATGAGAACAACCAAGGCAGAATTTGTCATCATGGTCACCCTTTAGAACCCCAGCTCTAGGAGCTTACTTCCTAGACCAGTGGCTACAGTCTGTCAACTGCTACCAGAAAAGCTGACCTCGGCAGAGAGATAGGCAGGGACACCCTGGCCTCTCTCTTCCTTGCCTGTAGCAGTACCTGTCAGAGGCTTGCAATGGTTATGGCCTGAAGATAAGAGAGAATGTCAAAAAGGGGGGATGGTCATTCTTCAGAATTCCATCTTTGGTTTGAAAGGAAGAGTGAAGAAATAAGACCTTTAAACAGGGATGCTGATATAGAGTGTCTGACACAGGTACTCAAACACAATTTCTCCCCACCGTCATCCACACCTCCTCATCCCCTTTTGTCTTCTGTGGGCCATATAGATAGACTGTGTTGTACAGGTTTGTCTTAGAATTATAGACTGAAGGTATCTTTCCTAGAGACTGACAGATCTGTGATATAGAAAGGGATCAAACCCTTAATGACACGGAGCTGCTAAGTACTCTCTTCATAGTGTTCTCCTTCTGCCAAATTTTTTTCCAGGGAATTAATTTTTATTTTTAAATTATTTTTATTTTTATTAATTACAGTTTATTCACTTTGTATCCCCCCTGTACCACCCTCCTCCCTCCCCTCCCAATCTTACCCTCCCTCTTTCCCACCTGTGTCCCTCTCCCAGTCCACTAATAAGGGAGATCCTCCTCCCCTTCCCTTTGATCCTAGTCTATTAGGTCTCATCCGGAGTGGCTGCATTGTCTTCTTCTGTAGCCTGGTAAGGCTGCTCCCCCATCATGGGTAGGTAATCAAAGAGCAGGCCAACAAGTTCCTGTCAGAGACAGTCCCTGTCCCCATTACTATGGAGGCCACTTGGACACTGAACTGCCATAGGCTACCTCAGTGCAGGGTTCCAGGCCATCTCCATGAGTGGTCCTTGGCTGGAGTATCACTTTCAGAAAAGACCTCTGTGCCTAGACTTTTTGGATCTGTTGCTATCCTTGTGGAGCTCCTATCCTCTCTCTTACTATCTCTCACTTATTTCATAAGATTCTCTGTACTCTGCCCAAAATTTGGCTATGAGTCTCAACATCTGTCTCGATACCCTGTAGGGTAGAGCCTTTCAGAGGCTCTCTGTGGTAGGCTCCTGTCCTGTTTCCTGTTTTCTCCCTGCTCTGATGTCCAACCTCTTTGGGGATTGAGCATCTTAGCCAAAGTCCTCCTTCCTGATAAGCTTCCTTAGGTGTACAGATTTTAGTATGTTTATCCTATATTATATGTCTAATATCCACTTATGAGTGAGTATATACCCTGTGTGTTTTTCTGATCTGGGATACTTCACTCAGGATGATCTTTTCCAGTTCCCACCATTTACCTGCAAATTTTATGATTTCCTTGTTTTTTTTTTTATCGCTGAGTAATATTCCATTGTGTAGATGTACCATAATTTCTGTATCCATCCCTCAACTGAGGGGCATCTGGCCAGCTTCTGGTATTACAAGCAAAGCTGCTACAAACATGGTTGAGCCAATGTCCTTGTTGTATACTTGAGCATCTTTTGGATATATGCCTAGGAGTGGTATAGCTGCCACATTTTAAAACTGACTATTCAGAGCCAATAAGAATTCCTCGGTTATCAATAAAGAAACTACCTACTCCCACCTTCTTATTAGACATCTTTCTCTCAGATGAGCTTCTTTATTTCTTTCTACATTAGACTTGAATCCAGCTATCAAATAAAGCTCTTTCCCTTCAACTTCCTTAGGAGGCAACTCCCAGCTGTCACATGTCTTCTGAAAGATAATGAGTGGGGGAAAATCACATGTTAGCAAGGACCACTAACTGGCCAAAGACCCTCAGCCAGAGGAGCTGGAAGCCTGTAGGACTAGACCTGGAGGCAGGTTCAAACTTGCTATGCATGGGTACTCCCCAGTTCTTAAAGCTTGGCAGAACCATGAGGTGCCTCTCCCCATCATCACCACTTTGACTTGCCAATTACAAAGCCTGCACAAAGGACTTGCAACTGTGGAAGTTCCTTTGACAAATGTTCTGTGGTTATCCGTGCCCTTTCTATGATGATTAACCTCACATGTAAGTTTGAGCATACTGTGGGGGTCCGAGATACCCAGTTAAATGTCATGCAGCATGTATTGTATCTGAAGATGCTTCTGGATTAGATTGTTGTGTGCCACTCTTTTGTATCAGGAAGACCTGATACAAAATCTTTTCACCCCAGATAGGGAACCAGTGACAGACCAAAGTAATGATGCCAGGAAAGTCCAATTTGGTGAAACAATGAGTTTACCAGGTCTAGTTATGGTAATGTGGGTGAGGGGTTAGTTACAGGAGCAGGGACTTACTCATATCACCCAAAGACCATCCTAGCATGAGTGACAGATCTTGACTTCTGAAAGCCTGAAACTCACTACATAATTTACTGAGGGCTCAATTGGTCAGAGACTATATCTTTGTGGCTACTCAGTGGGCCTACACCCACCCAGTAGTCTTTAATGGTTGGAGGTGGTAGGTAAGGCTTCTGTATCTGGTAGGTTACAGGGACTTTCCTGAGCCTTCTGAGTTGATTAATTCCTGAGTTTTAAGAGGCCTCACTTAGAACCTTCTGAGTCTTCTGAAGCTTGGAAGAAAATTGCTATCCAGTCTGCAAATGGCAGGAAGAGAAGAAAAGACCAAGGACTGAGTAATCAAGAGCTTTATCTCTGCCTGACCATCTTCCAACTACCACAGTGGTCTTTTGCCTTTGGACTTGGATTCAAACTGGAACTTTTTTCCTTGGCTTTCCTGTTTCTCAGTCCTTTGGATTCAAACTTGATTTATAGCTTTGGTTTTCCTGGGTCTTCAGCTTTTTTAGTATTGATTTTTAATTTCTAAGCCTCCAGTATCATAGAACATCTCCCTCTTTCTACCCTCTTTCTCTATATCTCTGTCTCCTCAGAGTTAATGCCTTTTATCACCTTTTCCCCCTCTATTTCCAAATCTATCTCTACCATTTCTACCTATCTGTATCTTCTGTCTCTGATTCTGTCTTCTCTCACTACCTTTCCTCTTGGTTCTGTTTCTCTAGAGAACCCAGCCTAATGCCACTTTCAAGATAACCCCCACAACACAGAAAAACAGTAGTAGTGTCTCCGAAGCCCACAACAGATTTCAGAGTCCTTCTTTTCACAAAGAATTTCTTGCAACAAAGACTGACAATCCTCTCTCCAAAGTTAACAGTGTGCTGCTAGGCTTATCTTATGCTGGGAGCTTATTAAAACAAACAGAGAAAAAAAAACACTGAAAAGCCATAGTCAGCTAACTTTCCTTCCAAATACATTATCCCCAATGGCCTCAATAGAAACAAAAGAGGCAAAGATGCTACAGGTAGCCAGGAGAAGGCAGCACAGACTGTGGGTTAAAGACAGGGCCTTCTGGGAGCAATTTTGAGGCTTATGTTTATTATAAAGGAATGAGGTTCAGGAAAGATGCTCCTTTATGCAAAATGATGAGTGGCTGTGAGTTTGCAGGGTGATACAGCAGGGAGTGCCAACTGGTTTATTGGTGTCACATAAAAGTAACAAAGACCCTTGGTAGCCCTTGGCTCAATTTTGCAAATTATGCAGAATGAACAGAATTCCTACTGCATCTTTATTATCTTTATTGTCTCTATCTTTTTACTATTCTGTCCTCTTTTCTACCTTCTTCTCTTCTTTTGGTTTAGAGAGTGAGAGTCATGGGCTTGTAAGAAATACGTTTGATTCTTTGTGCTGAGCAGAGAGGCCAAGATTCTCCCAACAAAACAACCCATATCCCTGGCAGCTCAACTACAAGAGCCTGGTGCTTCGAGTATGTACTTTTCCACACTGTCTATCTCAAGGACTTGGGCTAGTCATTGGGAAGGCATCATTTTGGCCTCATATGCTCCTATGGAAGAGAGCAGAGTCCCATAATTCTATAGAAGGCATACTAGCTCATCACCACAATGGTGTGGCCTCTCACCTTCCCTAGGCCACTACAACATATGAGGAATGCTCTCACATGGCACAAACCTGTTTCTCCCCAAGACAGTAAGTTGTCCTCCAGCCAGTGGTATACGGGTAGCCAGACTTTACCCAAGCCATCTTCCTGAGGGCATTCTGGGAGACACTACACATGAGCTAGACAGTGAGCAAAACTCAGGAGCAATCCCTCCTTGCACAGCAACCTTGTAATACCACTATACTTGGTTGAGAACACTACAGAGTGATGTTATGATGCTAAGTCTCAGCATGAATCTTAGAGAAACTCTATCACAATTTCAAGTTTCTTAGGAGCAAACTCAGAGGTGGAAAAGGGTAGGGAGGACATTTGCTAGGATGTGTTCTTTGTGGTGGAGAGAGCAGGGTTAAGCAGAGGAAGGTTTGGACTGGAATGCAGACCATTAGAGCTTTCACCCAACCTTGCAGATATCCGCCGATGCTCTACAATGGGGTTAATGGTCTTGGACTTTTACCCTCTGTTTATCTGTGGGATAGAGGTTGTTCTGGAAGAAGTGGGTTAACTTGGTGAGACTTTTTTCCACCAAGATAATTCTCAGAGAACAGTGAAGGGTCGACATCTTTTGACACTTCTTTAGTTTAGGAATAAGTCCTCGATGCTGGGAGGGCTTAGAGGCTGAATATTATAGTGACTTCTAACTGTCCATAGGCCACTGCAGCATGTGAAAAGTACTCTGTAATAATGATCACACCAGAGTCTTTAAACATTAAAGATAAAGTACACTTCCTCCCCTCCCAATCCTAGCTTCCCTCCTCCTTCTCCATGCATGCCCCTCCCCAAGTCCACTGATAGGGGAGGTCTTCCTCTTCTTCCTTCTGATCCTAGTCTGTCAGCTCTCATCAGGAGTGGCTGCATTGTCTTTCTCTTGTGGCCTGGTAAGGCTGCTCCCCTATCCAGGTGAGGTGACCAAAGAGCAGGCCAATCAGTTCATGTCAGAGACAGTCCCTTTTCCCATTATTATAGAACCCACTTGGACACTGAACTGCCATGGGCTACATCTATGCAGAAGTTCTAGGTTTTCTCCATGCATGGTACTTGGTTGGAGTATCAGTCTCAGGAAAGACCCCTGTGCTCAGATTTTTTGGTTCTGTTGCTCTCCTTGTGGAGCTCCTGACCTCTCCCAATCTTACTATTTCCCAAATTTTTCATAAGGTTCCATGCATTCTGCTCAACAGTTGGCCATAAGTCTCAGCATCTGCTTTGATATTCTGCAGGGCAGAGCCTTTCAGAGGCCCTCTGTGACAGGCTGCTAACTTTTTTTCTGTTTTCCTCTTCTTCTGATGTCCATCTGCTTTGCCTTTCTGGTTGGGGATTGAGTATTTTAGCCAGAGTCCTCCCTCTTGATTAGTTTCCTTAGGTATACAGATATTTTTAAACTTTATTTATTATAAATGCACCTAACAGTATCACAGACAATCTCCCCAGTCTTCCAGTTTAGCTTATGTGAGAATCACTTATTTCACCTTCATTCCTATCACGGCATTAATAGACACACGTAGCACTAGATATGTGCCAGGAATAACAACGATGAGAAAAACTCATTCTCAAAAATCTAACTCCATTCACCAGCAATGTCGTGCATGTGATCTCTTGGCAAGAAGCTACAGGGTAGTGGGGAATACAGGCCTTTCAAGCAAGTGATCTGAGACAGGTTCCTCTCTGCTATCAGTGTGGGTCATGGAGGACTGCAGCACTTGATTGTGGGACCTGAAGCTGCAGAGTTATGATATACATAAGAAGGACCCATGGATCACAATGAAGCAGAGCTTGGGCTACGATGAAGCAGAGGTGCCACATATTGATGTGAGAAATCTATTCTTGGCATAAAGGATGAGGATCAAAGAGAAGAGTCTGGGTGCTTACCTTAGGGTTACTATTGAAACACTGTGACCAAAAACAAGTTGAGGAAGAAAGTGTTTATTTGGCTTACACTTCCACATCATAGTCTATCATTGAAGGATGTAAGGATGGAACTTAAGCAGCGCTGAAACATGAAGACAGAAGGCTTGCTCTATGTGGCTTGCTGATCCTGCTTTCTTTTTTTTTTT
>CM053758.1:9129098-9204590 GCA_028658305.1 Pachyuromys duprasi
AAAGAAAAGAAAAGAAAAGAAAAAAATTGTGCATTTCTTTTAAGCACAATTTGTTCTATGTAAGTCACTCTTCCAGAGTTTGATTTAAAGGACAAATCAGCCTCCTTGATAAACAATTAATTATAAGTATATATTTGTACCTGCATGGATGTGTGTGTACCACAATTGTACAGATGCCTGCAGAGGCCAAAGGGTACCAGATACCCCTGTAACTTGAGTTATGAGCAGCTGTGAGCTGCCTGATATGGGTACTGGAAATGGAACTCAGGTCCTCTGCAAGAGCAGTAAATGCTTGCAAGCACTAGACAGTCTCTCCAGCCCTTTTAAGAACATTTTTTTAACTTTCCAGATTTTTAAAGAAAATTCCTCAGTCACAGCCTCACTACACTACAGCAAGCTACCATTAGAAATTCTCAGAAATTAGGTAACATGACTAACTATTCCCTAATTAAGTTAGAGTGAAGGAAGCACTTCAGCCAGCCTTTCATTCAGCCTCAGACCTTACCAAGCTTTCCCCTGAGGCCACCCATGTGCTATGTTCATTGGCATCAGGGGAGGGTCAAAGACAGAGCTGTTCACACAGCTGTTCTGCCCAAAGGAGAGCCAGAAATTAATTCAGAGTGCTGAGGAGGGAGCCTTGGGGTTTCCTTGATGGGAAAACCACAGGTTGATACTAAGAAAGCTTCACACAGGAAGGAAAATTGGAGCTGAGAATGGCATGTCATTTTAAAAGGCAAAGAGACGGTGGTGACACAGAAGAAATCTGGGTTCCCTTTTGGGATCTCTGGTCTCGCTAATACAAGAATTTAAGAGTAAACTAAATTGAAAGTACAAGGAAATTTTTGTAAGAGTTTCTAAAACAAAAACCCAGGGGCAGGCAAGCAGATGTTGGGAAGAAAATGGATGAGAGAAAGAAAATTAAGCCATGCCATTGTGGTTGGACACATGGCAGGCAAGCAGCTATGTGGCAGGGAGGGGGGCTTCAGAGAATAAGCAAGGAAACCCCAAATGTTGGGAAGTGCAAGGTGTTAAGGAGAGAATAGTTGAGAAAGAGGTAGAAAGAAGAAAAAAGACTTACTGTGTTCCAGTAAGCTGCTGAGCTAGGAACAGGGATTCTGGGAAGAAAAATATACAGTATTTCATTAAAGGACTAATTTATACCTATCTCTTTAGGGTGAGCCCACCTTCCTACTGGTGATCCCTTGCCCAGGTATTTGTTCGAGATCAACTGGAATGTTACCTCTCTATCCAGGTCAGAGAGTCTATTCTCTTCATCAAGCAGTGTTTCTACTCTAACAGAAAAGGCAGAAGAATTTCTTGAGGTTAGGTCCGGCAATGTGGGTCTGTAATCCCAGAGTCCTGGGAGCTGAGGCAGAAGGATAACAAAGTTAAGACCTGCATGAACAACTTAACTAGACCCTGAACAAACAACTTAATGAGACCCCGTCTCAAAAAAGGGGTGAAGCTGGGAATGTACCTCAATGATAGACTGCTTAGAATTCATCAGTGATGGCTTGGAGCTCAAGGGAAGTGTTTGCCTAATTCCCCCAGTACTTTAAAATATATAGCATTTGTGGATAAAGCTGTGAAATAGTGACTAGCATTAAAGGTGGAAAGAAGCAGTGTCAAGAAAAGAAAATTGGTGACTGTATGTATGTGTGTGTGTGTGGTGTATGCATGCTTAGTATTTGTACATGTGAGTGCATGTGTTCAAGAAGGAGGAACAGGAAATGAATGGGGGATGATGTTACTTAGTAAACAGAACATTTTCACAGAGAACCCTACCTGGCCTCCAAGTTAAGGAAAGCTATCAGCCAGAAAATAACTGACTTACCATAACACCCACATTTGTGAGGCATTTAGCACCTTTGAAGAGTGCTGGGCAAACTGTAAGGAACTGATCTTCACAACAATCTGTCTAGGCAGGTGTCAGTTTCTCATTGTATAGTCAGTCCCACAGGAGCATCCCACAGCCTAGGGCACCACATTAAAGAAGAGATAGAGGTAGATCTTGGTGCTGGCACCTGACTAGCTGTTTCTCAGGCCCCATCTGAGCTCAGATCCTGGTTCCGCCCAGGTTCTTTAGGAATTTTTCTTCTTATCCATCTGGGTTCTCCCCATTGTGTGTACAAGAATACCACCTAAGTGTTTGTTATTGATAATTCCCATCTTGCTTTTGAGGGTTGACTCTGGGTCTGGAAATTTGCAGTTCATTGTGAGGCTTTAGTGGACTGCAAAGCTGGTTCTGTGACACCATGTAGTTTCTATTGCATCAGGTGTAGACTCTGGATTTATACCAAAGAATGCACAGGACCTGTTCGACTTGTAGGTACAGAATACTGTGTACACAGGAAGCAGAGGGCCCAACTGGGAGATTGTTTTAGTCACCTAATTCAAGAGTCTCATCAATGGCAGTGGATGGAGTGGGCAGAAATGTTGCCTGTGTTGATTGCTGAAGTAGAACAAGAATGAAGCCAAGGCTGACTCCAGATTTTAGCATGGCTATTAGGTAGAGATTTTAAAAATAGGATGCAATATACCCAGATTGGGTATATTTTGGGTGATGCTGTAGAATAAACTGTGCAAGTGTGTGCAGTGAGAATATAGTGAAGGCAGCCTGATGTCAGTGAAGACATAAGGGAATGGAAAATAGTTTAAAAGCTGGGTAGCAGTTAGGCTGAAAAATAGCAAATAGCTCAAAAAGAGGGTTGGAGTGGGAGGTATCTTAGGATAAGATGCAGTAAAGTGTTCGGCAGAAATTTAAACCCATTACTGAGCAATGAAAGGCTCATGGACCAGGGAGGTTTTCAGTAGAGTTCCAGCTCACTTTCCATGTAGTTGTGAAGTGTCAGTGTTTATACAGTTGAAAAGCTGAGCTAGAGTTTGTATATGGCTCTGTTAGAAATACAGTAAGAATCAAAGTCAAAACTCAAGTGGGAGGGTTGGGAAAATAGCTCAGTTGTTAGAGTATAGTGCTTTCTCTACAAGCATGGGTACCCAAGCTCAATCCTCAGAACTCACATTCAAAATAAACAGGGCATGGTACATGCTTGTGCTTGTAATCCCATTGCTAAGTAGGTAGAGGCTGGCTGATCTGTGGGGCTTTTTAGACAGCTAGCCTATCCTACTTGACAATTTCCAGTACAGCTGGAGACCCTGTCTTAAAATAATAAGGTGGATATGCATGAGAAACAGCATCCAAAGTTGACCGCCACCCCTGACACACACACACACACACACACACACACAAATGGAAAGCTCCCATGAATGTGTACTGATATTGGTAGAGCTTCTCTGTGTGCTGCTATGAGGTCCAAACTATAAATCCCACAAAGGTGCTAAACCTTGTACTCTCTGGAGGCAGAACAAGGGTCTTTATCTCCATGGGGGTAATGGGGACAGTGAGAAATTATGTGAACTCTGAGTCTGGTATACTGTTTTCAGAGTTCAGCTGTGCTTCTGGGTGAGCCTGGATCTTTGTCTGTGGAATGAGAAAATCCATACTGACTTGGTAGCTTGAGATCCCTTGGATACAGGAAGCAGATATCTACTTGGACTCACTAGAATAAAAGATTGATTAAAAGAAATGGGCATACCTTATTCAATCCAGCAGAAAGAATGGAGGATTGTTGAATACCTGGAATTAGTTCAATGTTTGAATATGGTTTAATCAATGCACCCAGAGAAAATGGGTTCTCAGAAAGCTCAGGTGTTAGGAACAGAGATATTGGTGATTCACTAAAAGCTCTGATAGTACCCTCCCCTCCAACCTACATTATTATCGTTTTCTTTTCTTCAATCTATGAATAGAGGACTGGCCTCTGCAAATATGTCCCCAGGACTGCATGGTAAGACTCCCTGGTTCTCATAAACTCCTAAACTTAGTTGTGTGTCACTCTGGGAGAGAATCTAAGCGACCTGTTGAACCTAAACCAAGTATCCACTCAGTGATGAGTAGAAAAAGACACCTAACAGTGACAGCTGGGTATCCAGCTGAGAAACAAGATGAGCTTCTTATAGATTACCTGTTTTGTTCATTTGTCCGAAGGGCCACTTAGAGCTGTTTAGAGCTGTTGTGAGCAGTAAGTGCTCAGGGAATATAGGCAGCCCTCCCATCGTGCCCCTCGGCTGTTGGTTATTCGGTTTCCTTCTCTTTGTATACCTGCACAGATGGTCATGTTTATGGGAAGGAAGAAAAAAGGGAGAAATAGAGGAGCTGCAGGAAGCAAACATATGAAACATTCTCAGTCACATCAGAATCCCATTTTCCACCCTCATTGTGGTTCTCTTGGGGCTTGGGGGCAAATAACCCTAAGCTAAGTCCCTTTCGTTAATGATCAGTGTGGTTAATAGTGTTATTTCCTACATCCTGGAGTAATTTCCTGACCAATACTGATTCAAGATGATTCCCACACAGTTTCTTCAGAATCAGGGGTACAGCAAATTGCTCACTGCAGCCTCCTTTTCTGGCCTTCTCTCCTTCTAGAACCACAACCCCACCAGGACAGATGACTCTTGAAAGAACAGATTTGGTTAAGTTTCCAACTATATAAACTGATCCCATATTTCTGTATTATTTATTCATGTAATAGTAAAAATTTTTATACTATTAGTCCATGGTTTTTGTTAAATCTTTCCTCTACTCTAGGAACGATCATATTTCATTGAATGAGATGGATGAGTTTGGGGCTGGCCAACATTCTTGTGACATACATTCTTGTCACCACCTAGAACAGCCCCATTAGCTGAGATAATTAATATGATGTACAGAGCACGTGTTGTCATTGCAACCAAAGAATTTCATGAGAATTTTACCTCGAAGGGTATGAGAAATGGAAGAGAAAGAGAGACAGATAGACAGAGAGAGAGAGAAAGAGAAACAGAGAAACGGAGACAGAGAGACACAGAGATACCAAGAGTGAGCGTGTGTGTGTGTGTGTGTGTGTGTGTGGGTCGGATCCAAGATGAAGGAGCCGACCACGCAGGGTATATGAACAGCAGCTCAGCAGTGAAAGCAGGGTGACCAGCAGGCCTATTGTGGACCGAGAATCCGTGGGGATACTTGAAGGTCCACCTTCAGGCAACCTGGCCAATACCGGGAAAAATTCCCTTCCTGAGACCAGTAGCAGCTCTCTGGGCTCAGACCTTGCAGCCCTAGGTCACTTCCCAAACTCAGGGACCAGCAGTGGTGGTGCACGTGTGGGGGGTGGGGAGGAGAAGCGGGCTTCTACTCTGCATCATTAGTCTACCTGCCTGAACCAACCGAACCAACTGGGACCAGCTGCGGGCAGCTTGCTCAGCTCTGACCCCGCAGTCCTAGGCCACCCATAGGAATCTATCATTAGTGGATACTTTCCTGGGACCTGCAGCATGCCCATGGAGCTCCTACCCTACAGCCTTAGGCTACTCACCTGCCCAAACACACCATCTGTGGATATTTTCCAGGACAGGCAGTGGCAGGGCATGTGTGGTTCTGACCCCACAACCTTAGGCCACCCACCACCCAAGCCCACTTTCTGTGGATATCTTCCTGGAACCAGAGCTGGGCAGCTCTGATCTTGCATGCTCACTCTCACTTCTTGTGGAGTGAGTAAGACACCAAACCTGGGTGCCCACTCTTATAGTTCTGTGGACACCTCCTGGGTACTAGAGGCTCCTGTTTCCAAATCCAGGAGACCACACTCAACATCCTGTGGACACCTTCCTTGTTGCAGCCTCTAGTGGTGCTCATTCTCACAGCCCAGTGGAGGGGATACATTGTGGTATGGTGGGGGAGGCGCTGCCCAGTTCTGCCTACTGCCCTCCTGCCTGGCTCACCCAGGTCATAATCAGCCGGCACAGCACAGTGAACACAACAGAGCAGAGTTAGGCTTGGGATCCAGGTTCCATCCCCCACCATCTAAGGGAAGTCTGTGGGACATTGGGGCAGCTCTAGACCCAGAGATATTTCTACCTGTGCCCCAGCTACCCAGGTCACCAACAGTGAGCCAGCAGAGACTGTGAATCCAGGGGAGACTACTCAAGACTCCAGAGACAGGTGGATCCAGTCTACAGTAGAGGCTCCAAGAATAATCAGTCAAGACTACAGACAATGTGATAGCTAGAGGCTGGCACAAGAATATAGGCAACAAAAAAACAGGACATCATGGCTTCACCAGAATCTCCAAAAATCAATGGATGTTCTATTGCAGCTGAAACACAGAAAATGATCTTAAGTGTATAATTATGCAGTTATTTGAGGCACAGAAAGAGGAAATGAGCAAAAAGATGAAGGCACCTATAGAGGTATATAAAGAGGAAATGAACAAAAAAAAATAGAGGACATCATGGACAGA
Source organism: Pachyuromys duprasi (assembly GCA_028658305.1). Lineage (NCBI taxonomy): Eukaryota > Metazoa > Chordata > Mammalia > Rodentia > Muridae > Pachyuromys > Pachyuromys duprasi. The sequence goes on from CM053758.1 coordinate 9,135,434, forward strand.
CAGGAATCTACATCCAAACAGATGAAGAAAATGGTGCAAAATATGAAAACAGAATTAGACTCAATAAAGAAAACACAATAGAGAAAACCTTGGAGATCTTAGAGAAGAGATGAGGAACCATAAAGGCAAGCATCACCAACAGAATACAAGAGATGGAAGAGAGATCACAGGCACTGAAGATAAAACTGCAGAAATTGATGTATCTCTCAAAGAAAAAATAAAGTCGGAAAAGTTACAAAGACAAAACATCCAAGAAATCAAGGACACCATGAAAAGATGAAACCTAAAAATAATAGGAATAGATGAAAAAGAAGATTCCAGGCTCCAAGGCCCAGAAAATATTTTCGAGATCACAGAAGAAAATTTCCCCAACCTTAAGAAAGAGATGCCCATAAACATACAAGAGGCCTACAGAACACCAAATAGACTAGACCAGAAAGGAAACTCTTAATAATAATCAAAACATGAAATCTATAGAATAAAAGAAACATCCTAATATCTAATTAAAAGTGGCAAGGGGAAAAGCTCAAGTACCATATTAAGGCAACCTACCATAATCACACCATACTTCTCAATGAAGACTATGAAAGCCAGAAGGGACTGGACTGATATTATGCAGAAGCTTGGCGATCACAGATGCCAACCCAGACTACTATATCCAGCAAAATTTTTAATCAACATACATGGAGAAAACAAAATATTCCATGACATAACTAAATTTAAACAATATATACATAGAAATACAGCCCTACAGAACATACTAGAAGGAAAACTTCAAGCCAATGTGATCAACTATACCCTAGGAAATAAAAACAGGATAAAGACACCATCACGTCAAAAAAGCAAAAGAAATCAAACACACAAACACAGTCACAAACAACTCCACAATAAAAGGAACTAAGATTCATTGGTCACTATTATCTATCAACATCAATGGATTCAACTCTCCAATAAAAAGAAACAGACTAACAGAATGATTGTGGAAACAGGATCCAACATTCTGCTGCATCCAGGAAACACACCTCTGCAACAAAGAAAGACACTACCTCAAAATACAGGGCTGGAAAAAGGTTTCCAAGTAAATGGACACAAGAAGCAAGCTGGGATAGACACCCTAATATCTAATAAAATAAACTTTCAACCAAAACCATTCAAAAGAGGTGGAGAGGAATACTTCATTCTCATCAAAGGAAAAATCCACTAGGAGGACGTCACAATCCTGAACCCAAATGTCCCAAACAAGGGCTCCTGCATTTGTCAAAGAAACATTATTAAAGCTTAAATCACACATTGATCCCAACACCTTAATAGTGGGAGACTTCAACATCCCACTCTTGCCAAAGGATAGATCACTGACACAAAAGCTAAACAGAGAAATAACGACACATATAGGTCTTAAAGCAAACGGACATAATAGATGTCCACAGAACCTTTCACCCAAACAAAATGAGCATACCTTCTTCTCAGCACCTCATGGAACCTTCCCCAAAATTGACTGCATAGTCAGCACAAAGCAAACTTTAACAGATACAAGAAGATTGAAATAATCCCTTGTATCATGTCAGACCACCATGGTCAAAAAGTAGACCTTAATAATAACAGAAATGACAGAAAAAAAAGCCTAAACACACATGGAAACTGAACAACTCTCTACTCAATGACACCTGGATCAGGGAGGAAATATAGAAAGAAATTAAAGACTTCCTAGAATTTAATGAAAATGAAGGTACAATTTACCCTAACTTATGGGACACAATGAAGCAGTTCCAAGAGGAAAGTTCATGGCATTAAGTGCCTTCATGAAATTCAAGGCATCTTATACAAGCAACTTAATGCCACACCTGAAAGCAGACACACCCAAGAATAGTAGAAGGCTGGAAATAATCAAACTCAGAGCAGAAATCAGTACATTAGAAACAAAGAGAACAATTCAAAGAACCAATGAAACCAAGAGCTGGTTCTTTGAGAAAATCAACAAGATAGATACCCTTAGCCAAACTAACTAAAAGGCATTGTCCAAATCAACAAAATCAGAAGTGAAAAGGGGGACATAACAACAGATACTAAGGAAATGCAAGGAATCATTAAGTCCTACTTCAAAAGCCTATTCGCAACAAAATTTGAAAATCTAAATTAAATGGACAATCTTCTTGACAGATTCCAGTTTTAGATTAGTAAAACTAAATCGAGATGAGGCAAATAAATTAAATAGTCCTATATAACCTAAGGAAAGAGAATAAAAATTTTCCATCTGAAAAAAGCTCAGGGCCAGATGGTTTCAGCACAGAATTCTACCAGACCTTCAAAGAAGAGCTACCACCAATACTTTTCAAACTATTCCACAAAATATAAACAGAAGGAACATTACCAAACTCATTCTATGAGGCCACAGTCACATTGATACCTAAACTGCACAAAGACACTACAAAAAAAGAGAACTTCAGACCAATCATATAAGTGGATATTAGCTATATAATATAGGATAAACATACTAAAATCTGTAACTCTAAAGAAGCTAAACAAGGAGGACCCTAGGGAAGATGCTTAATCCTCATTCAGAAGGGCAAATAGTATAGACATCGGAAGTAGGAAAAGACAAGGAACAGGACAGGAGCCTTCCACAGAGGACCTTTTAAAGTCTCAATCCACCCGGGTATTGAAGATACTGAGACTCATAGCCAAACTTTGGCCAGAGTGCAGGAATCTTTATGGAAGAAGAGGGAGATAGAAAGACCTGAAAGAGACATGAACTCCACAAGGAGATCAACAGAGCCAAAATACCTGGTCCCAGGGGGGCCTTCAGAGACGGATACTCCAACTAAGGACCATTGGCGGAGAGGACCTAGACTCCCTGTTCAATGAAAGTCCTATGGCTGCTCCGTTTCCAAGTGGGTTCCCTAGTAAGGGGTACAGCAGCTGTGTGTGACATGAACTCAGTGGCAGGCTCTTTGATCACTTCCCTCAGGGGGGTGTAGCCTTGTCAGGCCACAGAGGAAGATGAGGCAGCCAGCCTTGATGAGACCTGATAGGCTAGGGTCAGATGGAAAGGGAGGAGGTCCTCCCCTATCAGGGGACTAGGGAAAGGGCATATGGGGAGAAGAGGTAGGGTGGGTGGAACTGGGAGGAGATGAGGGAGGGGTCTACAGAGAGGATACAAAGTTAATTAATTGTAATATATATATATAAATTAAAAAGATTGGAGTTCTAAGTCACTGAGACATTTTGCCCACAGCCCAAAAGAAGGAGACTTGCTTCTGATAACTGATCTTTTTTTAATCTATGGGTCCAGCATACCTTTTATGATATAAGGACAGCACTTTCATTATTGTTTTTCTTGAAGTATAGAAGTTGATCCTGAGCTCTCAGTCATGCTGTGCAAGTGTTCTTTCTAGGTCTAATCACAGACCTGGTACAAAATTTTCATCTTAAATATTTATTAATTTTTATTTTGTTTGTGCAAATATTTGCCTCTGTGTATGCATGTGCACCACATGCATGCAGTTCCCAAAGAGCACATCAAATTCCCTGGAAGCAGAGTTACAGAAGCTGCCATGTGAATACTCAGAACTGAACCTGGGTCCTCTGTAGGAGCAAGCAGTGTTCCTAACTGCTGGGACATCTCTAGCCCCTTAAGTCAAAACTTCTAGGAGGCTTTCATTCTGTTCTGGGTGACTGGCAGAAGAGCAGTGCTGTCTTGGAGCGGAGGAAGGTTGGTGTCTCTTCTACAGCTCAAATTAAAAGGAGTTCCTGTTATATGTGCTGCCTTTAGAATATAATTCTGTAGAGATGACCCCACTGGGCATTTCCATTTTTTTTTTAAATAAATCTAATACCCCAAAGCACCCGGTCTTGGTATAGACCTTAGAAGACAGATGCAGGTAGAACTTCGCAGCAGAGCTGTTGGCTTCACAGAGCCTCCTCTTTAACCCCCTTTGGTATTTCTCGTCTTTGATCCATAGAATGTCAATTATTCAGGTAGGCAATTCTGTGGCCTTAACAGAAAAGGCCTTTCCTAGGTCCCAGGGTGAGTTGCTAAGAGATGAGACAGAAAGCCCCTCCCCTAGTTCCTTCTCGAGCAAATTCACATTCATTTCCTATTTGACATTTTTGACTAGAAGTTTCAACTAAAAATAGTGACCCAGTTACATGCAGTGCTGGGAAACTCAACCATGGCTATGGTTAGAGCTGTTATCTTGGCCTCACTCAGCAGGCATCATTAGCATACACATCATTCATTCCCCAGCTGCCTGTGCCATGTCAGGATGATTGAAAACAAAAGGAGATTAGTGCTGAGTCCTGGCAGGCCTTATCTAAGTGTTCAAACCCAGTTCCTCCAGCCCAGCCCTTAATTGCAAGATTATCAGGAGCTGAAAGATGAGAGCAACAAGGAGGAACTGCTTGCTTCTTGAGCCCTGTGAGTTTAAGGGTCCTCTGGTGTAGGGACCCGATGAGATAGGCATATAGAAGCAGGAGAAGCATTATAGAGATGAAGTTTAGAGAGTGCAGGTTTACTATAGACAGAGTATTCAGTCTGCTTCTTAAAAGTTGGTAAGACACAAATGGGTCCTTTCATGGGCTCAGGGAGACCAGGGGATTTCCATCTCTCTGAAAGGTGGTATCTGGATGTTTTTGTTGTTGTTTGTTTGAGACAGGTTTTCTCTATGTGGCCTCAGCTATTCTGGACTTTCTAGACCAGGCTGGCCTGGAACTCAGAGATCCACCTGCCTCTGCCTTCCTGAATTCTGGGATTACAGGCATGCACCACCAAACCTGGCTTCTGGATATTCATGTCTGGATCTTGAATACTCTTTAAAAGCTCATATGTTAAGGATCCTGAATGTAATGCTCAGAAGGGCTTTGGAGAAATATTTGTGTCAGCAGAGTGCAGGGCCAAAGACACAGTTCCATGATAATGCTTCTAGCATCCTGGGTTATTGTCAGGACCTTAAAGCCAGTATTCTTTTATTAACCTAAATTGCTAAAAGAATTGTGTTTATTTATTTATTTTTATTGGGCTGGTCCATCATTTGGTCAATGGACTATCCCTAAGAAGTCTGGATTAACGTAAGCCAGGCTAAAGACTTAGATAGAATAATTATCCCTTTAATGAGATAATGTAATTTTTATTTCCAGAATCCTGCTCACTAGCACAGTCCCTGTAAGTAGCCCTGAGATTCAGCTGTGTCTGCTGCTTTCTCCTCCCTCCCTACATGCCGTCCTCATCCCCACCCCCACCCTGCCACAGTCTTTCAAATGCTGGCCAGCACCTTTTCCTAGAACATTGAGGTTTCTTTCTTACTCTTTCTGTAAAGGCCTATCCCACCTCCCTCCATGTGCCTGATGTCTGCCATGTGGTTAACCTCCAGGCCAGCTTAACTCAAATTGCATGATTCCCACCCCACATTCCCCCTTCTCTCTAAATTCTCCTTTAGGTAGCTACTGTGATTTACACTTTGGCTTCCCTGGAGTTTCTATTTTAAAGTCTAATAAAAATTGTCCTCCATGAATAAACTTTGCCTTTACTTTCAAACTTCTCCTGCCTTTTAAGTCTTCAGAGGGAATGAATCCATTCCTGTACCCCTATGCAGTATCAATTTCTAGAAACCTGTGGGTTTATAGCTAGGGGAAAGAAAGGGCCATTGTTGGCTTTAGGCATGGCCCATGTCTGTATTAACACTCTTGCTGGAAGCAGCTCTGTGTAAAAGGAGAGTTATCACTGTGTCAACAACCCCATAGCAAACAGTGCTAATTTTGTTGCCATTCTTGAACCCTAAGTCTGGCACCTCAGACTACTTGGCCATTCTAACAGCCACTACTGGCATTCTGAACATTCAGCTGGTGAGGCTTCATCCAGACCCTCTGGTGAAGGACTCTTCCTTTTTCACATCTCTTCAAATTTCCATGTCTTTACATCCTTTCAGCTGGACCACAAGGATTATAATCTAAATAATGGATCAGTCCACCTGTGGATATACAATCTTCTGGCATTATTGGAAGGTTCAGGAAAGTAAGAGATGGAGGCTAGTTAGAGGAAGTGAAAGAATGTCTTGTATTTTGATCTCACCCCTATCCTTCTTTCTGTCCTTTTTGGCTACTATGAGGTAAATATCTTTCCTCAAGAATACCCTTCCACCATATTCCTGCCCTGACACAGGCCTAAAAGGAATAGAGTCAGCAGACCATAGACAGAAACTTTAGAAACAATTAACCACATATTTTTTCCTTTTTAAAATTCTTTCTCTCAGATACTTATTTCTTTTAGGTGCTTCTGCACCATTTGAGATTCCTCTGTAGAGAATTCTCTGTTTAGCTTTGTATCCCATTTTTAAAAATTGTATTATTTGGTTTGTTGGTATTTAATTTTTGTTTTAGTTCTTTATGTATTCTGGATATTAGTCCTTTGTTGGATGCAGACTGCCGTTTCATTCTATTGATAGTATCCTTTACCTTATAGAAGATTTTCAGTTTTAAGAGGTCTCACTTATTAGTTGTAGGTCTTAGAGTCTGAGCTGTTGGTGTTGTGTTCAGGAAGTTGTCCCTTGTGCCAATGAGTTCAGAGCTCAGTATGGGCCTTGTATCCCTGATCTTTCCAAGACTTTTATCATAAAGGCTGCGCAAAGGCCTTAGTCATCAGGGACAAATTGAAAGATTCCATCTTACACCTCTTAGATGGCCAAGATCAAAAACTCAAGTGACAACACATGCTGGAGAGGATGTGGAGAAAGGGGAACTCTCCTCTATTGCTGGTGGGAATGCAACTTGTACAATCACTTTGGAAATCAATCTGGTGCTTTCCTTGAAAACAGGGACAGCTATACATCAAGACCCAGCTGTACTGCTGCTGGGCATATACCTGAAAGATGCTCCACCACATAACAAGGATATTTGCTCAGCCATGTTCATATCAGCTTTTTTTGTAATAACCAGAATCTGGAAACAACCTAGATATCCCTCTTCTCAAGAACAGATAAAGAAACTGGTACATTTACACAGTGGAATACTACTCAGCCATTAAAAACAAGGAAATCATGAAAATTGCAAGCAAATGGGTGGCACTAGAAAAGATCATACTGAGTGAGGTAACACAGACCCAGAAGGACACACATACTATATACCCACTTATAAGTGGGTTTTAGTCATATAATACAGCGTAGGCATACTACAATGCACAGACCCTAGAAAGACAATCCTGATGGGCATCTTAGGCTTCATGTGTGCCCACTAGTTAGGAGAGTGGGGGATATCTCTGACATGGACTATGTTGCCTGCTTTTTGGTAACTTTCCCCTGATGGGACTCCCCTACCAGATAACAGGGGAGGAAGATAAAATCGGTCCTCATGTGAATAGATGAGCTGTGATGTCTGGGTAGGGGTCCTTCCCTGTTCTAAGGCAATAAGGGTGAGGGATGTGGGAGGGACAGTGGGACTGGGAGGAGAGAGGGGCCTATGACTGAGATGTAAATTGAATTAATTAATAAAAATATTATAAAAAGATACTTATTTACTGCGATGGAAAAATGGAAAAGCCTGACTAATGTAACCTGTATTTTCTGAGCTCCTTCCAACTGTTTCTTACTGGTACTCTATAAGTCCATCTAAAGACCATGGATTCTGTGAAACTGAGGGGGAGAGCTTATACAGCCTTGGTTTCCCATCTATTTGTACAACCTAACACAGGGTTTGATGTCTAAACTACAGACTTTTTAAACCACTTTTTCTTTTCTATCTTATAAGAGAAACTCCAGCTCACTTTCTTCCTCACTTCCACTGTTTGCTCTCCATAGTCTCTGCCACTCCTTGATTAAGGCTTGGTTTTATGTGGAAGAAAGGTGGGGAAAAATAGACCTTTTTGGAGTTTCTTTAAGGAGGAAGGGTTTTTCCCCCCCAACATTGTTCTTCTTTAGCCAATATTTTTTAATGTGGAAAAGTGTGTTTTCCATAGTTACTTGTATTCCTGGAGTTGGTTTTCTGAGGAAAGAAAGAAAGAAAATCTTTCCAGTTCTTGCACCAGTTGAGCAGAAAGAGAATGTGTTTCAGCAGGGGAAAGAGAGCTAACTTATTTGGCAGTTCAAGTGCTTATTTGCATATCTCAACTTTCAGCTTTCTTCTTGCTTCTTCTAGCTGAAAATAGGGAAGAATTGATTGAGTATTCCCAGCATCGTCATCAAAGAAACCAAACCAACCTGACTGGCAGATCAGTCACCTGGAGATGCTTCCTACCAGGAAGGAGGCTCCAATTCTAGGAACTAACCATAAGCTAGAAAGTTGGGACTAGGAGGGAGGGACAGAATCCTAGGGTTAGACTTTACCAGTTAAAAATGTTTTCCCTCCCAGGCTTGTTTTTAGTGCCTGTAGAGTTGGTGCACTTTGGTTTTTTGGCAGCCATGTTTTATCCTTCCTGCAGCTGGCTCAGGTATCATTCACACATCAGCCTTAACTGGTGTCTATAAGCTGTTCCTATGAAAAGGCACAGGTTTGGCAGGAGGTCTACATGCTAAAGCTAGAGTTGCTTCTAGCTTCTTGTTTACTGATGCTATTCTCTTTCAAGGCTGCTGCCCAAGTGGCCTAGGAGATACTTACAGCCATTCCCATGATCATGATCTTAGCATGGGTAGGCCTCCATGATACTTCCCACACCAGTATTAGGCTCCCCTAGTGCTCAAAGCACTTCCTGCACTCTACAGGCCCTATGGTCATACATACATACATACATACATACACACACACACATATATATATACTCTCTATATATAAAGAGCAAGTAAATGAGGTTTTGAGGTCAGGTTCTTTCTCGAGATTCAAATCTTTGATGACCCCTCTCCTGGCCATCATGCACCAAGGATTTCTGGGGCACTCACAGAATACATTTGTGAGTGAAATGACATTGTCATCAATGATGACAGGGACTCAGCTGAACCTGCCGCCTTTAGCACCCTGAGGATTTCTCAGAGTTTAAGGTACTATACTCAGGCTAACCCAAAATGTGTAGGTTCTATGCTGAAAATAATTTGAGATTATGAAGCAGAATTAGAGATCTTATTAAAGATATTTCAAGATGGACTTAAGCATGAAGGTTAGGAAAAAGGTGAGACACATGGAGAACATGAGTGTGGGCTACTTGAGAGAGTCACAGGGCAGTGTTTTTTATAATAGTCATATATAGGGTTTTGGTGGAGTTTGAAGTTGATGTTTTAAAGGGTAGCTAAGGAGCCTAAAGGAGATCTCAAAGTGGCCCGTGAGTGGCACATGACAGAATTAGAATTGCTTAAGCAGAAGTCTAATCTACAAGGGTACAGGGGGTGTGAAGATGTTTTTTCTGTAAACTCATGGTTTTATTTGAAATTCTCAGGCATGTCTGGGAAAAGAATGAAACCCTCCCCAAGAACAGAGGAATTCAACCTTAAGTTTGGATCATTGCTACTTCAACATAAAGTGTCTATATAGGAAATGAATATCAACTTAATGCCAGTGACCTTTACAGCTAATGTTGATTTTGCTGTAATTCTTATCAGTTGGGGAGAGCCTTTGAATCAGATTTCCAGACAAGGGGATTCTTTTCCTTTTAATGCCTCCATAATTTTCCTATCTTGCTATCCTTCCTCAACATGATGTTGGGAAAATTGGCTTAAAAATATATAAGGTAGGGGCTGGAAAGATGTCTCATTGTTTAAGAGTACCTAGTGCTTTTACAGAAGACCAGGGTTTGGTTCCTTGATCAACCATCTATAATTCCAGCTCTAGAGAATTGGATGCCTTCTTCTAGTATTCTTGAATACCAGCACTCATGCACACATACTCCACACAGAGATATACGTTTGCACATAAAGAAAAAAATGATAAAAAAGAAATCTCTTTCCTTGCTTTTTTTGATACCTGAGATACACAGTGTCTAAAAGGATGCTAATTCATTAACTACAATTTTAAATTTTATTTTTAAAACAAATTTATTCATTTATTCATTTTACATCCTGGTTACAGCCTCTTCCCTCCTCTCCTCCAAGTCTCAGCCTTTCACCCTCTTACTCCTTTCCCCTCTCCCATTTACCTCAGAAAATGAGAGCTGCCCCTGCCCCCAAGCCCACACTGGCCCATAAAATTGCATCAGGACTTAGTACATCCTCTTCTATTGAGGCAGCCCAGCTAGGGGTAAGTGATCCAAAAGCAGGTAACTGAGTCCATGTCAGATACAACCCATGTTCCCTTTGTTGCAAGGGGACCCACATGAAGACCAAGCTGCCCATCAGTTACATATATGTTATAAGCCTAGTTCTAGTCCATGCCTGCTCTTTGGTAGGTGCTTCAGTCTCTGTAAGACCCTATGGGCCTAGACACAGTTGGTCTTCTTCAGGGCTTCTTGCCCCTCCAGGACTTTCTATCTTTCCCCCTCCAGGACTTTCTATTCTTCCCATATTCTTCCACAAGACTCTCCTAGGTCTACCTGATGTTTGCTGTGGCTCTCAGAATTTCATTCTGCTGCTGGGTGAAGCCTCTCAGAGGACAATAATGCTAGGCTCCTGTCTTAATAGTGCCAGGGATTGGCTTTCTCCTATGGAGTGGGTCCCAGGTTGGGTCAGTCACTGGTTGGCCATTCCTTCTTCCTTTGATCCATCTTTATCCCTGCACATCATGCAGGCAGAGTAAATTTTGTTCCCAAGGTTTTATTGGTGGGCTGGTGTTCCCTTCTTTCCACTGGGAACTAAGAGGCAGCCCCTTTATTCCCCATGTCCCCAATAGCTAAGAGTCTCAACTAGAGTCACCCCCATATCCTTTCAGAAGCCTACTCTGCTGTAGTCCTCCAGCTTGTCTCAGAGATGTCCTTCCCCTTTGGTTCCCCTTCATTCTCCCAGCCCTCTTGCCTCCTACCCCTACTCTCCACATATCTGATCCCCACTCTTGTTTCCCTCCCCACACCCTCTTCTACCAATTCCCTGTCTTCATTCACTTTTGACATTCATTCTGTTTCCTCTTCTGAGTGGAATTCAAGTAGCCTTCCTTGGGCCCTTCTTGTTACTTGGGTTCAAAAAGAAATATTGAAAACAAATATATAGGACATATGAGAAAAGAATGGCAAAGGGTGTTAACTGTTGAAAATGAGTGCTTATATTATTGTCTTTAATTCTGAGAAATGTTCAAGTTTTCCTTAATAAAAAGAAAAACATAAATTGAAAATTAATAGCCACCATCCATTGGCATTAATAAAACAGCTCTTGTTCAGAACAGAGGGAACTGGAAGAGCAATTTTCCAGGCTTTCTTAATTCAGTTTACTCACTACCTAATTATTTATTTATAGCAGGATATACCAAAGCAGAAGTCCTGGGCCGGGAGAAGTATTTTCTAGAAGGTGAGTTAGAACTCGGTGTTCTATTCATTCTGCTCAATGTGCCAGGTAGCCTCTGCTAGGGGAATAGTGATGATAGTAAAAGTCAGTACTGAGAGTGACCCACATGTCCTGAACACCTGCTGTGGATTTCTGTCCTTGTGGCAGCCACGCAATGTGGCCGCTATCAGCAAAGCTTATTACAGCAGAGTCTGTGGTTACGAGGGATGAGACTACCTTGGGAATTTCCCCCATCTTGCTTGAAATGCAATCTAAATTCCTGGTCACGATTTACAAGCTCCCACCATGGTCTGGCTTCTTGCCTCTGTGACTCAAATCTCCCTCTCTGCTTCTCCTTCAGTCTGAGGGCCAGTGAAAGGCTCTCTGATCGAATGGTCCCATTGGAACCATTGCTGGCTTCTCCAGAACACAAATTCCTTGATGATCCTCCAGGAAGCTATAAGGAAGGCCCTGGTATTAGCTCTCTCAGTTCTTGGGCGATCTGGACCTTCTGTGTGTACCTTTCTAGGGGGTGGTGTTCAGAGAACCCTCTTCTGAGTATCACTGAAAGATTGTTCTTGGATGTCTGCAAGAGTGTCCTGGCTCTGTGTGCCAGCTCTTTTTTTAATTTTAAAACTTCAATTAAATATTAAATATTTTTTATTTAATTAGTTCTTAAACTATAATGGTAAGTGTGTTCCTGTCAAGTCTCTGCAGAAGTCAAAGCTTTACCCCCAAACCCACCATGTTCACCCATATGTCCTCAGTGCTCCAAGGTGCAAATGGGCTCTGCATCTCTTTTTTTTTAATTCTTTATTAATTATACTTTATTTCACCTTATATACCCCTGTAGTTCTTTCCCTCCTCCCATCCCAACCCCTCCCTTCCTCCCCCCTCTGCACCCATGTCCCTCCCCAAGACCACCAATAGAGGAGGTCCTCCTTTCCTTCCCTCTGATCCCAGTCCATCAGGTCTCATCAGGAGTGGCTGTATTGTCTTCCTCTGTGGCCCGGCAAGGCTGCTCCCCCCTCAGGGGGAGGTGATCAAAAAGCAGGCCAATCAATTCATGTCAGAGACAGTCCCTGTTCCCATTACTATGGAGCCCACTTGGACACTGAACTGCCATGGTGTGTGCCAGCTCTTAATGCCTCCAGGGAGATGGGTCAGCTCTGAAATTACAGGATATTACATTTAACATGACATATATTAGGAAATAGCCATAAAAATTTTTTCTTCACTGTCAACAGTCCTGGCCACTCCCTAATCACCTACTATGCCAAGGGCTATTATTATTCATTTTATATTCTTAAAGTCTCCACAGGAAAGGTCACTGTGCTTCTCCTCTGTTTGGTTACCAATACCCCGCCCAAAAAGAGAAGTCAGCCAGATGCTTTGAGTTCGAATTTGGACATTCAGTGGCTATGAAATCTTGGCTACTCATTGTCCCCAAGAGAGAAGCCACTCTCCACACATCTATCATGATTTTTGAAGGCCATTGGCATAATTTGTGAAAAGTGATGGGCTGCAGGCTGTGCAGTATTTTAGGTCTAACACCAGAAATGCTCTTTGTATAAATGTGTGATAAACACCTGCATTCCATCCTTGGGAACAGATAATGCAGAGAGAGGAATCAAGACACAAACATGTGACAGTTTCTATTAATTGTAAGGGATTTATATTTCAAGGTAGAATAAGCCATCGACCTAAGAGTAATGGACCTCATGAGCCAAGGCTTAAATTACATGGAAGCAAGAGGTATAATTAGTGTGACCTTACAATTTGTCATTCACACTGAGAGACTGTTGGGACTAGAAGAGAGCACTCACACTAATAAGTACCAAAGCAATAGATGCAAACAGGAACTGACCTGGGAATCCTGGGGACAGGAACCTGTCACTTCATTTATGCTGTACACATGCACATGTTTAACACATCTCAGGGAGTGTCTGCCATGTCCAGCTACGTGCCTTTGTTGCACCATCTAGGATTCTGGAACAGAATTTCTGAAAAAGATCATATATATATGATATCTGATATATATATCAGAATATCAGAACATGCATCCTGGAAATTGTTTCCACCTTATTTGGGATACAGTCTACATTCTTGATTGTGATCAACAGATTTCTATCACTGTCTAACTTCGGAGCACTTCTCTGCCTCAAAAGGTCTTTATTTTTCCTCCCACTAGACTGTATTCAGAGTGAGATCCCACCTTGAGCTACTTGACTCCCCTATTTTCTTTCCTGCTTATGAAGCTTCTGCTTAGGTCTTCAGCCAATGTCTGGGCTTCTTAACTCTTGCTTTAGTGTCCATGTCTGTCCACGTTTGCTTCCTTTTGCTGTGGCAAAACACCAGGGACAACCTGAGGAGAAAGGGCTTGTTTTCCTTACACTTTTCTATCACATTCCATTACTGACTGAAGTAAGAGCAGAAACTCAAGACAGGAATATGAAGGCAGGAACCGAAGCATAAGCCATGGAGGAACACTGCTTACTGCCTCCCTACCAGTGGCTTGCTCAGCTTGCTTTTTTTCTTTGTTATTTATTTGTTTATTTTGTGATATGGTCACCCTATGTAGCCCTGGCTATTCTGGAACTTACTTTGTAGATCAGGCTAGCTTGACCTGCAAACTCAGAGATCCACCTCTTTCTGTCTTCTAAGTGATGGGTATATAGGGATGTGTTACCATGCTTGGCCTCTTTCTTTCTTTATATCATAATATTTTATTGATTATTTGGGAATTTCACATAATGCATCCAAATCATCCTTTCTTTCCAGTCCTTCCAGATCTCTGCCCCTTCACTCTTGTGGCCTCCCACAAAAAAAGATAAAAAAAGAAAACAAGTCCACTTTGTATTGTCTATATAGTCACTGAGGCATGGTGAAACTTCCCTTGGCCAGCCCCTTAAAGAAAACTTAAACTGCCCCCCCCCCACACCCCACAAGTAGTGTTCTAGTATAAAGAGCTACACTTTAGCATCCTTATCACAATTTTTAAGAGTTTTCTTTGGTGGCTTCCTGCCTGTGTTATTCTACTTTTTGGGTGGCCATGCGGGTAAGGGTTGTCATAGAAGCCTTTTGTGTCTTTTTTTTTCTCAGCTGTGAGTCTGCAGTCATTGATACCACTACAGAAGAAGCTCCCTTTCTCAAGTATGAGTCTGCAGTCATCCATACCATGGCAAAAGCTTCCTTGTCATTTACATGCTTCAGGAGCATGGATCATAGACTTCCACATGGTATCTGGTGACAGCACAGACCATGGACATCCATCTGGTCTCTGGTATGAGCATGTGATATGCATTTCACCATGGTCTCTAGTGGCAATACAGGCCATGGACACCAACATGTATTCAGTTAGCAGCACAGACCATGGACTTCCATATGTTTTTCAGTGGTAGCATGGGCTATGGATTTCAACATAGTCTCAGACTACAGCAGACCCCCAGAACCAGACATTAGCTCTTGCCACCAGCATTGACCAAAAACATCAACAAGAACTCAGGTGGTAGACTACTCACATCTGCATTGCTCCCAGTGGAGTCATGGCTCACAGGTATCAATGTAGCCTCGAGTGGTGGCACACACCATGAATATCCATCCTCGCAGCCCTTGGGCCAATGGACATCAACACAGCCCCTGACTACAGCAGAACCATGGACCCAGCAACAGCACAGACCACAGACATCAGCATGACCCTCAGTATGGTCTCTGGTGGCAGTATAGGCCATGGACATCATCATGGCCCTCTGCCACAGTTTAGGCTATTGACACCATCATAGCCCTCGGCAGCAGCACAAGCCATAGAGATCAACATTGCTCTGGGGCAACATGAGCCACATTGCTCTGCCGACATGGATGGCAACCTGGCCCACATACATCCACATGGCTTCAGGCTGCAGCACAGACAACATGGACAGTGCATGCATGGTTCCTGGTGGTAACACAGGCCATGACAACAACTTGGCCCCCAGCAGTAGCAGGACCATAGACTCAAACACGGTCTCCAGCGGCAGCATGGAACATGGGTATCAGCAGGGCCTAAAGTGGCAGCACAAGCTGCTCACATCTGCACAGCCCACTGGCATCAACATGGCCTCATGATTCCTTCCTTTCCATTACTTATCTGTTTTGTGGCAGGGGCATTGGAACTTCAGCACATCACTCAGTATATTTGCTTACCACATAGACCTATGTGTAGATACACATTGCCTCTAGTCATTGGTCTGGCTCAAGGCCTCTGGTCTTTGAAGCATGATAAATACTAACCCATCTCTGAGACTTCTTTGATCACAGCCATGCTTCAGGTTTTCATCTTAGGTGATAATGACATGTTCCCAGATTGGTTCTGTAGCTTAGGCTCCTCCTCTCAGTATAGAAGCTTGTAGATGGAATAGGAGTTGCAGTTGACTGACTCAAAGCACTGCATCTGGGACCAGATGGCAGCCAAGTTGCTCAAGCTGGGCTCTTCTGTGAGTTCAGTCTTTTTATTTTATTGTTAAAGTTTTATTAAATTATCTCTGTTTGTCTGTGAGTGGGTATGTGCATGTGTTTGCAGTGCTCACAGGTGTTAGAAGAAGATATTGGATGTCCTGAAGCTAAAGGGTCCTCTGGAAGAGTTGTTCCTTTACTGCTGAACTATCTCTCTATCCCTATCATTTTGCTTTCTTGTATAACCCAGGGCCACCTATATGTGCCATTCACAGCAGTCTGGGACCTCACTCATTGCTCATTAATCAAGAAAATTCCCTCATAGTCTTGCCAACAGGCCAGTTTAATGAAGGCAGTTTCTCAGTTGATGGACCCTTTTCCCAGATAACTCTAGTTTATGTCAAGTTGACAACAACTAAGCAGCACAAAGTCATTCATCCATCCTGATCACCCTATTGTTCGTTTGTATTTTTTTAAATGTAATTTATTTATTTTTATATCAATCACAGGTTAGGTACTTTGCATCCCAGGTGAAGCCCCCTCCCTCAATCCCTCCCACTCTTCCCATCCCTCCCTCATCTCCTCCTCGCCCCCTCCAAGTCCACCAACAGGGGAGGACCTCCTCCCCTTCCATCCGATCCCAGATCATCTTGTCTCCTCAGAGCTGGCTGCAATGTCCTCCCCTGGGATCTAGCCAGGCTGTTACTCCCTGGCATGTATGGGGGAGGGTCGAAGAGCCAGCCATCGAGTTCATGACTGAAACAGTCCCTGTTTCCCTTACTAGGGTCTTCAATTGCACAGCGAGCTACCATGGGCCACATCTGAGCGGGGGTTCTATATGGGGGTTCTATATATGGTCCTTGGTTGGAGAAACTGTCTCATATAAGACCCCTGTGCCCTGCTCAGTTTGGTCTTTGTGGAGCTCTTGTTCTCCCCAAGTCTTACTAACTTCCCCTATTTTTATTATTATTTCCTGCCCTCTGCCAAAGGCTTGGTTGTGAGTCTTAATATCTGCTTTGATACATTTTTATCCTCAGATCACTCAATTAAACTTTCTCATCAAAGTAGTTTGAATCTACTTTATTTAATGGGGATGCACACAGTACAGAACCGTGCCAAGTGTTGCTTCCCTGAAGGATCGCCACAAGCATGGGCCTAGCCTATCACAAGCATGGCAAATAATGTAATGACACACAGTAAAGCCTCTTAAACCAGAATGTATGGGGGGGGGCTGTTTCACCATTCACACTGGTGAACCAAAAGAACAGAGGGTGGAAAGGGAAGGAAAGAACTGAGGCAGGGTCATCCAAATGGAAAGAGATTCTGGAAGGGCCCAGCGTCAGGACCAGGTTGTTCTGGGGTCCCTGCAATGTCACTAACTGCTCTGTAATGCCTGCCAACACTCTTTCCTTCTCTGTCTCTGTGCATTTTTAAAAGAGCAGAAAGGAGTTATCCTAGAGCACGGGTCTGTAAACCTTTCCTGCTGAAGGGCCAGATTGTAAATGTCTTAGCTTTTCTGAGCCATATATTCTCTATGACAACAACTGAGCTCTGGTGTCTCAGTGCAAAAACAGCTCCAGGCAGCCCATAAACTAATGGACATGGCTGTGTTCCAATCAAAGCTTATTTACGCCAAGAGGCAGCAGGTCACATTTGGCCTGTGGGCTTTGTTGCCAAACCTTGCTGTAGAATAGCAACTCCCAAAGTGTTTCCTTTGAAAAGAGTTCAAGTCAAATTGGGAAACATTCAGCTCAATAGATGACTTTATCCCAAGACTTCTGAGAACCCTGACTTTCTTAATGAACTCTGACTTTCCAGGAAAGAAGGTACACAAGGGGCTCTTTGGATCACACACATTTAGTTTGAGATTATTTTGTGCTGAAATAATGTTTTGAAGAGGAAGACCAAGTTCTTCAGAGAAATAAAACCACTAGGGGATGAGAGAGCCTTGAGTGTAGGAGTTAGTTTGATAGACAGGCCACAAGATAATGGAGGTTGAAGTCTTTTTCTCTATAAGCAGAAGGCTTCAGAAAGCCTTGGATGACTTTCTAATCCAAGACCTGGGAAACAGAGGCCTCCATGGTAGAAAACCTAATCCTAGCTGAAAGCCAAAGGGCTAAGAGTTCCGTTGTCCAAGAGGAGGGACTGGAGAGGTGATGGCCTGACTCACTACCAATGCAAACTTATCCACTCCCATTTGGACCCTAAATCGATAGGATGATGACCAGGTCACTGACAGTGACAGATTATTCCTCTTAGTTCAAATGCTAACTGCCAATGGAAACCACTTGAAGGAATGCTCAGAAATGATGCCCTTCCCAGAAACCAGGGCTATTATCTCCACTGGAAGAATCCTTAGCATAGTCAAGCTGACAAACGAAATTAACCCCTGAAGCCTAGCTTTTTTCAGCTTTAGCACACATAGACTCTTCTTCCTTCACCTCTTCTTTCTTCTTTAAAGATTGATGTATTTTTATTTTATGCGTGTGGATGTTTTGCTTCCATGCCTCTGGTGCATCATGTGTGTGCAGTACATGTGGAGGCCATAAGAAGATGTCAGATCACTTGGAACTGGAGTTAGAGACAAGTGTTAGTTTCCATGTGCTGGGAACTGAATTCAGGTCCTCTGGAAGAACAGCCAGTGGTATAGACCTCCTAATTCTGCTGGATAATTAACCTTTAACCAGAGGCAATGAAGCCATGAATTCAACCTACCATGATATAAACATCATGCCTGCACATGAAATAACAGTTCTTCCTCTAGAATAGCCTGAATGTTGAATGCTACAATATAAAGTTTGCAGTATTTCCATACTGATAGAAAGTCAATGCACACACACACAGAGACATGCACATCACACAAAACCTACCCATGTAACAAAGAAGGAAACATTTATGATTACTAATTTCATTTCTCATTTCTCTAATTGATCATGTGTCTGGAGCTTGTATTTATGGCTAGTTTCTTTTACTACCTCTTCTATATTCTTGAAACCTTAAGCAAGAACCATGGTGGGTACCTTTTTGCTTTATTTCCAAAGAGTCTGGGTCCTATTTGGATTGGCTTTTCCATTTATCTTAATCATGGTGTACAATAATTACTAAAAAACACCCTAGGGAGCTGCCAGTATTTCATGCATACTTTCCAATTTCTCCCCAGGGATCTGGATCAATCATCTTAACCAACACTTAAGTCTCTTCTTTTCTGCTGACTCAGACTTCAGGTAGTCCCAAAGCAGCCAGGTGGTAATCATAAATTATTGTCAATGGAACCATGATATTTCTTGATAGAAAAGCATCTCTTCTCCTAAAGCTCAGCCTTCTCGTTTCACCAATGTTTTATTTGGCAAGTTGTATGTGCATATTTTATAGAATCATTCTAGATCAAGTCTGAGTCTTCTCTTACTCTGTTCACTGGTAATAAGGAAACTCCCATGAGGTCATAGGTACAGACTGGGAAATAGAAGAAGACAGTTTAGCAAGAACGGGAACTTTGAGCACTTAAGCCACCTCTCTGTGTGATTTATTGTGCCCTTAGGGTCACTTGGAACCAATCACACACTTTAATTTGAAGCATCAACATTCCTGCACATGCTCAACTGTATGGCTTATTGGGTTCATATACCTTGTGAAAGGTTGTTCAGTCACAAGGCAACTTTGTGGCAGGCCGGGTATTCCATCTCTAAGGCTTGTTAGGAGGCCAAAGGCTTATTCCTAGGAAGGGAGCAGTTGTCTGTGAATGACAGCAAGGTCTTGTGTAAAGCTTAAAGGCATGAACTTCAATAAACACAGGGAGCCTTACCAATGTCTCCACATAGTTCACATGTGTCACCAACACATATATGTATTGGGGACAAATTAAATAATGACAATTAGGTGCACAACAGATTTTATATGAAAGAGGTTTATTATTATATGGAGATGAAAAGAGAGAGAAGGTAGAGCAGGGTATGATGGGGGGAATGAGAGGAGGGTGCTCTGACAGAGAAAGGGTGAGAAGGCAAAAGAGGGAAATAGGGAGCAAGAGCAGCAAGAAGCAAGAGGGGGACAATGTGGTGAATTGGTCCCTTTAAGTAGCAAGGTAACCACACCTTCCAGGTGTGGCCACCTGGTGGGCAACACATGATAACATCATAGGTTGCTAGGCAACCCAGAAGCAGGTGCTTACATACTTACAATATGGACCAGATTATTGACCAGTATGCTAAGTAGCCTAGGCCTGTCACAGGGCCTTATCTTTTTCTCAATCCACTGGAATGTAGAAGCTTTTTGGCATGACACATGCCTGTAATCCCAGATGCTGGGAGACTGTAACTGGAGAATAGAAAGTTATGAATTGCCTGGATTGCAGATTGAGCTCAAGGCTGCACATCAAAATGAAAAAGAGCTAGGGATACACTCACTGATAGAGTGCTGACATGACTTATTCAAAGCCTTGAGTTTTCTCTTCGGTCCTCAAAAGGCAAACCTATCCACCAAACCCAAAATGTGTGGATCAGAACAATACACAAGTAATAAATATGTTCCTTCCAAAATCCAAAGACACCCACTTGTTATATGTCATTGTTTGGTTGTAGGATGAACCAAGTGCAACTTTTACTTTAGAACGAACAGTTCAAAGTACCACAATTGGACACAGCAGCAAACACTTTTAATCTTAGCTCTCAAGGGGTGGAGGCAAGCATATCTCTGTGAGTCTGTAGCCGGCCTAATTAGGGTTACGTGGTGAGACCTGTCAAGAAAATTAATTTGATATAAATATCACACCTTAGGACTGAAGACCCTAGTGAGGGAAACAGGGACTGTTTCAGTCAAGATCTTGATGGCTGACTCTTTGACCCTCCGCCATACAAGCTGGGGAGTGACAGACTGGCTAGATCCCAGGGGAGGACTTTGCAGCCAGCCCTGAGGAGACAGGATAAGCTGGGGTTGGATAGAAGGGGAGGAGGTCCTCCCCTGTTGGTGGACTTGGAGGGGATGGGGAGGAGGGAGATGAGGGAGGGAGTGGGAGGGTAGGAGGGAATGAGGGAGGGGGCTATGCCTGGGATGCAAAGTACCTAACCTGTGATTGATATAAAAATAAATAAATTTAAAAAAATGAAAAACAAAACCAAAAAAAAATAAATATCACACCTTAGCATTTCATTGAAGGAGAAAGCCCCTCAGTTTTATGAATTATTTCCCATCCTTTAATATGTAAATGTCTTACCAGCAAATCTAGAGTAGCTGTCAAAGCACCCACTGGGTATGTTCGACATGAGAACATTGATGATGGCCCAGTGGAAGACAATCAAGGTTCTTGAGAACAAATTATGACACAGGATTGGTGAGTTAATGTGCCCTGGAAGGGGACATTAAAGGTGGGTTGCTGGCCTCTCTAGCTTGGTGGGACTTATGGCCATGGTTGAAGCAAAGACAATTTACTAAATCAATAGCTACAAGCTGAGTTCTAAGAGACATATTTATTTGCTCCAGGAGTGAAACCACATCTGATATAGCAGCTACAATTGAAGTCACTACTTGGTAAAGTTTATGATAATCCACTGTTATTTTGTGAGATTCATATGTCTTCTGCAGAGGTCAGATAAAATTGTTGAATGGGGCTCATGGTGGGAATCAACAGTCTTGCATCTTTCAGGTTCTTGTTGGTGGCATTAATCTCTGTAATCCCTTCAGGAATGCACTATTGCTGACAATTTACTATTCACCCAGTCAGAAATAATTCAGATGCCTTTGGCCTACTCCCTTTCCCACTGTGGTCTCTATAGGTCAGGGGACAAATGAAAAGATTCTACAAGCTGTTGAGTGGCTCTTTTCTAACTGTGTATTCTGATGTTGGGGAAATAACCACAACAGGGGTTAAGGGCACAGATACCTTGGGCCCACTGTGAAATAGATTGGAGCATCTCTTGATGACCTGACTTCTATAAGACCCTGTTCTATGAGGAGAACAAGATGGATGCATCTAATCTGCTGGAATCAATTACAATTCAGTGTCCATGTCTAGAATGCTTGGAGTGATCATTAAAAATTTTTGTTTTTAAATAATTTTCTTTATTATTTGTGTTTGTGTGCATGTGTGTGTGTGTGTGTGTGTGTGTGTGTGTGTGTGTGTGTGAAAGAGAGAGAGAGAGAGACAGAGAGAGAGAGAGACAGAGAGAGTGAGAGCGCATTTAAGTATAGGTGCCCATGGAAGGCAGAAGCTGTTGGATACCCCTGAGAATTCTGGGAATGAAACTCTTGTCCTCTGGAAAAGCTGTATGTGCTTTTCTTGCCAAGTTATCTTTACAGCCCCTCCTCTTTAAAATTTATTATTATTTTTCTTTCTTTCTTTAATTTTCCCTAATATATTTACCTACAAACACATTTAAGGAAGGAAGAATATACTGATTTTCGGTACTGACACCAGGGTCCTTCCTCAAAGAAACACAGCATTCCCTTTATTCTGCCAAATCTGAGACTATGTACTGGCTCAGATCTGGGAATATGGAGCAGTGGCTCCGTTCTCATAATTTGAGTCAATCATCTGTGCACTTGATGCAGAGACCAGGCATTTAATGGAGCTCATTTCTAGGAACGTCGTGATGAATGAGTCAACATCTTGTGTCTGCTCGCTTGCCATGGAGCACTCTGAACACTTCTTTGACTGGGCTTCCACGAAGGCAACTAGGCCCATCCCACTATTCTCAGTTCCAGTTCTGGGATGGCATTAAATTCCCTGAGAACAAGAAACTTGGAGTGTGGAGAGATGGCTCAGCAGGCGAAAGCACAGCTGTTCTTCCAGACGACCCATGCAGGTATCCCGTGGAACAATCTAGACAGTTCCTCATTAAGACTCTTTCTCCAGGTGATCCTAGTTTGTTTCAAACTGACAATTTAGCCTAACAACTACATTTGCCTTTGGTGGTCAAATGCCACTACTTACTTGGCTCCCACCACAGGGTGGTCCACGTTCACACCTCATTTTAGTTTTGTCAGTTGAACGCCTGTGGCTTTCACCATAGAACTTGCTTACAGAGAAGATTTGTCATAGAATTTTTCGAGGATGCTGGGCACTCTCACAGATTATTTCTCAAAAGTACTGGTGTTCGTGGTAAACGATATGTCTATGGCCATTCCTGCTACAGGTCAGTATATCTTACATGACAGACCTCCATTTGTGCATACCTGTGATTTTGAATCCCTTCTCTGTATTAAGATAAGAGAGATTGTATCTCCAATTTGTTCAAGATGGGCCTCATCTTGATTCACATTTTGGCCATCAAAAGTATTATTAGCATAATACTAAAATCTACAGACTTAAAGAAGCTAAACAACAAGGAGGGCCCTATGGAAGATGCTTAAATCTCATTCAGAATGGCAAACAGGATAGACGCCAGAAGTGGTGGAAGAGAGAGACCAGGACAGAAACCTACCATAGAGGTCCTCTGGAAGGCTCCACCCAACAGGGAATC
Organism: Pachyuromys duprasi; assembly: GCA_028658305.1. Lineage (NCBI taxonomy): Eukaryota > Metazoa > Chordata > Mammalia > Rodentia > Muridae > Pachyuromys > Pachyuromys duprasi. Next base: position 9,158,637 of record CM053758.1, read on the forward strand.
CTCAAGAGACCTTGATATGGTCTTGCTTGATAACTTCTTCAAGAGAAACCATAAACTTTTCTTTAGGTAATACTAATCCCCTCAGAGACAGGTGACAAAACAGGGTGGGGAAGTTACCACTGGGTTTGGAAAAAGTTCTTTTTTTTCTTCTGGAGCTAGAGAGTCTGCTTTCTTTGGGCTTTTAGGCATTCTCCCACTAGAAAAAAAGACCTCTCATAACATGGAAGCTAAATCTCCCAATTTTATTGGAGTCTTTCCACATGTTTTTATCTTAATTTATAGGGCCTCCTCAGTGCCCTTACCTTATCCCTTGAGAGCTGGGAGTCTAATTTTCAGTGTAATTCATATTATCAGTTGAAGAGACTCTCTTTTGGTTTCCAGCAATTTCTATCCAGATATCCTAGGTCACACCTAGGCTTAGATGTTTGACTTCAAAATTCAGATCCCCGAGTGCATCATTTGTTTTTCCATAATGGTGCTACAACAGCATGGAGAACAGCCAGGAAACGATACCCTTAGATTGTGTCATTTCCAAAAATACTCAAGTGTCATGCACAGAGTCATTTAGTTTTTTTTTTCTTTTTATAAGCAGCTGATGAGGAGGACTCAATGAAGAAGTTTTGCATGCATCTACAGTCATGAATCAGACATAGGCACTAACTTTACTGCTGGAAATAGAGCGATTAGATCTTTAAATTTGATCATATGAGGCAGCAAATTACTAAAAACCCTATAATAATTTCATAAAACACCCTCAAAGTCTGTTTCTTTAGAGCCATTCTGTTGCAAAAGTCAATCAGGGTTCTCCAAAGAAACAGAAGTATCAGGATACTAGAATGTGTAATTAGCTTTGTTTCACTATGACAATGTGTGTGAGGTATTGGGTCATAGTCTGAGTCCATGGTAATTTTTTCCTATTGCTTTTCAAGCTGTGGAGAGGCCGAACATGGTGACAGGAGTGTGTCGTAGGGGAAATGTGTTTGCCTCTTGGGCACAGAAAGTAAAGACAGAGACATGGAAGGGTCTGCAATCCTTGTACAGACTTCAAAGGTACATTTTCAGTGACCTAACTTCCTTGCTCTAAACTCCACCTCCTAAACAGTCCCATGATTACAGAGGCTGAGGAGCAAGCCATCAACACATGGGCTACTAGAGATATTATTGCATGTAAAAATTATGGAGGCCAAAAAAAACCCTATAACATGCTGTCTTTAAGCTTAAGGCCTAGAAAGCTTGTAGTGTAAGGGCAGCGCAACACCAAAGGCTTGAGAGTCAGGAGAGTCCACAGTGCCAGAATCTGAAGAAGCCAGAAGTGAGAAACTAATGCTGCACTCCCAGAGTAAAGAGTAAGGAGAAACAGGGATGCCTGGGAAGGTCTCAGCTGTAGTAGAGACAGCAAATTCACCTTTTCTCTGCCTTTGGTAGTCTCTTTGGATCTCAGTGGTTAAGATGTTCCTCACCCACCTTGTTGAGGGCTTCTTTACTCAGTCTCTTCATTCACTAATTTGTTGTGGAAACACATGTAGAGTGTTTCTACTAACTAGACATCTTTTAATCCAGTCAACTTGGTGCATAAAATTAACCACTGCAGACAGGCTGGTGTCATAGGTGCTGCTATTGTCCTGCCCACACCACTCACTTCTAACCATCTCGACAGATGCTCATTTTGTCCTACTTCAAGGGCTCAGCTTTGGTGGGGGACTCTCTCCTTGCCTATGCAGAGACTTCTGCACTGTACCTCCTAAACAGTCCAATGATGCTACAGGCTGAGGAAGAAACCATTGACACATGGGTTATTGCAGGTATTTCATGTCCAGACTATAAAAAATCTTGACATGAGGGATTAGTTCACATGATTATGGAGAACAAGAAACCCCAAAGCATGCTGTCTGTAAGCTGGAGGCCCAGAAAATTTGTGGCATAGGTCCAGTGCAACCCTAGGGAACCCATTCAGAATGCTAGGGAATTACTACTCCTGGGAGCTAGTGATGAAGAGCAATTGGGTAGTGACACTACAGCTGTTTTGCTCCTTGGGAATGGAAGGGAACAATACTGAGATATTTTAAGTACACCTGAGATGGTGTTTTACAAATATGGTTCGGGGCTCAGCAGTGGTGGTGTTTCTTGAGATACCACTGTCGGAAGCTCCAGCTCTGTTCCAGAAATCTCTGCATGTGATGTTGATGTGTGTTTGCTTGGGGATCACTGCCCTGCACTGCCTTCCAGCTGCTCATGAATACAGTGGTTTAACTTCATTTCCTTCAACCCCATGTCCACACTTTCTCTCTTGGATTCCTAGGATTGTCTCTTGAATACATCACTTGGCACTGAAATCCACGTTTTAGGACCTATTTCCCAGAGCTTGTAGCCTAAAACAGAAATCTAAGAGAATCATCCTACAAATCTTGATATAGGTGCTTTTAGAGCCTTTGAAGCAATGTTATATAAATTCTGTATGGCCTGCTTAGTCTGCTCCATCAAACTGAAGTATGCATTGATTAAGTGCCAATTTTATCTCAACATTATACAGTTGGAAAAATATAAAATAATTCTGGTAAGCCTAGGATATCCCTTGCAATGGGGCATTAAAAAATAGTATTTGGGAGTAAAGAGATGGTTCAGCTGCTAAAAGCAGTTACTCAGAGATGACCAAGGTTTGGAGAATCAGGTCTGTAGAGTGCCAAGATGTCAAAGAAATGCAAAACAAATGAGTGTGGTGAATATACAAGTTAGTTGAGTTCTAGCACAGGCATGTTTCCTGCAGACCAGAGATTAATGGGCATGGCAGCATAGAACACAGCGACACTATTTAAAATTGAAAACGCCCTCATTGCTCTTTTTGTAATGTGACCAGGAGAGGAAAGTTATAGAGCAGTATAGAACATTTCTACCCAGAGGTCATCATAATGGGTTCTCAGTTCTTCTAAGTACAAGAAATGGTAACCCAAATGATCCCCAATCATCAAATTTACATCCATGATACAACCAGAATTGGGCTAGTTTCTGGAGGTTCAAATATCATTTTAATTCCAGCCTGCTCAGACCAGCACCCCTTGGCCGTCATGAGGGGTTTCATCAGGCCTCCATGCCTGCAGGGTACCCAGGCAGGTAAAAAGTGAAACATAGACTGATGTTTCATTCTGTTGATAGTGTTCTTTGCTTTTCAGTTTCAAGAGGTTCTAGTTATGAATTGTAAATCTTGGAGTCTCAGCTTTTGGTGTTGTGTTCAGGAAGTTGTTTCCTGTGCCAATGAGCTCAAGGCTCTTACCTCTTTGTCCTTATAGCAAATTTTGTGTATTTCTTTTATGTTGAGGTCATCGATTCAGTTGGACTTCAGTTTTGTTCAGGGTGATGAATATGGGTCTATTTGCACTTTTCTGCATGTAAACATCCATTTAGACGTGCACCCTTTGTTGAAGATGCTATCTTTTTTTCCACTGTATAGTTTTGGCTCCTTTGTCAAAAATGAGGTGTGCATAGGATCGTGGGTTTATTTCTGGGTCTTCAATTCAATTCCGTCGACCAACCAGACTATTTCTATGGCAGTACCATGTAGTTTTTATTACTATTGCTCTGTAGTATAGCTTGAAGTCAGGTATGGCAATACCTCCAGAAGTTCTATTATTATATAGGATTGTTTTAGCTAGTCTTGGTTTCTTTTGTTGTTTGTTTTTTCCATATGAATTTGAGAATTGTCCTTTCAAGGTCTGTGAAAAATTGTGTTGTTATTTTGCTGGGAATTGCATTGAATTTGTAAATTGCTTTAGGTAAGGTGGCCATTTTTACTATGTTAATCCTACCGATCCATGATCATGAGAGTTCTTTCCATCTTCTGCTGTCTTCTTCAGTTTTTTTCTTCAGAGACTTCAAGTTCTTGTCATATAGGTCTTTGACTTCCTCGGTTAGAGTTATTCCTATATACTTTATATTATTTGTGACTATTGTGAAGGATATGATTTCCCTAAATTCTTTCTCAGCCTGTTTGTCAGAATCTTGAATGGTGGAGAAGCACTTAAAGAAATGCTCAGCATTCTTAGTCATCAGAGAAATGCAAATCAATATGACTCTGATATTCTATCTAACACCTGTCGGAATGGCAAAGATCAAGAACTCAAGTGACAACACATACTGGCGATGATGTCGAGAAAGCGGAACCCTCCTCCATGGCTGGTGGAAGTGCAAACTTGTACAACTTCTGTGGAAATCAATCTGGTGCTTTCTCTGAAAACTGGGAAGAGTTCTACCTCAAGACAGACTCTGCTATGCTACTCCTGAGCACATACCTGAAACATGCTCTATCATACATTTGCTCAGCTGTGTTCACAGCAGCCTTATTTGTAATAGCCAGAAACTGGAAACAACCGAATAAAGAATGGAAAAAGAAACTGTGGTACACTTATACAGTGGAATCTACCCAGCCATTAAAAACAAGGAAATCATGAAGTTTGTGGGCAAATGGATGGCACTCTCAAAGATCATCCTGAGTGAGGTAACATAGACCCCAAAAGACACACATAGTATATACTCACTTATAAGTGGATTTTAGTCATACAGTATAGGCTAGACAAGCTACAAGGCACAGACCCCAGAAAGATAATCCTGATGGGCATCTTAGGCTTCATCTATGCCCACTAGTTAGGAGAGTGGGGGATATCTCTGAATTTGTTGCTTGCTTTCTGATCACTTCCCCTAATGGGACTTCCCTACCAGGCCATAGTAGAGGAAGACAAACTCAGTCCTCATGTGAATAGATGAGCTGTGATATCTGGGTAGAGGCCCTTCCCTATTCTAAGCCAAGAAGGGAGGGAGGACAGGACTGGGAAGAGAGGAAGGATGGTCATATGAGTGATATGCAAATTGAATTATTTTAAAAGGTGGAACTTACACCCCTTTCCTGAAAAAATAAGGGGTGGTTATTTATTTATTTATTTATTCATATTTTTCCACTTAAGCTTGAGACACACAGTCTTTTGTGGAATTGCAATTCAGAAAGTAAATAGTCCCACAGGGAGCTTTGTAGTTGAAGATAAGTTAAGTGTCTGGGAAATCTCACCTCTCAGAATTCCCTGTGAATTAATGGAAACAGAGCCTCCTATTTGAAGGCCGGCAGCAAGCAGCATCTGTGTGCTTCCCAATGTTTCACATGTGCCTTTTAAGTTAGTTTATGTTTTGAAACCTACCTGGTGGCCAAATCTTCACACTCATGTTTCATTAGGAACTATTTTGAGTTTGAGTTTAAAGTACCTGCCCCACAATAGGCTCAGGTATTGAGGATATTGAGAAATGTCTAGGCACTATGCGTGTTTTTCTGTTGCTGTGATAAAGAGAATGGCCCAAGGCAACTTAGGGAAGGACAGAGGTGATTTGGCTTACACTTCTACATCATCAGCATTGTAGAGGAAATCCAGTACGGAAGATCAACGTAAGAACTGAACCTAAGACCACAGAGGAATGCTGCTAGCAAGACTTGCTTAATTGTGGCTCACTCAGCCCGGTTTCTTATACTACTCAGGGATGTCACTACTCACAGTGGAACCCCACCCCCTAACATCAAATCATTTCTCAAGGAAATGCTCCACAGACATTCCCAGAGGTCATTTTGATGGAGAAAATTTCTCAGTTGAGGCTCCCTCTTCTCCCATAGGTGTTGGTTTGTGTCAGGTTAACAAAACCCAACTATGACAGACAGTAACTGTATCCAATGTATTAATCTATTCATATTTTACATTGAAAGCACTAGAAGTGGGTCACTGGGTATGTGTATTTGGAGGGTGAACCTTAGCCTTATCTCATCCCTTTCCTATACTCTTCTTGAATGCCACGACCTGAGCAGCCTCTGCCACATGCTCCTAACATGATAATCATCTGCCAGTATAAAAACTACTCCAAATGCTTGGACTGAAATTTTGGAGAAGGAGAACCCAAATAACCCCTTCTTCCTACCGGTTCCTCTCTGATATTGATAGAAAGCTTACTAACACAGGAAGTAGCTTATTTTTCTCTCTTCCAGTTCAAATATTAAGAACTCTAATAGGGTTCATCCTTAGACATAGGAAGCCTTAAATGTCAGATTTAAATTCCATGACCAAGGAAGCTTCACTCATAGGTAAACCCATGTTCTGTAGATGACACTGGCTTCATGGTCCTCTGACGATCAACAGACTGAGATACCCACCTGTCACTTTTTTTCCTGCCACATACTCCCAAGCCTTCCTTCCACAGGACTCTTCTGGAATCAACCAGATGCTTCTGTCATCTGTTCTATGCCTGCAGTTAGAAATGACTGGGCTGGAAGTTCCCTTCCTAAACCATATGGCATAGGCAGATGGCAGGCCAGTTTGTCACAATGATGACTCTGCTTCCTCCTGACTAGAGGCCCTCAGAGGTCACTGCTCTCCAGGTGTCAGAGCTTTCTGATGCTACATAGCTGGATGTTGGCATTTTCCAGTCATGCTGGGCTGTGGGTCCTATGTCTTGTACCATGAATACCTCAGAGGAAGCCTTGTGTCTCAGAAGCAGCAGTTTTATTCTGGTAATTTTTCTGCTATAAGGAAGCTTGGTAGTCACTGTCATCCAGGCTGGACTGTGAAGATGTATAGGAGCAGAACTCTAAGCCACTCCTCTCTGCTTTCTGTGGTATCTACCCTGTAGGAGCTGGTAAAATCAATGGCTTAGTGGATTCTACCCTGGAGATCACAGGGGAAAGAGGAGACAGGTTCCTGAATTCTCCAGTCTATTTCTGATCCTGAGTTCCAGGTTTATGCAGGAACTGAAGGCAGAGGAGCTATCATAGCCTCCTGTTCTATACAAGAGGGGAACCTCAGTTCAGCCTGTGAAAATTACTCTAAATTGATGGTGTATGAGGCCAGGAAGTCCTTGGCAATATAGTTCTGAGCCTGGATTTGCATCACATGGCCGAATTGTTTTTTGTTCTTTCTGTGGAGCAATAGATGAAATAATTGTTTTGTATCTCAGGGTCATATATGCACACAGCTCACACAAAGAAAAGGCTTGGAGCTTTGGATCTGCTCTCTTATCTCACATGAACCCCACAGAATGGCAAATATAAATGTCTCTATTTATATTACTGTTCTCTCATGCTCTCTGTTTTTAAATTTTTTGACAGTTAATATTTATAATATTGTGATAATTTTAGAATCATTGAAGAGTTACAAAAGGACTAAGGAAACTCCATAACATTCACCAAGTTTTTTAAGTCAACATTTTATTTAACCAAAGAACATTCATCAAAACAAAGGCATTGGAGCTATAAACGTGAGTATGAAATTTGCACTGATTTCACCAATATTTTTTTCCAGTGATCTCTTTCTATTCTGAAATCAGATGCAGGCTCACACAATTCATCTAATCATCCTGTCCTCTTCATCTCCTCCATTTCCTAAACAGTGACACTTCCTTATTCTTTTCTTTGTCTTTCTCTCTGCAGATATTTTTTTTCTCTCAATTCCCACTTCAGGGCATCCCTCTCACATCAACCAAGGAGTTAGGTACTTTTTGTTGCTATGATAAAGAACCTAAGAAAACAGCTTAAAGTAACAAATGATTTATGCTTTTTCATGGTCTGAAACTCACAGTTTCAGAAGCTCAGTGTATTGTAGTGATGGTGTCAAGGCTCCAACAAAGGGGCCTAGGGCTTCCAAGGACACATCCTGAAATACCCATCCTCTTCACAGCTCTACCAGGAATAATAGTCTATACGAGTTTTTTTAATGATTTATTTTTATCATTTTTAAGTGTGTGTTTGTGTATGTGTGAATGTGCTAGTATGGGTATATGTCTGTTTATCTGTCTGTTTGTCTGTCTGTCTCTGTGTGTCTGGGTACATCTATGTGTGTGTTTGTAGAGACCAGATGCATCAAAGCTAGAACTTGGGTGCTGGGAAATGAACTCTGGCCCCCTGCAAGAGCAGGACTTGCTCTTAAACACTGAGCCATCTCTGTGGCTCTGACTCTATTAAAACTTTAAAATCTATCCATTGATAGAGCCTCATGATCTGATTGTCTCTGGAAATTTCCTCACAGGCATACCCAGAGATATTATTTGATAACCTGTGAAGTGTCTCTCAATCCATTCAAGTAGAAAATCATAGTTAGCCAGTGAATCAGGCTAAAACTTCTCAACATTGGCATCATAACCTCCTTCTGTCTCCCTCCCTATTTGCACTATCTCCAAAGTACCACACCACTCCACAATTGTAGGATTCTCTGTGTACTTATCTCCATTTTCAGGAGGGAATCACACTAAGGAGGCTCCCAACAGCCACTCACTCATCTAAGCAAGTGTTTCAGCCTGGGCTGCTGACCAGTATCTTCAGCATCATCCAGTTGAGTGTTAGGAGAGTAGAGAAAATCCAACAGTCTGCTCTAAGGAGTCAGAATCTCTGTTAACAAGATTAACAAGATTCTGGGTGACATAAAGGTACTGATTCTGCATCCTTCAGGTAGCTTTTTGCAGACAAGCCTGCTAGTCATGGTAAGGCATGTGATGTATAAGGCCCACCAGATATCCCTAAATTCAGTCTCCAAGAACCAGGAAAGTTTCTGCATCTGATTTCAACATTGTAGAAGGAATGGTATGTGACAGACCTTTGTCCAGTTGCCTGGGGTCTGTCATGAGTTGCTGATTGGACATAATGTTTATAATGAAGGGTTTTCTCATGTGCATAGCAGAATCCTAAACATATATCCAGACAGGACTGGGAACCACAACTCATGGAGCTACTATGGGTAACCAGCTCCATGTGTAGCTCATGGGTAAAGGGACTCATTGCATATCTTCCAATCACTTTTGCACCCTCTGCTTTCCTTTCACAACTTTATGCATTATTCTTGTTGATATTAATGTTCTTTCTACCTTTCATTCTGTTTAAAGGGGCTGTTTCCAGGCCTCCTTAAATGGAGTTGGGGCTCCCGAACCATTTCTGTGATGGTGCTTCCCACTTTGGTTGGAGATTACATTGTGTTTCTGTCTTGCCTATACATCATCTGAGAAATTTTGGTGCTCCAGTTGAAGATGGTAGACCTGTATGTAACTGTGGTGAAAAGAACTATTCTTTGGCTTATAAAGCTTCCTTGGTCTCAGCTGTCCTCTTCATTTGTCCTCATTTGTCCTCTTCCTTGTCCTTTAAGGCTCCATGCAGAAGCTGCCTCCCTTTAAAGCTCATCTTTCCTCATTTAGGCTGCAAGTGGAGATTGTATTTATCAGTATTGTATCTCCGACAGAACTTGAAGACTGTGCTGGTCAGTTTTTGTCAACCTGACACAAACTAGAGAAGTGGGTAAGTCAATTGAGAAAATGCTTCCATGAGATTTCCTGGAGGCATGTTTGTGTGGCATTGATTAATGATTGATGTGGGCAGTGCCACCAATGGGAAGGTGGCCTCTGGTTATATAAGAATGCAGGATGAGCAATCCACGAGAAGCAAGCCAGTAAGCAGTATTGCTTTATGGTTCCTATCTGGACTTCTGCTTGAGTTTCTGCCCTGACAGCAACATAAAGGAAACCTGTTATGTTTGTGCAGGCAATTCAGCTGGCCTGTCCTTAGGGACCTTTAGGGGCCTGACAACATCTTATCTAAGTGCCTGCTTCCTCTGAGATCATCTGGGCCAGGTACTTCAGGCATAACAGGTATGCCACGTCTACACACACTCTCTTGCTCTCCTCTCTGTTCTCTCCACTTTCTCTGTCGGGCACTCCCTTCTCTCCTCCCCCTTTCTCTTTTTCCCTTTCTCTCCCCATCTCCATCCAATAAATATTCTTCATATCAAATCTGTCATATGTGTGGTATATTTTTAAATATAACAAAACCAGGACAAGGATTCTTCAGCCTTGTCTTTAAACTCTAGGCACCACCACAAAGAGAGTTTCATTTACGGACAGCATGGTAAGACACCACTGATCATTCCCATGCCTGGTCCATTCAGGAATTCTGTGATATTGATATTCTTAGCCTCTTTTTCAGAGGATAAACTGCTTGAGACTTTGACACAAATTGTCCACGGTGGCAGTTCTAGAGTTCCCACCTAGGTCCCTGGTGCTTTGGTTCAGAACAGGTTCGTGTAAGTGCTTGTCTTCTGCCCACTTTGGCTAATAAACAATTGTAAACTGCCAGTAGCTTATCCTCCAGCCATTTTCTTCAGAAAATGTGAGTTTGCCTTTCCACTGCCCAGCGATCTCAGCAAAAAAGAGGCTACTGTGCTCAACAGATTTGGCCTTCCAGTCCTTCAAAAGCAAGAAGAAACTGGGTTGCTGTTTTCAGCAGCTTTTTTTTTTCTACCCAGTTCTTCAAAGGAAGCTACTGCCTGTTTTTAGGATGAGATCCTAACAGCCAGCCTAAGCCCTGTTCATTCTTTGCAGACTTCAGAGCATAGAGTGTTAATGTCTGCTGGGTCCTACTGTCTGAGCATACTTCACCTTCTTTGCATAATGTTTGGCTACCCATCTCTCTCCTTTGGTGCTGTGGAAGCCGTGTGAGGTCAGGTTAATGGTATTGTCATGGCCACCTGGTCTTTGGCCAGGGTCTCTCCTAGGAAACAAGTGGTGAGTTTGGATGACTTGTGGAATACCCTCTCCCCAACCTACCGCTCCTAACTTAGCTCTTTGCATTGCCAGGATATCTTTCTTAAAAAGCAGCTAACCTGTCTTGGCCACACTTTAACTTTTACACACAGACAAACATCATCTCTACAGAAAGAACTGGACACCACAGTGAGCAGGGTGTGGTACAGTCAGAAGAAAAGTCCTTTGCCTAGCTTCTTACCACTACTTTGGGTTCAGTGATAAGAAACATCTTTCCTCAAAACTTCTGAATGCTTGAGCTTTGCATTTTCTGTGAGCTTTCTGAGGCCTGTGGTGTGGGAGCCACATTGCCTGGTGGCCCTGGGATAATGATGTAGAAATTTGGCCTGTTCTCACTTCTGAGCTCGATTTGTTATTCTGACCAAAGTGTGAGAGAGGCTCTGTGAGTCAAGCCTGTACTGAGAAAACATCCCAGGAAATACCTTTAACTTTTCAGAACCTCTCAGCAGGAGGAAAAAAGGCTTTCATGAGCTTTGTCCCCCAAACCTGCTCTGCTCCAGTAACCTTTGGAGCAACTGTCTCTTGTAAAAGAACATTATTCATATTCACGAATCCTATCTTTCTGAACAGATTATTGGGTACCCCCTTTCCCTCCCTTCCCCTCTTTCCCCTTCTGTCAGTTTTCATTAAAGATCAAGCTCACCTGTTTGGGTGTTTTCCAATTCCCAAGCTATATACTTTGGGATTTGGGAATAACAAAATTTAGGTGTCTGTACAAAGTACCTCCCAGTCTATTATGTTTTTTATAATATGGTCTCTCTACATTGCCCTGGCCTAGAGGTCACTATATAGACTAGGCTAGCCTTGAATTCACAGAGCTCTGACTACCTCTGCCTCTGTTAGTCTGTATCTCTTTATTGGAGAGTTGAATCCATTGATGTTGAGAGATATTAAGATATCGGTGATGGTGGTGTGTTTGTGTACTTGTCTTCTTTCGGTTTTGCTGTTGTGATGTTATCTATATCCTGTGTTTTCTTAGGTGTAGTTGACCTCATTGGATTGGAGTTTTCCTTCTGGTATCTTCTTAGTACTGGGTTTGTGCTTAGATACTGTTTTTTAAAAATTATATATATTAATATATTATATATATTATAAAATTATATCTATATAATTTATATATAGATATAATTTTTTGGAATTTATTCATTTTACATACTGATCATCATAGCCTTGTCTCTTGTCTCTTCCAGTCCTACCCTCCCTCCCTCTTCTCCCAAATTTCTCTCCCTTAGTTTGCAGAATAGGGCAGCCTTTTTCCTTTACCATCCTCTTCTTCTGTGGCCTGGCAAGGCCACCTCACTCAGGGGAATTGAAGGAAGAGCAGGGAACAGAATGCATATCAGAGATAGCCCCAGGTCCCCTTACTACTAGGTGACCTACATGGAAGCTGAGCTGCCTATTGGCTACATCTGAGCAGGAGTCCTATGTGCTTTCCATGTATGGTCCTTGGTTGGTGCATTAGTCTCTGCAGGTCCACTTGGGCCCTGATTTATTGTCTTTGTTGGTCTTCATGTGGTGTACCTGTTCCCTTCAGCTCCTTCTATACCCCCATTCTTCCATAAGACACCCTGCACTCTGCCTAAAGTTTGACTGAGTCCTCTGAAAGACTTTACAGGGTACTGAAGAATCGATATTGTTTAAATTTGGCTTTGTCATGAAATATCTTGTTTTTTCCATCTATGGTGATTGAAATCTTTCCCTCATGGCCTGGAGAGATGACACAATGGTAAAGACCACTGAATATTCTTTTATGTGGTTCAGTTCTCACCATCTATAGATGGCTAACAGCTGTCTATACCTTTAGTTCCAGGCTCTCCAACGTCTTTTTCTGGACTCTACAGATAACAGCCACAAATATTGCATACGTACATACATGCAGGTAAAACACCCATAGATGTAAATAAAATAAGAACATTTAAATTAAAAAAAACTAATTGAAAACAACAACAACAACAACAAAAACCAACCATTTCTCCCTCCCCAGCCCCCATTCACAAACTGGAACTGCTTACTCTATCATTAGGCAGTGACTTTTTACTCCTGTATGCATCTAGCTCTGTGGGAAATAGCTAGATCTGTATAGGTCCTGCATAGTCCTGGTAGGGTGCTTTATCTCTCTGGTACTCAAAACTCTGTAGGGGAAGAGAGCAATAGAATAATGATTACAAAGGAATTTATTAGACTGGCTTACACCATTGGCATCCATCTGTAAACTGGAGAAATGAAGAATACAGCAGCTGTTACATTTAAGGAACTAGAAGCTGCAAAATGAAGGAACCAATGATATAGCCCCAGCCTAAGGCTGAAGGTCTGCAAGCTCCCAGGAATGTTTCTGATGAGAGTCTATATTGAAAGGCTGATGAAGTCGGAGTCTGAATTTCCTCAGGCCTTGGCAACAGCAACAGATACACTCACTCAGGAGGAGTGGAATTTGTACACTGTCTGGCTTCCTCTCTTTCTATATTCACTCCACCTGGTACCCAGCCTATTCTATGGTTCCATAAGCAACGACAACCTTTCCCTCTTAGTTGCACCTCTATATGGCAATCATCTCTGGAAATTCCTCCATAGATGTGCAAAGGAGAATGCTTTACCAATCTCCCAAGTATTTCTCAACTTAGTTGGCCATCTCTTCTCTGTACCCATGGGCAGATAGAACAGCTGTTGCTGGTTCTATTCCACACAGTTCCCTCATACCCCTTTATCTTCCATACCTTCAGAACTCAGGTACAAGACAGGGTTTGAGAACACACTTTTGGTATCATGGGATCACAATATATATATGACTGGGTGTAATATACACCCACAAGACACTCCCACCCCCATCCTCAGGTTCTCTCTGACAGTTGAGGAAGGCCTGTGGGTATTTTGCACAGTGATAATTTGTTTGGCGACATCTCTCTCTCTTCCTTCCTCCCTCTCTTTCCTTCCCTCTCTGCCTGCCTCTGTCTTTCTTCTTCTCTTCCCCCTTCTCTTTCTTATTTTCTGTCTCCTTACCTTCTGCCCACCTTGCTCTCAAAAAGAGTTTACCAGAAGACAGAATTACAAATTTATTAAGCCATAATTAGTTTTTATTAGGGATTGATGGATCAGGGCAGCCACTATTCTCTAAGATAGAATGAGAACTCCCACAGGGGAGAGGCAGAACACTGGTTTTGTAAGATAAGAACATGAAACTGGAACAATGGGGGGGGGTTAGGAGAAGGTATTTTGTTAATATTGAAGTTGCTTTTTTGTAAGAGTTAAAGCTGAGAGGACTCTCACTACTCCCACTCAGGTAGTCTAGACATTTCTTTTTCATAAAAGATTTATTTTATGTGTATGTACACATGTGCATGTATTGTCTGAGGAAGCCAGATGAGGGCATATGATTTCCTGGAACTGGAGTTACAAACCTTTATTAGCTACCATATGAGTGCTTGGAATTGAACCCTGGTCCTCTGCAAGAGCAGCAAGTGCTCTTAGCTACTGAGCCATCTCTCTAGCCCCTAGGCTGGAAACTCTTATCATCAGAAAACTAGTCTGTTTTCAGATCCACGTGCTGCCTTGAAGCTTCAAAGTTGAGCATTGTGTTCAGTGGGAGTGGCCTCTAAAGGCCTCATGCAGAAGCTCAGTCAGAACATGTATTCCCATTCTTATTTAGTGACACTCACAGATTACATAACCACGTCTGTCCTCATTTTTATTCCTTGAGACTCACATGAGCCTCGTAGAAGTAACCTAACTTTAGTCAGCAGGTCTGGGGCTCTACATCTCTCAAGAGTATTATCCCTCTCTTTTTAACCCCATAAAGCCCTAAGAGAATCATTTTTGGTTTTCTCAGTAACAACATGGGTCCAGCTTTTAGGTCCAACATTCCAAAACCAAACTCCCATCCCAATAATGCATCTTTTCCTCTTCCTTCTCTGCCTCCTCTAGTCTCCTCTCTCCCCTTCTCTTCCACTCCTTATATCCAACTTTCCCCTCTTCTTTTTCCATTTTCTCCCTCTCTTCCTTCTCATTTCTTTCCTCCCACTTCTTTCACTTATTTTCCTTCCAAAGGTGCTCATCTAAGCTGGCATAGAAAGCCTTTCACTTTCCAGACTAAGGCTCATCATGACTTGTAATTAAAGGGGTTTTGCAAAAGCCTTGGCACCTGTTGCAAGATTTGCAGAGCAGATCAGACAATGTTGCACAAATGCTTATTATGAAGAGCTTGAGGTAACAAACTTGTGTGCGGTAAGGCACGCAAGGCTGCCTGTACTACTAGTAAGTTCTGAATTTCCCCTGATTGCAACTAGAGTAACTCCACCTTTTCATTCTACCACTTAAACATTTGGGAAACACCCCCGATATGCTCTGTATCCACTGTTGTAGTTCAGTGACTTGAAGATGGAATCAAGTCTGAAGATCTGGGGTCCCTAGTAGGAAGACTAAAGAGCCTCTTTCTGCCAGATTCAGGCCATCTTTTTATCATCCTTCTTCTCTTAGTCAAAGCTTAACCATCCTTCACCTTTAAAGTGACACTCTCACCCACCTCTTTTCCTGCTAGTGATTAGGCAAAATTTCTCTTTCTTAATATGTACCAACATATGTGTGTGACTAAATATCCATATGTATATGTGCATATTAATTTGAATATGCATGTGCATATATATGTATGTATATATGTAATGTTAGTATAAATTTATTTCATTAAAACTTTCCATGTCTTAAAGCATAAATTAAAAACAAAAGGCACCTTTTTATTTTTTCAGAATAGAACCATTTTTACCATTTTCACATAATGGTAAAACTTTTTATTGATTCTTTATGAGTTTTACATCATGTACCCCAAGTATTCAACCCCATTCATCTCCCTGTCCCTTCATATCTACCTTCTGTCCTTGCAACCTCCCCCCTAAAACAAAATTAAAAACAAAAATAAAAAGTAAACAAAGCAAAGCATAGAATGCATCTCATTATGGAAGCTGTAGTGTGTCACAGTGTGTTCCACAGTATACCCTTTTGTCTACACATTGTTACTTGCAAATTTTCACTGCAATGTGTCATTGGTCTTGTTTGAGGCCCCTGGCTTCTGCTATACCATCAATATTAGATCCTCCCTGTAACTCCTCTCTAGTATCCTGTTGTTAGCCTGTGCCATGGAGACCCTACAGCTTTGGACCTGTACAGCCGCCCTTTTACAAGCTCCATCTGTTCCTAGTTGATGTAGATGTTCCGGTGGGCCAACCCAAAGCCCTAGATCTGGGTCTGGGTGGTAGCTGACTTGGTCACTCTGCCAGCCGTTCTGCACCCCACACCACCATAGCTAACTCACCCAATGCTGCAGCTGGCTATGCGTTGGGCCAATTATCAAGCCCTCAAGACTGGCTCACCAATGCCTTCACCATCAGGGCCAGCTATACCGTGTTGCCCTGGTGAGGTGCAGAATCCACTCTCTTAAGTGCTGAAGCCAGTGAGTAATAGGGCTAGCTGTCCTGTTCTCATGACTCTGGGGCCAACTCTCTTGACTTCCTCAGGTGGTAAGGGGTGAGTGGGGAGATCATCATCATGCCCATGCCACCTCAGGTGAGATAAATTGCAGGGACAGCTGTCTCATGATCATGCACTTGGGGCCAGCTCACCTGTGCCCTCTCTATTAGCTCTATTCTCCTGTCCAGGCAAGGTGCAGGGGGCTCCTCTCCAAATTGCTACAGCTGGTGAGAAGGGGAGCCAGGTTTCCAGACTGTCACAGCCAGTGAGGGGTGGGGACAGCCCTGCATATCCCTAACACATCAATGTGGTTCCAGGCTACAACCCAGACCAGGGACCTCAACACGGTCTTTAGTGGTAATATGAGCCATGGGCTGCTGCATGGACATGGACCAAGACTTGGCCCTATGTCTCCAGTTCCACCTCTTCATATTTTTTCAAAATATTCTGCTTCTCTTTCTCTCCCATCTGTCCACCACACACTTGCGCATTGTAATGGCTCCTGCTGTAGGCAGGCCAAACAGTGGCAGGTGGGCCTCTGGGTGTCTTTCCCAGCCTACACAGAGTGGCATTTCTGGGGGCTAGTCTCTGATTGTCTTCCTCTTCCCCTGCTGTGTTGCATGGCAGCAGGTAGGACTCTGGGTGTGTCCTCTACCAGCCTGTGCCATGCGGTGAATATCTCTTTTGTTTTGTTTTTTTTTTTCAATTTAAAAGTTTTTAATACTGAACAGAATAATTTTTCAGAATTTCAATCTCTAAATCTTTTTTACTAGATTATTTGTATAATAGTGAAAGTTTGTCCTCTTCTTTAAGCCCACTCCCCTGCCCCCATCTCCCAAAAGCATGGTTTTAAAGGTTCATTGTGATTTTACTGAGGTTTGAAAAGATAATTGCGCTATTTTGGACAAGATCGTTTTCATTTTTCATTTTTGTTGATGTTATTCAGCTGGTATTTGCTGTCTATTCTTTGTCAGACAGGTGGAGTCCAGGAGTGAGGGGGTGGAGTATTGTCTCCTATCCTTGGAGAGCTACAACAGACAATAAGGAAGAAATGCATCACATGTACAACCTTAAGTTGTGCTCAAAATTATAAAGAAAAATAAAATGAAATAAGGCACTGGAAAATGAATGGATTGGGGTAATAGAAAAGTGTGATAATTAGGACTAGAAATGCTTTCTCAGAGCACATGGGACCTTGGGGAATCTAAGAGTATTGTTCTGGGCAGTGCAGATGGACTAAGGTAGGAATGAAGGATGGTGGGAACCAAGGCAACAATAGAAAGAGCCAGAGGGAGGCCTCATGGAAAACATTTGCTCCAGTGAACAGAGCCACTCTTGGACCTATGCTGAGGGTTATTCTAATGCTGGCCCTCAAGATCTGGTTAAACCTATCCTTGTTTTGATAAACCTGCCTAAAACATACCTGCTTGGTTGATTAAACAGCCTATTTTGGGGCATGGCAGAATGGGGTATGTGTGACTAATGTTCCCAGGCTTCAGGTACAGGAGAATCACAGGAGACCCAGCCAGGAAGAGAGGAAGAAGGATGCCAGGATGGATCAGTATGGAGAAAAAAAAACATGGGCTGAGAAGGACTCCAACAGTGGCATGAAAAGGCCCAGATAAAAACTACAAGCAAGTACTATGGGATTGTGGATGGAAGATAGACCAGAGGAGGATTAAGGTGGATGACACTGGATGGGGGCTGGGAGGTGGATTGTGGAGTTATTGAGCCAGGGTATGTGTAATATCTGCCTGGCCCAAGGTAAATAATGCAATTATACAGTGGGTTAAATAATACCGCTGTGATGATTTTAGGGCTAATAATAAACATTAAATTGTCCAACACACCTTTTTATTATTTACTACAACAGACCTACATGAAATCTTGTGGGTCAATATAAAGGTCTTAAACTTTTTGAGTGTATTGGAAGCTTGATTTGTGTGTTTTTAAGAAGCTCAGTAGCTACAGACAAATAATAACAAGGTCAGTTGTAAAAGGCTGGCTAGACAAGAAGCTGAGAGGGAGGGAGAGAAAAAAAGAGGGAGGGAAGGAAGAGAATGAGTTAGAGAATGCTTTGTGAGTAAGCCTATGTTTCTGGTTCTAGCAGTCATGGAAAAGTTAGGAATGGATGGCTGTACTTAGAATCTGCCTTTGAGGAAAGCAGAATGGATTCTCTGGTAGTTGGAGATAAAGTGTAAGGACAAAAGAACATAATAGTGACAGGCAAATCTTTGGTCCAAGCAACTGGATAAGTAGGGGTACCATTGACTGACATGGTACATCATGGCTTAGGAGGGGACTAGGGTTTTGAATTAAAACTTTGAGACGTTTATTAAATATATAGATAAAGATAGATATCCAGAGGAGGGTTTCATATTCAAGTATTAAGCACAGGAAAATGTTTAGAAGTTAACAGAGGGTAGATAATCTTTAAAACTATGCCACAAGAGATGGAGAAATGGGTACTCACTAAATTGCTTGCTGTGCACGCACGAGGACTTGAGTTTGATCTACAACATCCATGTAAAAAGTTATTAGTGGGATATACACCTGTAATCCCAGTTCTAGAAAGGTGGGGACAGGCAGACCCTCATGCCTCAATGGCCAGATGCCTAGCCCTTGGTAAGCTCCAAGCCAGTGAGAGACCCTGACTAAAAACAAAACAAAACAAGATGAAGGGTACCTGAGGAATAATACAGAAGACTGACATCTGAGCTTCACATACACCTGCTCAACTGTATGTGTACACAAACATATGTCACACACACACCAAAAAAACCAACTAAGGAATAGTGTTAGATTGTTAGATTCTGCTGTACCCTATTCTAATATTAACCATATGGAAAGAGAATTGAGAAGTGTTGTGTTTGGTTTGTGTTTTTTTATATTAAAGTGATTACCCCTCAAAGGGTCACTATTATACAACTCTTCCCCAGCTTGTAAACTTTTTATGCAAAAGAATTAAAAAAATTTACATCTTTTCCACTTTGCAAAACTTCTACGCGTATCTCCCCACCTGATACAACTTTTGATGAGCAAGAGGCACGATGTATTCCCAGAAAATGATGAACAGATAAAGCCAATTCTTTATGTTTCCTTCCATTTCTTTCAAGCATCAATTACAAATTGGCCAATCACATGAGGTTGTGAGGTCACAATCCCACCTCCTTCATTTTAATAACAACTAAATGAACTCCCTGTTCTGGTGTGCTTGGTAACCCAGTTTAGGTTGTGGAGTACCCTTTTTGCAAAAAGTAATTGCCTTGTCTGGTTTCTTTTGATTTGCTCATGTGTTTCTCTGCGTGAATCTGAGATTACTCTTTTCTAACAAGATTGAATCTGTAAGAGCATGTGTTGGGCCCCTGAGTTAGAAGAAAGACTGAAAGATGTATCAGAGAGGAGATATTTTCCATCCACCTTTGATCATTTCTTTAGAACTGATTCCTACTTGTGGAACTACTGGGTCAAAGGTGTTCCTCTCACACTGAAAACTCTTTCTAAATATGACACATCGCTTCCCCAAAACATCACCTCAATTTCATTTTCCATTATCATATCCATGCACAGTTCTGCCCATGGCAGAGAATCCATCACATTTTAGCCAGCTTAATAAGCAAAAAATATACCATACAGATTTTAACTTGCAATTTTTTCCCTTATGATGAGCTTGGAAATTTTTCTATTTTCCATGCTTATTTCCTATTTGTGTTTCTTATGTAATTATCTCTTAATGTCTCTATTCTATTATGTAGTGTTTTTACAATTATTAGAGCATTTTAATATGTTATGAAATTGATCCTACCAGTATTTCTTACAAAGGCTTTAGCTTACTGTTTCCTTTGTAATTTCTCTACTGTGTTTTCTGACTGCAGCATTCAGTAAAACATAACTACGCAAGTTCATACTGCTCCCAATTTATTCTCTTCAGATGTATTTACTTTATATGTTTGCCTGAATATGTGTATGTACACTACATGTGTGCATGTGTACCACAGGTGTGCAATATCTTTGGAAGCCAGAAGCCATTGGATCTCCTGGAACTGGTGGTTGTGAGCCTCCATGTCTGTGACAGGAATGGAACCTGGGTTCTCTTCAAGTGCAGCAAGTGCTCTTAGTTGCTGACCCATCTCTCCAGTCCCCCACCAGTGATCTCTTGTTTTGCCGTTATATTAAAAAATATTCTCACTTCTTTTATCTGGGGGATCAATGATGGCGGCACCAATGGAACGCTATGTCTGAATAGTAGGACAGAAGCGACTACACAGCAACCAACAGACCAAACTGTGGGCCCCAAAACACTGGTGACTATGTTCCTCACAGTAAGAGGAAACCCCACTTTGAGGGAAGCAATTGGTTTTGATCTCAGGTCACCCAGCTAATCCCTGGAAAACTTCCTGGGTTCCTGCAGGCTCTCGGTATCCAGTGTCTGGCCATATACCTGCATGCTGTGCTCACTTTCCCAGACTGAACTATGGTCCCAAAGCACCAGAGACAGGGTCTCCAAGTAGAGAGTAAAACTGCATGGTGAGGGAAACAATCCTGTCTGAACCTATGGCACCCAGCTAATCTCCAGAAAATTTCCTGGGTTCCCAAAGGCATGGGGTCTCCACCATCTAGCCACTTGCCTGTATGCTATGCTCACCGGCAAGTGAATACCTTCTGGGCACTGGGTCACAGAGCTCCATCCTCAGGATTCCGGGTAACTGAGAGCCACGGGAACAGCCCCTGATACCACTCCAAAGCTCAACCCATCTACCTAGGAAGACTGACCAAACCTTTAGGCTTTATGGTTCTTCAAGATGGCTGCACCTAGCAAACACAGTGTCTGAGCACAGTGTCTGGGCAGCTGCAGATCATTAGCTCCAGAACAAGAAATCCAGTGGTAGGGCAGCTGTCTCCGGGGCTTACCCTGGTGAGAGAAGAAGCCCTAAGATCATGAGGAGTCCAGTTAGCCCAAAGGATCATACACCTGAGGAGAGCCACAGCAATTCCTTGCCAGCCACAGACCATACCCACCAATCTAAGGAGGGCTCCTGCGGGAACATCCAGCTTCCTGCCCAGGCACCAGAAACAAACAGCCAATGCCTGAGATAACCAGATAGGTAAAGGCCAGTGTAAAAATCACAATCAACAAAAGCCAAAGCGATATGGCATCACCAGAACCCAGTTACCCAAGAACAAGCAGGCCTGGGTACTCTAACACAATTGAAACTCTAGAAAATGACTTTAAATCTATGCTTATGAAGGTGATGACAAAGAAAACAAATACAGGAATATACCCTCAAGCAGATTGTGGCCTTTAGAGAGGAAATAATTAAATCACTTGAAAAGAAATGAAAGAAATAGAAGAAAGTTCAAGCAAACAGATGAAGGAATTGCATGAAAGGAAGGAAAATACAAACAAACAGGTGAAGGAAATAAACAAAACTGTTCAAGATAAGGGGATGGAAATAGAAACATTAAAGAAAACACAAACTGAAGAAATCCTGGAGAAGGAGAACTTTGAGAGGAAAACAGGAACTACAGGAGTAAGGATCTCCAACAGAATACAAGAGTTGGAAGAAAGAATCTTAGGTATAGAAGATACAATGAAAGAAACAGATCCATCTATCAAAGAAAATATTAAGTCTAAATAAATTCCTGACACAAAACGTGCAAGAAATCAAGAACTCCACGAAACTACAAAACCTAAGAGTAATAAAAATAGAGGAAAAAAAGATCCCCATCTCCAAGGCCTAGAAAATATTTTCAACACGATCATAGAAGAAAATTTCCCCAATTTAAAGAAAAAGATGCCTATAAGCATACAAGAGGCCTACAGAACACTGAACAGATTAAGCCAGAAAAGAAAATCCACCTGCCATGCAATAATCAAAACACTAAATGTATAGAACATTAAAAAAATACTAAAAACTTCAAGGGAAAAAGACCAAGTAACAGATAAGGGCAAACCCATCAGAATTACACCTGACTTCTCATCAGAGACTATGAAAGCCAGAAGGACCTGGACAGATGGCATGCAGACACAAAGAGAATATAAATGTTCTACTATACCCAGCAAAACTCTCAAAGATCATAGAGGGAGAAAACAAGATATTCCAGGACAAAAACAAATTTAAATAGTACCTGCCAACAAATCAAGCAGTACAGAGGATACTAGAAGACTAACTGCACCCAGGAAAACACAGGAAATAAATAACTTCACAATAGCAAAACTAAAAGTAGACAAGCACACAAACACACTACCACAACTAACATCAAAATAAAAGAAAGTAACAGTTACAGGTAATTAATCTCTCTCAGCATCAATGGACTCAAGACTAACAGAACGGATACATAAACAGGACACAACATTCTGCTGCATACAAAAAACACACCTCGGCCACAAAGATAGACATTATCTAATAGTAAAGGGCTGGAAAAAATTTCCAAGCAAATGGACCCAAGAAGCAAGCAGGAGTGGTGATTCTAATATCTAATAAAATAGACTTTCAACCAAAATTATTATCTAACACACTATCAAAAATAATGAGACACAGAAAACTGTTAGATTTATAATTTCCTATTTACCTTGGGCTGGACAGATTTTTTTTTCCCTACACTGATTTAATATCCTCACCATCCATCTCCTAGCACCCAACAATGCCATTCACTTTAATTCTCCTCAATTGGACTACCTTTCATCCATAATCCCATGGTACATGCTCATATTCTTCATCTTGGCCTTTTCAAGCCATTATTGGAGTCCATCCTCTGCCCACATGGTGCTTTTCAGGCTTTTGATGTCCTCCTCCCTCTCTTCTGGTTTGTCTGCCCTTCCTGTGATTCCTCTTGGGATTCTCCAAAGCCCACGAACCTTAGCCACCCCTGCCTCATTCTGCCCTGTCCAGGTACAGGCTGTTTAATAAGCCAGTCAGGTATAATGACTTAATCAGGTTTGCACAGTAATTAGCATCAGACAAACCTCCAACACTGGTTCTTTGAGAAAACCAACACAATAGATAAACCCTTAGCCAAACTAACTAAGAGGCAGAGAGACACTATCCAAACCAACAAAATCAGAAATGAAATGAAGGACATAACAACAGACAATGAGGAAATTCAAAGAATCATTAGGTCTTATTTCAAAAGCCTATATGCCACAAAATTTGAAAATAAAATGAAATGGACAATTTCCTTGATAGATTCCACTTACCAAAGTTGAACCAAGATAAGGTAAATAAATCAAATAATCTGATATCCCTTAGGGAAATAGACGCAGTCATCAAAAGTCTCCCATCCAAAACAAAAACAAAACGAAAAAGTCTAGGGCCAGATGGTTTCAGCACAGAATTCTACCACATCTTCAAAAAACTAATAACAATATTCTTCAAACTATTCCACAAAATAGAAACAGAAAGAACAGTATAAACTCATTCTATGAGGCTACAGTCGCCTTGATACCTAAACCACACAAAGACCCAACAAATAAAGAGAATTTCAGACCAATTTCCCTTAAGAACATTGACACAAAAATACTCAATAAAATATTCCCAAACTGAATCCCAGCACACATCAAACATATCATCCACATGACCAAGAAGGCTTCATCTCAGGCATGCTGGGAAGTTCAATATGTGGATATCCATCAATATAATCCACCACATGATTTAGTAAATATAAAATAATGAGTGTTGGACTATAATGTTTATTATTAGCTCTGTGATTATCATGGTGGTATTATTTAACCCACTATCACAAATAATAAGACACAAACACCTGTTAGATTTTATAATTGCTTTATTTACCTTGGGACAGGCAGATATCTCACCTACATTGTATCAATATTCTCATCATCCATCTCCCAGCCATTACCCAAAGCCATCTGCCTTAATCCTCATCCAATCTACCTTCCATCCATAATCCCATGGTACTTGCTTGTAGTTTTCATCTGGTCCTTTACATTCCATTATTGGAGTCTCTGTCCCTGTGATTCTCTTGAACCCAAAAGGCCAGGAACTTTAGCCACACTTACCTCTTTTTGCCCTGCCCACATATAGGCTCTTTAATCAACCAATCAGATATAATGACTTAGGTAGATTTACACAAACACATGTTTACATAAGAATGTGTTCTTCTGAGCAGGGACAAGATCTTGGCAGCCAGGAAAGAATATAGAATACATAGCACCAGGCCTATCTCCAACACCAAATACAAACAACTTGAAAGAAAACACACACACACACACACACACACACACACACGATGCCAAAAAAAAAGCAACCAAAAAAAATAAGCAAAACATTTGATAAAATCCAACACCTGTTCATGTTTAAACTCTTGGAGAGATCAGGAACACAAGGCACATACCTAAATACAGTAAAAGCAATGTACAGCAAGCCTATAGCCACATCAAACTAAATGGAGAGAAACTTAAATCAATTCTACTTAAATCAGTGTGAGGGCAAAGCTGCCCACTCTCTCCCTATCTCTTTCACGTATTATTTGAAGTGCTAGCTAGAGTATTAAGAAAACAAATGGAGATCAAAGGGATACAAATCTGAAAGGAAGATGTCAAAGTATCACTATTCACAGATGATGTGATAGCACACATGAGTGAACCCAAAAATTCTACCAGGGAACTCCTACAGCTGATAAACACCTTCAGAAAAGTAGCTGAACACAAAATTAACTCAAAAAATAAGTGGGCCTCTATACACAAAACAACAACAAGCTGAAAGTTATTAGGGAAACAACGTTCTATTTGATAACCACACCAAAAAAACTTAAAGTATCATGGTATAACTAACCAAGAAAGTGAAAACTTGTATGAAAAAAAAATTCAAGTCTCTGAAGAAAGAAATTGAAGAAGATATCAGAAGATGGCAAGATCTCCCATGTTCATGGATCAGTAGGATTAACATAGTAAAAATGGCCAATTTACAAAAGCAATCTACATATTCAATGCAATTCCCATCAAAATACCAACACAATTTTTTTACAGACCTTGAAAGAATAATTCGCAAATTTATATGAAAAAAATAAAACAAAACAGAATAGGTAAAACAATCCTGTAGAATAAAAGATCTTCTGGAGGTATCTTCTGGAGATCATCCCTGATATCAAGCTGTACTATAGAGCAATAGTAATAAAAATGGCATGGTATTGGAATGGAAACAGACTGGTGGATCAATGGAATTGAATCAAAGACCTAAGAATAGTTGAGTTTTGACAAAGAAGCCAAAACTATACAATGGAAAAAAGATAGCATTTTAAACAAATGGTGCTGGTCTAACTGGATGTTTACATGTAGAAAAATGCAAATACATCCATATTTTTCACGTTGCCCAAAACTAAAGTCCAACTGGATCAGACCTCAACATGAAACCAGATACACTAAACCTGTTAGAAGAAAAAAGAGGGGAAGAGCCTTGAACTCACTAGCACAGGAGACAACTTCCTGAACACAACACAGGTTCTAAGATCAACAATTAATAAATGGGACCTGATGAAACTGAAAAGCTTCTGTAAAGCAAAGGATAGTGCCATCAGAACAAAACGACAACCTACAGAAAAGATCTTCACCAACTCTGCATGAGACAGAGGACTAATATCCAGAATATATTCAGAACTCAAGAAATTAAACACCAACAAACCAAATATTTCAATTAAAAAACAGGGTAGAGAGCTAAACAGAGATTTCTCAACAGAATATCAAATGACAGAAAAACATTCCAGTGCTCAACATCTTTAGTCATCAGGGAAATGCAAAACCAAAACAATTCTGAAATTCTATCTTACACCCATAAAAATGGCTAAGGTCAAAAACTTGAGTGGCAATACATTCTGGAGAGGATGTGGAGAAAGGGGAACCCTCCTTCATTGTTGATGGGAGTACAAACTTGTACATCCACTTTGTAAATCAATCTGGCACTTTCTCAGAAAATTGGGAATAGCTCTATTTCAAGACCCAGCTATACCACTCCTGGGCATATATCTGAATGATGCTCCACCATTCAATATGTTCACAGCAGCTTTCTTTATAATAGACAGAATCTAGAAACAGCCCAGACATCCCCTAACCTAAGGACAGATACAGAAATTGTGGCACATTTACACAATGACATACTACTCAGCTATAAAAGAGAAGGAAATCATGAAATGGATGGAATTAGAAAAGATCATCCTGAGTGCAGTAACCCAGAACCAGAAGGGCATGCATGGCATATACTCATTTATAAGCGGATATTAGCTGCATAATAACGAATAACCATACTACTATCTACAGACCTAAAGAGGCTGAACAACAAGGAGGATCATGGTGAGGATACTTAAATCTGATTCAGAATGGCAAACAGGATACACAGTAGAAGTGGTGGAAGAGAGGGACCATGACGGGAGACTACCATAGATGTCCTTTGGAAGGTTCCACCCATCAGAGGATCAAAGCATATGCAGAGATTCACAGGCAAACTTTGGGCAAAGGGTAGGGAGTCTTATGGAAGATGGAGGTTGGAGGTTGAAGGATCCAGAGGTGGCAGGAGCTCCACAAGGAAACCAGCAATGCCAAAACATCCAGGCCAAGGAAAGCCTGTAGAGACTGATGCACCAATCAAAGACTATGCATGGAGAGGACCTAGACCTCCTGCTCAGATGTAGTCCATAGGCGGCTCAGTCTTCCTGGGGGTTCCTGAGAAAGCGGAGCAGTGTGTGTCTCTGATATGAACTCAGTTGCCTGCTCTTTCCTCACTTCTCCCTGGCTGTGTGGCCTTGCCAGACCACAGAGGAAGAGTATCCAGGCAGTCCTGATGAGACTTGATAGGCTAGGGTGAGATAACAAAGAATGAGGACTCCCCCTTTCAGTGGACTAGAGGAGTGGGGTAGAGAGGGAAGATAGAGGGAGGGAGGGGCTGGGAGGAGATAATTGAGGGGGCTACAATTGGGATATAAGTTGAATAAATTGCAAAAATTACAAATTACAAAATAAAAAATGATGTAGAAAAAATTCTCTGCTAACAATATTTTCATACTATTTTTATGATATTTTTGGCCAAATTTGGTTAATAGAATTTATAAGGTAAAGTGAGTGGCTTACACTATTGCAGGTTATATTTTTCACCAAACCTACTTTATTTAGTGTTCTTAGACACCTTTACCTCCCTTCCAACCCCCTGATCTTAGGTAGGAGATTACTAGGGAAAAGGGCTGCAGACCTCTTTTGTTTACTTCCTGCTGATAAGGGTCAATGGGTCTTTAGGAGATTACCAAACTCAGTCGCCAGTATACCAGCAGCCCAGTCCAAAGGCCAACACCAAGAAGCAATATGAAGGTCAGTGAATGCTACAAGACTCAGTTGGATTGCTCCAAGAAGTTCTCTGGAACATCTCCTTCTGTTAAGTCAAGTGTGGAAATACAAAGATCAGTGCAGCTATGTCAAACAAAAAAGTGATGCTTCTCTGTGTGTGGGCCTCTCTATATATGTCCGTCCTCAGAGTTCACCCACGGATGTTCTCAGTGGGCCAAAGTTATGCCCCTTGCACATGGAGCTCACAGCAAAACATCACATACCCTCTCTCAAGCCAACTTGAGCAAAACATCAAGTGCCCAGCTTGCAGCAAAACATCACATGACAAAACTGAGTCCAGAAACTTCACTCTCCTTTGTATTGTTATCCTATTTATAGGATGAAACTTGTGTGTTTCCTGAATTTCAGAAGGCATTCCTGGGTCAGGGTCATTACACATCCCTCTGTATCTTTCAAGATAGTGTGTGAAAGCACTCTCCTGTCTCCTCCAGGACTTCCAGTCCATTTCAGGATGTTGCTTCTTCTTGATCTGATTTTTTTCTAATTTATTATTTTCAGCACTATATTTTTACATGTTGATGGAATTCATTAGCATATAACTGTGCATAATATTATCTCCTAATCATAATTACTTTATCAGCATATGTTATGCCCTTTTTCATAACTCTAATTTTTTTATTCCTCCATTTTTCATAACTAGATTTACAAGTTTTCAGTATCATTGGGTTCTTCTAACGGTCAAGTCTCTAAGTTTTGTAACAATGCTAATGTTTTCCCCTCCTTATGTGTAACTTTCTTGTTCAATCCCTGTTACTGCCCTGATTTCTTCACACACCTGCCTTGTCTTTGTATCAGGGCTGTGCGTATGTCTCATGCAGCCATCACTGCCCTTGACCACAGCTCTGCTTCTGTTCTCAAGAATAAGACTCTGGACCTTCTGTTTCAGCATGGCAGGCAAATCAGAGATCATACAAACTTATGTCCCATATGTGCTCCTCCATGAATGTGTATCAGCATTCTCATTGCCACTGGGGTTCTGAAATACACTTTGGTCCCGATGATCAATACCAGCAGCCATGCATGGCAGCACCCTCCCATGAGCAGTCAGTCTGGCAAGCGCTGAGCTGGCCAAAGCTCCTTTAATCAAAAGCATATGGAGAGCAGGCCTGGAGAAGACTCATTCTAAATCCTAAATCCAGGGAGTGCTCTTTCCTTATTCCCTTGATCTTCAAATCATTCCACTTTAACCACTTTATTTTCTTCAGATCCATGAAATTTTGCTTCTGGTTAGTAAGATTTCAGTGTTACTTCTATGGTTTGTGTGTGTGTGTGTGTGTGTGTGTGTGTGTGTGTTTGTTTGTTTGTTGTTTGCTTTACTTTAACCTTCAATGCCAGTTCTGTATAAATTTAAGGAGGACTTTTCAGCATTCCTCCATTTCCCCATTCCTTTCTTCTTTTATTTTATTCTTTTTTGAGACTTTGTTTTTTTATGCATAGACTCGCCTGTGTAGACCAGGTTGGCCTTGAATTCACAGAAATCCCTCCTGCTTCTCCTTTCTGACTACTGAGATTATAAATGTGTGCCTCCAACCTCAGCACTTTTCCCATTATTATTTTACAAACTCAAGTAAATATAACATTTAATAAAATGGTATTGAGCTGGGAATGGTAATGGACACCCGTATTATTAACACTTGAGAGGGATGTTGTTAAAGGAAGGCCATGAGTATATGGCAAATGTGGTACATAGTAAAACATAATATCAACAAAATAAGAAAACAAAAGCTCAGTATATCTATTGTACATACATACTTGGATGATTTATAGAATGGGATTTAAAGGCAGTACTTTCAAAAGTATACCCAGATAGGAGTTACTGAATATTCTTCCCTTTCAGAATCATAAACCTAGAGTGAATTTGGCCATGGCTGTATTAAAGTTCAGGCACATCTATTTATAATTCATTCAACAGACATTTATTGAGTCTAATCTTCATTCACTTAGCTGCTGGAATGATAGGGACCTTTTGAGGGGCACTGTTCTAGAACGATGGGTCTCAATGCAACAGAACAGAGGCACTGCTCTTATCTAACTTAAGTTCCACCACAGAACAGCAGGCAATTGTGTAAGCAACAAAATGGTGTGAAACCGATTGGAGAATATGGAAAAAAGCCTACTGCTGGTCCATGCCTGTAATCCCAGCACTTGAGTGGCTGAGGTAAGGGAACTCTGAGTTCTCAGGCAGTTTGAGGTAAGCATGATCCCAGCCAAAAGACAAAGAACTGACATCTAGACTACATAGTAAGAACCTGTATTAAAACAAAAACAAACCCCACAAGTGATAAAACCAAGACACCCCCAAATAAAGAAACAAATGAAAATGAGTTTTTTGTTGTTTGCTATTTTGATAAGAAGTCTGATGCTTCCTAATATGAGAGATATTTCTTCAACTGTCTCTCCTCAGGATCCATTGTCTAATGCTCCTTCCAGCTGAAAAGTGTAAGAGCCTATAGAAAGAGCAGCTTAGCTGGCAGAAACAGATCACTCTATGTGTGGGCTGTCTTAGTTACTTTTTTAATTTCCATTATAAAACACCATGACCAAGGCATCTTATGAAAGAAAGCACTTTATAGGGGCTTACGGTTTCAGAGAGTTAGTCTATGACCATTACGGCAGGGCACATGGCAGCAGACAAGTAGACATGGCAATGAAACAGCAGGTGAGAACTTACATTTGATCCACAAGGTGTGGGCTTTGTAAAACTCAAAGCCCACCACCAGTAACATACCTCCTCCAACAAGGCCACATTTCCTAATTTTTCCTAAGCAATACTGTCAACTATGGACCAAACATTAAAATATATGAGCTTAGATGGGTCATTATCATTTGAACCACTATGGGGTCTTTGCAGGTTAGAGCCTGCACTGCTCTTAGACACTTTCTCTGCATTCTCCTTCTCATGATGTGATCAGCTCTCTCTCTCTCTCTCTCTCTCTCTCTCTCTCTCTCTCTCTCTCTCTCTCTCTCTCTCATGTTCTCTTACTTCCTTGACCTTCTTTGCAAAGAAGCTGCCTCTCAAAACCACGAGTTAAAAGAAATACTTCCTCCTTTTAGGTTTTCCTGCCAAGTATTTTGTACCATCACCAAGAAAGTCACTAGGTCAATGGTGAAGCCTAACGAAGCCTCAAGGAAACAAGCCAGTAGACTGCTTGCTAACTGGAGCAGCAATTTCCCTGGCAGTGAAGACTGAACATGCAAAGACTCAGAACTGAGGGTTAGCCAGGAACCAGAAGTGGCAAGACAGAGGTACTGAGAAGGAATATTTGAAGACAACATTAACAAGCCTATAAGAACATGCCAGAGAATTGTCCTGGAGGTGATAATTGAGACACAGCAATAGGGGCTAGAGAGAGGGCTCAGTGACTGACTGTTCTGCGATTACAAAGGACTCAAGTTTGTTTCCCAGGACTGGCATCAGCGGCTCAACCTGCCTGTAATTCCAGCTCAGAGGAATCTGGTTCTCTCTTCTGGCTTTTTCAAGCAGTGTCCTCACATGCATGTGTACATACACACACAGCTTTTTTATATTGATTACTATTGTTTCAGTCAGATAGATAGATGTATAAATACATAAATACAACCTGCTGAGTCTATGTTTGTTGTTCATGTGTATAAGATTTCAGGGCTGATCACCTTGTATTAGATAATCATTTAGGAGGATCATCCCAGGGAGAGGCTAATTTTCCCTCTCTCTGCAGTCATTAGTTGTCTGTAATTCTTCCTCTCTCTGCAGTCATTAGTTGCCTGGAACACTGTGAGATTTTCCACTTCCATGTTAGCATGTCTATTGATATTGTCATTGTTTAGGCCTTGTTTAGGCAGCCATTTCTAGGAGACACAGTCTCACAGCTGACTTCCTGGTCCTGTGGCTCTTATAATCTGTTAGCCATTTCCTCCAAGATAAGCCTCAGGTGTAAGAGTTGTGTTATTGCCAGGCCACAGAGGAAGAGGATTCAGGTAGTGCTTATGAGACTTGATAAACTAGGGTCATACGGCAGGGGAGGAGAACTCCTTCTTTCAGTGGACTAGGGGAAGGAGATGGGGGGATGAGGGAGGGAGAGGGGGACAGGGAGAAGATGAGGGAGGGGCCTACAATTGGGATATGAAATGAATAAATTGTAAAAAAATTTTTTTAAATGTGTTATAGATATATCCACTAGGGCTGGGCTCCCTACAATCCATTACTCTGTCCTGGGTCTAATTGTGGTTTTCTGTAATACTATCCACTTGCTTTAAAGAGAAGCTTTGTTTATGGGGGGGTGGGGGGGATGAGGGCTACACTTATCTCTAGGTATAAGGATAAATTTTAATGCAGTTTAAGATTTCTGCTTATCTAGTAAAGTAGCAGTAGTAGATTTACTTCTAAGATCCATGACTTCATTAGCCCAGATTAGGTTTCAATGATCAGGCATGTTTTTCATCCTGTTGAGTGGGCATCAAGTCCAATTTGATGTACGTTAGTTATGCCACCATATGAGTACCATTATTGTTCCTTTAGACATGCAAGTCAGTTTTGTGATTCATAGGCCTCACAGCTGGGTAAGACTATTAAAAGATACACTTCAATCAAAAGATATCACAGAGAGAAAAGGGGGTGTTTCAGTCTTCATTGTGGTGACAAAATGCAAGAGAAAACAGCTTAAGGGAGGAAGTATTCATTTTGATGTATGGTTTTATTGGTGACAGACCCTAGTCAGCAATATGCATTGTTTCTGAGCCTTTGATGAGGCAGATATTTGTGGTGAGGTGGGCCTGGTGGACAAGAGCCACTCACCTCATGGCAACAAGGAAGCAGGAAGTGGCCAATATATCCTTAGAAGGCATACTCTCTATACTCACTTATATAGACCTATAAGATAGGATAAACATACTGAAATCTATACACCTAAAAATGATAAACAAGAAAGAGGACCTGGGGTAAGCGGATTAATCCTCACTTAGAAAGTCAAATTGGATGGACATAGGATGTAGGAAAAAACAAGTAACAGGACAAGAGCCTACCACAGAGGGCCTCGGAAAGACTATACCTAGTAGGGTATCAAAGCAAACATTAAGAAACATAATCAATCCTTTGGCAGAGTACAGGGAATCATGAAATAAGGGGGAGTTAGTATGACCTGGAGAGGACAGGAGCTCCGCAAGAACCAAATATAATCAGGGCACAGGGGTCTTTTATGAGACTGTCTCTCCAACCAAGGACCATGTATGGTTATAACCTAGAACCCCTGCTTGTATGTAGCAAAGGATAGCTCAATACCCAAGTGGGTACACCAGTAAGGGGAACAGGGACTATTTTGGACATGAACTCAATGGCTGGCTTTTCGACCTCCCTAACCCCCAAGGGAGGAGTAGCTTTACTAGGCCACAGAAGAGGACATTGCAGCCATTCCTGAAAAGACCTGATAAGCTAGAGTTAGACAGAAGGGGAGGAGATCCTCCCTCATCAGTGGACCTGGAAAGGGGCAGGGAGGAGATGAGGGAGGGAAGGGTGGGATAGGGAGGGAATGTGGGAGGGGGCTATGGCTGGGATACAAAGTACATAACCTGTGGTTAATATAAAATAAAAATGTTAAAAAAAGAAGGCATACTCTCTCTTTGGTGACTGACTTCCTCCCACTCCACCTCTCAACAATCTTTTCAAACACTGAATCCACCAATGGGTGGTATTAATCAGGTAAGAGCCTTCATTATCTAATCCCTGGAAACACCCTCAAAGACATATCTAGTGCTGTGCTTTACTGCTCCTAGGTGTTTCCAAAGCCTCTAAAGTTGACAGTTGAAATTACCCCTGACAGAAGTGCCTCCAAAAAAGATGCAGCAGTGAGGAGGAACATGGCTGAAGTGCCAGCATCAAGAAGGACCAGATATGTAACAACATGTTCATCCATGCATTCAGTTAGTGAATACCTATTATGTTTGAACTAGCCCGAGATGGCTGAGGCAGCTACTACTACGACCGCTGTTACTTATTATTGTTGTTGTTGTTACCATATTATTATTGCTATTTGAGAAAACATATTGTATTATAGTTTTACTGATGCAACACGTTCCAGGAAAAAGAAAATCTGTACCAATTTATTTCAGAGAAAGACTATTAGTCTTACTTTTTATACTATTTTATTTTGGTTTATTATGCCTCTTCCTCCCTTCTCCACCCCAATCCATTCCGACACCCCAATATCAGGTAGGAGAGAAAGGTTAGTGAAGAGATGGGGTGGAGTTCTCTTTAGCTAGTTCCTGCTGGTTCTTAGGGCAAGCCCAGTCTTCGTTACAGGCTATCTCCAACTTCATCTCATCCAACTATATCAACAGCAAACAGGAACAGCCGGGGAAGTACCAGCAGCCTTTTTTTTTTTTATTGGAGCTCCTCTTTCTGGGCTCTGGCATTTATTCCTTCTTCAGAGTCTCAGATTCAAACTATCTGCAGCTGGCAAAGAGCCCCTCTCAGAGCCCACACTACACAAATAGTTTGCCACTGTGGACAATCTGAATCAGTTCCATACCCCACACCTGGGATCAAAACAAAAACATGTTTATATCCACAACAAAAGGGCTCCTTTTTGGAAACTACAGAAAATTATAGCTTCCTCTGGCCACTTTCTCGTTACTGTAACAGAATGTCTGATGTAAACTATTTATATTGGCTCATAATTTTAGAGGGTTCAAGCCCTAAGGCCTTGCATCCATTGATGCCCGGTGTGTGGTAAGGGAGACCACCACAGCAGCAGGGGCCTGCGGTGAGGCAGATTCTTCACTGCACGGTAGAAAAGAAGCAGAGATGGAAGACAAGACTGAGGATTGATGCCATGATCTACTTCCTGGATTTTAAAGTTTCCAGAATCTTCCAAAAAAAGTGGTGACGTTTGTTAGGAAACAAGTGTGCTATGTATGAACCTATGGATAGCATTTCATGTTTAAGCCATAATGCTCACCAAGCAATTTTCTCTGTAAATTTCTTATTTTAGGTGACACAGGATACTTACTGCCTCAAGTTCTTCTACCTTCCAGTTCTCACTCTGAGGTGTTGTCCTTGACACCGCTGATTTCAGTGAGCAGGCTCTCTTCACTGGCCCTCCTTGCTTCTTGGGGTTGGGAAGTCAGCCATGGCATCTTTTTATAATACTCCTTGCTTCCTCCCGTCAGAGCTTTCTCAATAGAGAGGTTCATGGAATTTTTCAGACTTTTGGACTTCTCAACTATGCTCTAGTTTTTTTTTTTTTTTTTTGCTACACAGTAGAAATCAAATTCTAATAGTAAAAAAGCCCACAGCTTTGCCTCATTTCCAATGCTCGCTCAGATGTCTGTCACCCACCTGTTAAATTCCTCCGACTACTTCCTTGGAGACCTGGGGCAGAATGGTAGTGATGTGAAGCAAGCCTGGCAACCTGTGGCACAGGCGTTGGAATGGAGAGTGGGTCTGGCCTCATATCATGTGCCTGGCTGCATGAAGAGAAACCTCCAGACTTCTCAGCCCGGAGTCCTAACTACAGGCCTTTTTACACCAGGGAACTTATCTGTAACCTGCTACAACCCTAGTGATGTTAGGCTTTCTTGGACAAACAGGCTATCAAGGCATATGACATGCAGTTGAAGATTTCTTTGAACAGCACAACACATGAAAGTGTTCACCTCTCAGCAGAAAGTGCCCCTGGATCTACCTGTGTCCCTTTCTCTACTGTAGAGCACGAACCTAGAGTGCCTACCCCACTTCATGCTGTGCTTTGTACCCACAAGAGTATTTGACCCTCAGAGAGAGTAGTAGATGAGAAAGTTAGACAGGAAGATGGAACTGTGGCAGACTGGAGATTTTTAAAATGTCCTATCTGTATTTATTAGAACATTAATCCCACCCAAATGGGAGACTTTCCTATTTAAAATAGTTTATTTGTTTGTGTGTGTGTGTGCATACATGCCTGTGTGAGTTTTTGTGCACCACACACATGCAGGTACTTTGAAGACCAAAGAGCAATGGATCCTCTGGAACTGGAGTTATAGGAAGCTGTGAGGTGCCTGATGTGGGTGCTGGGCACTGAACAAACCTATTTTATCCTTAACTCTCAGGGTATAGCATGTTCAGCAGAGACCTGACTATCTGGATAAAGAATGAGCATGTTGTTCCACCTCATGCTCTTCTCAAAGTTGTATGCTCACCCCTGGTTCTTGTCCTGCCTTCCGTTCTCCAGGATCTCCCTTGATTACAGTGTCCCCTGGAACTCACCTCCAAAGGGGCTTGTGAGTCTGCTTGGGGACTTCCTTGAAGCAGCCAGAACAAATGCCCGGATTCATGATTGCTCAGGCATTCAAGCTCCCTTTCAACTTATCTTATCCTTAAAGGCTCCAAGCCTTTCAGGAGTAACATTGCACTGGACTCTAGAGACACAGGGCCTGGGAGGCAGGCGTAGTTCTATTCTTAGAAGGTTTCTGGAATCATCTGGGGACTGTATTCATGTAAAGAGCTGTGTTCCAAGTCTTCCATGAGCAGCATTTGTGTCCTGTCACTTCCCTAATACATGTTGCCCCAACAAAGTTCCAGTATTTCCACATCCAGTTGAATTCTTATAATGTTGGTAAACACTCCAGTCATTGTTATGAGAATCAGAATTAACCTCCCCATACCCTCCAAGTTTCTCCTGTTGCCCAGGATATGAGGGTAGATGACTGAGACTTTGGTAGTCTCTGGAATCAGACCATTGGAATGCAGATCTCAGCTTTCACACTTCTTAGCCCATAATCTTGGATAGATACTAAATCTCTGTCTCTTTGCATCTCCACAATTCCAACTAGTTTATACATAGCACTTAGCTCATATGGATGGGTCCAGGAATATGTCTTCACTTTCCTGAGTCCTTGAGAGGGTCAGGCCACCAAAGCTATTCTCTGTTGTACCGAGCCTGTGAGTATAACTACATCAAGGTCCACCACACTTAAACTACATGTCTCACCTTTCTGGGTCCCACAGGCCCTGGAACACCCCACCCTTTGTGAACTCAAGTGATAAATGTTAAAGCCCCTACCTGCTGCAGGGTATGGCTGATGTACCCTGATCCCTACCTAGGGGCAGAGCTTCTTTGTTAGAGGCTCTTCTCTATATAATCCAGACATCTTGGTCCCGCCCCCCTCCATTAGCTCATTCCCTTTTATTTAATCAATCAATAAAGATATAACATCTGGAAATGCAAGCTTCTCCCAAAAGCCCTGCTGCAGTCTCCAAAGCCACTCTTCATTAACTTCCACATTTATTTTGAGATACCTTTGATCATACTGGCTTGCACTCTGTTAACACATCCTATGTCTAAGGCTGTATTACAGTAAACAGATCTCCTGCTTGAAGAAACATTCCTGCTCATGTAGGTCACGTCAGTATTCCCTGAAGATGATATTTTGGGTTGCAACAAAGATCTGCAAAGTTGTAGTCCCGTTAAGCATCAATTATGTAATCTGGGATTATGTAAGTCTGGGATTGTTCAGAGACTAGCTTTCAGATCTGTAGTTTTTGGGACACTGATCTAAGTGCTTTGGTTCTGTTTTTCACTTGACACAGCAATCTGTGTTAATCATGGCAGGCATGTGTTGGTTTTAAATATCCATATGACAAAATATTCAACATAAACAACTTGAAAGAGGAAAGCTGTATTTCGTACAGGCATTCTAAGGTTTTGGCCCATCATGGTGGGGAAACTTGGATCATGGCTACAGAATAAAGAACAATCACAGGAAGAGGCTGGCCAATATACTGGCCCCTCAGGATAAGATACAGAGACCCACAACTTGTTCAAACTTTGAATATATCAGTGAGTGAATAATTTTCATTCAGGAGGTCATGATCTAATCACCTTTGGAAACATGCTTAAAGACATACATTGGTTAAGTAATAGTGCCTGGGATCTAAACATGCCTAGATCATCCTCACAGACACTTCCAGGCGTGTGCTTTTCTAATATCTTAGGCATCTCTTTACACAGTCAAGCTGACATTGAAGATCAGTCATCACATGCACACAGGAAGCTTCACATGGTGAGTCGGAGCTGGTGCCTAGAGGTAGACCTGTGAGGCATTTGGGCTCTGATTTAACTGCTGGGTTTTATTGCCTTCCTTGCTAGTCACATCCACTCTTAATTTGCCTTTTTCTAATAATTTAGTTGAGAGCCTTTTCATTTATTTATTGCTATTTTGTGTCTTCAGTGACCTATATTTAAAATTATTCCTCCCCTTATTTATATTTCTTAAGATATTTTGTCTCACCAGGCATGGGGGCACACTCCTGTAAACACAGCAGCTATGAGGTGAAGGCAAGC
The DNA here is from genome assembly GCA_028658305.1 of Pachyuromys duprasi. Taxonomy (NCBI): domain Eukaryota; kingdom Metazoa; phylum Chordata; class Mammalia; order Rodentia; family Muridae; genus Pachyuromys; species Pachyuromys duprasi. Next base: position 9,196,332 of record CM053758.1, read on the forward strand.
AGGTCAGGAGTTCAAGGTCAACCTCAGCTACACAATCTGTTTGAGGATAACCTGGCCTATGTGAGAATCTGTTTTGGAAGACAACAAGACGAAGAAAGAATCTCACTGTTTTACTCAGGCTGACCTCAAAGTCCCAGATTCAAAGCAATCTTCCCACCATACTGTAGAGAAGCTGAGACTATAGATGGTACCCCACCAAACCAAACTCCTGTCCAGGTTAGTTTTTGCTGTCAACTTGATATAACCTGTAGTCCCTTGGGAAGAGAGAACCTCAACTGGAGAATTATGTGAATCAGATTGGCTGATGGCTATATCTGTGAGAAATTGGCTTGGTTGATTATTGATGATCAGTGTGGCAAGATGTCACTCACCATGGGCAGCACCTTCTCCAGGCATCCATATACAGTTGGGGATGAGCAGAGAGTGAACTCTTCAGCCATGGCTTTTGCTCTAGGCCCCTGCTTTGGTTCCTACCTTGATGTCCTTCAATGATGAATTGTGGCCTGGAAGTTTAAGACAAATAAACCCCTTTCTCTCTAAATTTCTTTTAGTCAGAGTGGTTTACCACAGCAACAAAAGGGCAAACTAGGATAACAAATAGTAACTTAAAATATTCTTCAAATATGTTAAATAATGGTATTTTGCTTGTTTAATTAATTTACTTTAGTGGTGCTAGGGAATCAAGCCCAGGACTCACACATGCTATGCAAATGCCCTATCTCTGATCTATACCCTGAGTCCATTTCCTGTTTTAGCTTTTTCAGCATTACTGTAGTGTGTGTGTGTGTGTGTGTGTGTGTGTGTGTGTGTGTGTGTGTATGTGTGTGTTGTGAAGGCCAGAAGAGGGTGTCAGATTCCTTGGAACTAGAATTATAATGGTTGTGCCCAATGTAGATGCTGGGAACCAAAATTAGCTCTTCGGTAAGGATCTGAGCCATCTCTCCAGCCTGCAGTTCTTAATTATAATAAAACAACAATAATCAAATTTCAATGGCTAGCAATTTCATTTCTTATTCAGAAAACCCTTCCCTATTCCAAGATTATAAATACACATTTTTGAACATTTTAAACTTTGGCATTTTATGTTTAAGTCTAATCCACCAAGATTTGATTTTACGTGTGGCATTAGGTATAGCCATTATTTACTGCCTTGTCTATCTCTCTTGGTTGAGTTCTCTAAGACCAGAGATCATACAAGTGATTGGGCAGAAATTGTAAGAGACAAGAATGAAGGATATAGAGTGAACGAGAAGAGAAAAAAAATACTAATACACTCACTTCTATGGATGACAGGACATAGAGGCAGGACTGAGCATGATGTGAACAGAGTATCTTCCAGGGGATATGGGACAGCATAGTGCCTCATCATGTATTCTCTCCTGTCTGAGACCCATCTCTAGAAGCATCAGGCTTATACTCTGGGCTTTCCCTTATGGTGGTCTCTGTGAAATTGAACTGAGTCATGGTTTGCAGAGGCCCACATCAGAACCAGGAGAATGAGCTGTGTGTAACTCTAAAGCAGGCCAAGGGCAAGGTTCTTCCACAGGGTCCTGTCTGTTGGTCTATAGGAGCCTCTTACCCTTCCTCTGTGTTTCAGGAGGCAACTGAATGGCTGGAATTGCTGACTCCATTCCCTTTTTTCACAGGGTTGTCTTGGGAGGAGAGCAGAGGGAAGGGGGAATCACAGCCTTCACACCTGCTTCTTCCTGGCAGGGTGGACACAAGCTAGTGAAGCCCCTGTCCTTCTGAGAGCCAGGGGCTGTAAATGCACCTCTTCCTTTCAGGCATGGGAAACAATAGCTCCATCTATATGTATGCAAAGCACCCCTGACTTAAACTTGGATGTTGAAGTACCACCAGGGCTCCAATTTTGCCATGTTGTCCCTGAGCACCAGGTCTGGGTCTGTGTGAGGCTGAGGAAGGGTAGGAGGGATTTATATAGCCTCTGCATGCTATTAGCTTCTAGTGTGGTAAGCAGGATGAAAGAACGGGAGGACTGCAGCACATGGAAGGTCAGCTGAGCTTTTAAAGTGGATCTGTGGCCCATTTGTCTCACATCCATTTGAGCCCTACTCAGCCCCAGGTCCTCCTGCTGGACCTGGTTCTGGGGGACTAAGGTCTGTGCCTCCTCCTCCCATCCCCCATCCTAGCTGGGCTTTTCACTTTCACAACTGCATTTCCAAAGGTTTCTGATGACTGACTGATGTCTCTTTTATAGTTATTCATCTGACTGCAAAAGCAGGCTTCTGGTACATAAATATCATATTGACAAGAGAGAGAACAAGGAGAATGGGGAAATTCATGGTCTTTTAACCAAGCACAGGGATTTTTGTGGTTGCATTCCCCCCTTTTCCTTCTGAAATCTGCAGAAGCTGTTACACTAATAGCTGTGATTTGCATAATTTCTGGAGTGCAGCAGAATAAAGAGCCAGGCTGCAGGCAGACAGTCTGCCTCTGCTGTGCAGGGCAGGGCCCTGTGTTAGGAGAAAGCAAATAAATATGCACGATCCTAGTTGCTCATTCCCGATGAGGTGGAGCAGCGAATGGGCTAGTCAGAAGGTGGCTTCCCAGACAACATGTTTAAATTAGGGCTTGGGGCTGGGGACTGGGACTGGAGAGATGGCTTAGTGGATAGGAACATCTTTTGTGAAAACAAAATGATTTGAGTTCAAATCCCCATCACTCATATAGAAGTGGGGTATAGCTATGCATGCCTGTAATCTTAGCATCAAGAGAAGGAGACAAGAAGATCCCAGGAGCTCCATGTCCAGCTAGCTTAGTCTAAAAGGCAAGCTACAGGTTCATTGAGAACCTGTCTCAAAAACTAAGTAAAAACATCAGATGTGGTGGCACATGCTTTTAATTCCAGGACTTGGAAAGCAGAGGCAGGTGGATCTCTATGAGACCTGTTTCAAAAATTAATTAATTAAACTGCAATGAAATGTAGGGTAGAAGAATAGAGGAAGACTCTCTACATTCTCTAGCCTCTGCAGGGTACACGCACACACACACACACACACACACAGTACATGCACATGCCCGTGTGCCTGTCCGTGTGTTGGAGGAAGGGCATGTCAGCCCATGTGATGTCTTCTGATTGGTTTGACTCTTCCTAGCAGTTGCTGCTCAGGGTGGAGTCCCATAGCCATCAACTGTCTGGGTTGAGGACATGGCCTCTGAACTGAGATTCACCCATTCATCCATTGGAGAAAGCAATCAGTCCAGTCTACATAATGATTCATGCTGAGCTCCTACTTAAGTGGATTAAATGTTTATCCTTGTCAGACCACCAAAGGGGACCTGTGAGTATAAAAGAAAGCTGAAAGGCTTCAGAGTGACAGAGCAGACCTCTCACTGGCTACTCAGTTCCTTCATCTTAGGAATAATATGGACTTTCTGCAGGCTCCTGCAGCAATATGGGACCTGGCAGTGTATGCTCACTGAACAGTCACTGCTATTAAATGGCCTTTTCACTGGCTCCTTTGCTAAAGCCTTAATTCATAGTTCAAGATAAGGAGCCTGGGCTAGAGGTAAATTTAACAGTATTTTCTGAAAGACAAGAGCCATTGTTGCTAGTGTTTTCCCATAATTCCAGATTTCACGACTTCCCCTCTAGAAAGTCTTATTGTTTGAACCACCTGCTGCCTCTTTTGAAGATGAAAGGCCTTTTGTTGGAGGCAGCCAATTGTTAACAAGCTTGACTGCAGTGATCTCCAAAGCCACAGCCACAGAAGCCCCTCAAAAAGACTGGACACCCTCCTCCAACCCCCATTCCTGAGAACAATGGCCTGAGAGCCCTCAGGAGGAGCTGACCAGGATAGCCAACACCAGGCTCTGGCAGACTGGATGCTGGGATAAAAGGACATTCTTCCCTGCTGCCACCATGGGCCTGCATGCCTATAATCCTCCTGGGCTACAACTGTTATTAACGTTCAGATTTGGAGATAATGGTTTTAATTAAACTACTTTGCTGTTTACTACTGTTTCGGGAATTTGCTAATTAATCTTTATGTAATTGTTTTGCGAGTGTTGTATGGCAAAAGTTCCTAAATTATAAGTGGGCTCTCTCACTGAGAATCTAATTTCTATACAGAGTCCCATGTTAATAAGCAGCCACAGAGGTGGGAAATTACCCATGGAAGGACTGTCCTGGCTGGAGGCTGTCATCTTTGGCCTGATGCATGGACTATTGTGGGGAGAGCTTCAAGTCTCTCAAGCATTTTACTGACAAAGAATCTGCTGGTGGCCAGGCTGTGGTGGTACACAACCTTTATTTGCAGCACTTGAGGGGCAGAGGCAGGAGGGTCTCTGTGAGTTTGAGGCCAGCCTGGTCTACAGAGTGAGTTTCAGGACAGCCAAGGCTACACAGAGAAACCCTGTCTCAAAAAACAAACAAACAAACAACAACAAACAGACAAATAAACAAAGGAAAGGAAAAAGAATAAAAGAAAGAAATTGCTGATGACAGTAACAGTTCTGACCTGCATAGGGAAGGATATTTCTATGACCTGAGGATTCCTTGGAAATGCCTAAGGCCACCCTGAATTAAGCCCTACATGCTTCCTTTTCTATGGAAGCCCCTGCTTGCAGAATCAGATCCGTTAACCTTGGGGAATGGCCAATTTAGTGCTAATAAGCATCTCCTAGGTGATCTGGAATTAATGGTAGACACTGGAGGAATTCATTTCAGAGAGCAACAACTCTTTGGTTCTCTAGAATTTGTTTTCTTAAGGAGGTCAGTGTCTACATCTGACTCAGTGATCTGATCCCAAGCCCCAGAAGGTACAAGCTTTTAGAAAACTCAATGTCCATCTGTGAGACCAGCCCTAGGAAGAACAAGCCCACCATGTTGGCACTGTTTGTTTCTGCTAGGGTATGCTATTTTTCTGCTGACAAAGTGCCCTCAAGTGGCATGTAGTGCTTAGGTTAAAGGCAGGGACCTCCAGGCAGACTACCTATGTCAAAGACTTGGTGAAGTGTGGTCCACCTTTATTCCCAGCACTGGGGAGGCAGAGGCAAGTGGATGTCTGTGAATTTGAGGTCAGCATTATCTATATGGTGAGTAGCAGACCAGCCTTATCTACACAGTAAGTTCCAGGCCAGCCAAGGACTATACAGTGAGAGAAGTTGAGTAACCTGTCTACAGTCAGAAAGTTAAAACATAGACAAGTTACTCAACCTCTCTGACTCTCGTTACTCAACCACCATAAGACAAAGCTTTATAAAAACCTAGTAATAATGCCATAATAATCACATACAGCAAATTGTGTGTAGATCTTGGTACCCTCTCTGGCACATAGTAGCTGATTGTTAGTTATGTTATTTTATGTTTTTTTAAAAATTATCTTTTAGTTTGAATTCAAAATAATAGGTTTCTTGGGAAATCGCTGCACATTATTATCGCCTCCTAAGCCACTTCACCCACATACATGTTTTAAGCCTCTGCCATGTGCATGCAATTAGCTCTGGTCTTCCCAGAACCAAACTTTCTTTCCTATTTCACACTTGAGTTTATCAACTTCTGATAAGGACCAGCAGGAGAGGGCACATTTGAACCCAGGACTGGGCTCTGGATCACACTTCCCTGAGTTGCTTCAGCACCCAAGAGGAGATTCTTAGTCCTGGGAGACTGAGCCCTAAGCAGAACTGTCACACTCTTACTATGTGGAAGCCTGGATTCCAGCAAGCAACAGGGAATATTCCAGAGAAACACAGCAAGGAAGGAGAGGAGATACATTGCCAGTCTGGTCTGGTTTCCTCAGGATTGCAGCTGGCCACTCAGGCTGCCTGGGCTCTCTCCAAGGAGAAAAAACAAACCCTCACCTACTCAATTTTGTCTATTCCCTGTGCCCTGGTGGTGGCCCTAGTTCTGTGTAAGCTACCTCCGCCTCTGTTTGTGGGGTTGTGCTAGCTGACCTCTGTGTCCTATGCTGCACAGAGGCTAAAAACCTCCATGAGCGCTCATGAGCCTGAGCATACACCAGGCATAGAAGTAGCGCAGGGTGAAAATACTCTGAGAGGTTCATCCTATGAGTGTTAGGGGATGGCAGTCAGCAGCAGTGGTTGGAGTTTATCTCCCTAAAAGCTACTGAGGTCCAGAGAGCTGGGGTTGCTGAGTGGACCAGGGTGAACCAAGATTGACTGCCATTCAGTGGGTGTGGGGCACCAGTCTCTCTGGATATCCAGGACCTGTAATCCTGAAGTCTTTATCTGCTTTTCCCCTCATTTCCTCATTCTAAGTTCTGTAACTCCGTACTGAAATGTGAAGATGAGACTCACCCAGAACATGTATGACGCACTGTCATTCCAGACCCTGAAAATCTACATGCACCCACAGGAGGAGACAGTGTAGTCAGTGGCTCTTAGTTAACACCCTGCTTGCTATCTCTGCCAGGCTGACTCCCCATTTTTCCTGCCTTAGGTTCAAAGAGAACGTTCTGTAGCTAGGGTTGGTGGTGCAACATGTAATTCCTGCATCCAAAAGGCAGAAGGTAGAGGATTAGGGGCTGGAAGGCAGGCTGAGAGGACAGTGACTTCAAGGACAACCCGGGTAACAGAGAGTCTGTTTCAAAGACCAACGGTTAGTGCTGAATCTCACTGATAGATCAGCTATGTAGAATCCCCCAGTGGTGAGGTGAGGAAGAAACTCACTGGTAGAACATTTGCCTAGAATCTCCCAGTGAGGGTTATCTTCTGTCTGTGGCAAGGCATTTTACTGGTACAGCCACTAGACCCATTTATGCCCTTGATGATCTACAAAGCTCCTGAGAGTGTTGGAATTTTCTATAGCCATTGAATTTCAACAACCCCCTACACTCAGACTCATAAGAAATTCCACCCACATATACAAGAGTGACAGAGATGTAAGCACCAACCAATGAGCACAAATGGACTGGACCTAGGCCCCCTCGCATATATAACCCATGAGCAGTTTGAGTTTCCTGTGGGTCCCCTAGTAAGTTGAAAGGGTACTGTCTATGACATGGACTCTGTTGCCTGCTTTTCATTCACTCTCTGCTAATGAGGCTGCCTGGCCTGGTCTCAGTGGGTGAGGATGAGCTCAGTCTTGTTGCAACTTGATATGCCAGGTAGGGTTGGTGGGGGGCTCCCCTCTTCTGAGGAGAAAGGAAGAGGAAGGCGGGACTGGGAGGAGAGAACAGAGGGTGTTGTGACCAGGATATAAAGTGAATATGAAAATGAAAAATACATTTTAAAAATTATGAGAAAAAGAATGTATAAGAGTAAACAAAAACAAAAACAAAAAACCCAGGTAAACAGTTGTTCCCTCACCCCCTACTGCTTAGGATCAAACTAGGGGCCTTGTGCATGCCAGACAATGTTAGAAATAAGATAATAACAGAGTCGAGGGATTCATGAAAATAAAGCAGTTTTGGATACACCACTCTGTTGAAAGGGATGTCAGCATAGAGTAAAGCCAGAAACAGTCGTGTGTTGAGTTGGCACAGGAAGGTGGTTTTTAAAAATCCATGGATCAAGAGAAATTCCTGTCTTCTTCACAGGCTGGGACTTGTTCCCTTCCCAAATCTCCCATCTCATTGGCAAAGGATACACAATGAATAATTTGAGGCTTGAAACTATACCTGATTTCTGATCCTGGGATCAGTCACTTGGCAGATCATCTCCTACTTTCTAGCTTTCAGAATTCTGACACAAGCAGGTACCACTAGCCAGTTAGAGGTTGAGAGGGGCCCAGTGTCTTCTGTTTGTAAGTGGTTCTAACCAACTCTAAGCAAACCCCATACTGAAAACAGCTGTAACAATGCATTTCTTTTTTTTATTATTTTTTCATTTTTATTTTATATTAATCACAGGTTATGTACTTTGTATCCCAGCCATAGCCCCCTCCCGCATTCCCTCCTTATCTTTCCCCTTCCCTCCCTCATCTCCTCCCTGTACCTTTCTAAGTCCACTGATAGGGGAGGACCTCCTCCCCTTCCATCTAACTCTAGCTTATTAGGTCTCTTCAGGAATGGCTACAATGTCCTCTTCTGTGGCCTAGTAAGGCTGCTCCTCCCTTGGGGGACAGGGAGGTAGAAGAGCCAGCCATTGAGTTCATGTTCAAAATAGTTTCTGTTCCTCTTACTAGTATACCCACTTGAGAATTGTGCTACCATTTGCTACGTAACAAGCAGGAGTTCTAGGTTATAACCATACATGGTCCTTGGTTGGAGAGACAGTCTCATAAAAGACCCCTGTGCCCTGATATATTTGGTTCTTGCGAAGCTCCTGACCTCTCCA
>CM053758.1:9213324-9231120 GCA_028658305.1 Pachyuromys duprasi
GAGGGCCTAGTGAGGGAAGCAGGGACTGTTTCAGTCTTGAACTTGATGGCTGACTCTTTGACCCTCCCCCATACAAGCCGGGGAGTGACACACTGGCTGGATCCCAGTGGAGGACATTGCAGCCAGCCCTGAGGAGACAGGATGAGCTGGGGTTGGATGGAAGGGGAGGAGGTCCTCCCCTTTTGGTGGACTTGGAGTGGGCAGGGGGGAGATGAGGGAGGGTTGGGGAGGGTGGGAGGGAGTGGGCGGGCTGCGCATGGGATGCAAAGTACCTAACCTGTGATTGATAACAAAAAATAAAAAATAATAAAATAAAATAAAATAAAAAAATTAAAAAAACAACAAAAATTGCCAAGGCAAAAGTAAAAAAAAAAAATCATTCCTACAGAGACACCTGTCAATGTCATTGTCTAATCCAATGGCAGCCCTTCCCCACCAAATCCCTCCATGATTTGGTGTCTGGGTGTGTTCTCCAAGGCCCGCTTATACCCCGAGAGAGCAGTATAGGCTCTTAACTGCTGATCACTGTCTCTCCAGACCCTTTAAATTTCATTTGCTGTGTCTGTGTTTATCTCTGTGTACCAGGGGAAGACATCGGCTCCCCTTGGAGCTGCAGTCACAGGCAGTTGTGTTTTCTAGGATGGTGTTACTCGGGTCCTCAGAGCCAGTGCTCTGAACTGGGGAGTCATCACTTCAGCTCTTCTCCTTCCAGTGCTGCTCAAACTCCCCTTTAACTTCCCTATTTTTGGTTTTTATTCCATATTTTATTACATTTGTTGATTTCTTACATATTTTAAATTCCATTCCTTTTCTGGCCAGCATATTTTCAGAGTCCAATGGATTTTGTTTGAGACACTCTTACAGTGTAAATCAGGCTACCTCTAAACCAGCAATCCCCCTGTTTCAGCCTCCCTACTCGGTGCTGGGATTACAGGCAAGTGTCACAGGCCAGGCTTTAACAACTTATTCTTATTTTTACAGTGTCTGTTTTACATAGTAGGCATGTATAAGGGGAGAGGGGTGAATAGATAGTAAATATTAGACACCTTGGATTTTTATGCCGAAAGGGAAGCCTCCTCCTTTACTCCCCTCAGTCTGTCCATCTGCCCCTGGCACAGCATTGCTCATAAGAGACACAGATGCTGTGGTTGAGAACTTGAATTCCTTTCTGTGCTGTGACATCTGCTGAATTTAGACCTAATGTTTCCCAGGCTCTGTGATTTGGCTTCTTCATACAAAAACAAAAAAACCAAACCAAACCAAACCAAACAAACCCACCTCAAAGTCTATTTCATTAACATGTATAAAATATTGAGAAAATTAACGATGGGGCTTGGTGGTAGAAAACAGGCTTGGTATTTCTGAGGCCCTGGTATTAACCACTACCTTTGCTCATTGCCTCTATTTACTACTAGTAGCTAGCAGCACTTAGTTTTGTACGATTATTTATAAATACAGGACTACGTGCTTTTGTTACTAGAATTTAAAGACCAAAGTCTCAGTTCCCAATGGATTAGGTTTGCCACTTTTCAAGAGGTCAGTCCAAGAGCAGAACAGGAGTACAATGCAGAGAAGGGGGATTTAAGGGAGTATGGCTGTTTTGGGAAGAATGGGTAAAAGAATTCAATGACCCTGACTCAGTCACATGGGACTGAAAGGAAGTTTGAAGTGTCAGAGGACCTTGACCAGAAATGGGGGAGGAATAGATGCAGGTAACATTGACACAGCTGGTTACAACAGTTAGCAGCCTGGCTCTCCTTTTCCATAACACAGCTCACAACAGCCTGTGTTTCCAGCTCCAGAGGATCTGATGCCCTCTTCTGGCTTCATTAGCCACTGTACTCACATGCACAACCCCACACCCACACTCACAATTAGAAATAAATTTTAAAAAGGCTTTTTTAATGGAGTCAAGAATAACACACTTATCTTTCTGAAACCATGAACTGAAATTTACCTTATTCTTTAAAGTTGTTCTCACGGTAATATCCATTACAGCTACAAGGAAGTAACTATGACAATACTAAATGATGAGGACACATTGGGCTAACTCCTCAAGTCCACGGCTCCTTACAGGTTTAGACACCCTTCCAGGTTCCCAGGGCACCTTGTCACACCTGAGCTAGGAGCATAGCCTCACTGTATACAAATTATATGCTTGCCCTCCTCTGCCTTTGTGGTGAGCAGGCAGGAGTAATCCTGAGCCACTAACAGTACCCTACACAGGCTCAGTGTTGCCAGCCCTGTGCCACCACCTGTCCTCCACCTCTTTATACAGCACACAGACGGCTACAGGCTGCTGAGCCGTGGTGAACGAGGACAGTCCAGAGAGCGGGGTCCAAGAAAATGCTCCATAGTGTTAGTGTGTACCACCACACAGAATGATGTACACTCAGCTCCTTAGGCATGCATTGTTATGTAAACTGGGCAGCAGATTTGGCACTCAGCCTTGGAGAGGCCACAAAAAGAGGGAAGCGCATTAGAAACACCTACTTATAGCACAGAATGCTCTTGAAAACACACAGGAAGGATATATGGAAAGACAAAATTATCAGCATTGTGCTGTGTGGCCGCTGGGTGGACGTGTTTGTTGCCAGAAATGGACAATTACTGTAAAAAATCTAAGTGCTTTGTGGCTTTTAGTGCAATGTACTTAAAGTATTCCACCAAGCCTTGTTCCTATCCTTTATAATTCAATCCCATTTCAATGTCTACCTGGAGACAGACTCATGCCTATAGGTTATGGGATTAGTATACTTGTAACCACAATCAGAAGTTACATTGTTCCCTTCCAATTTAGTCTTTGAAGACCATGATGGCAGCACAGGAGCAGTGGTTTATAGAGGCAGAACTCTTGGGAGGTGAACAATACTGCAAGCATGAAACCCTCTAATCCTGTGGAGTCATGTATGTCAGTCCAAATTCAGAGGGCAAAAAGTTCAGTTCTGTCAGTCACGTAACCGTGAAGGTCAAAGAAGATACTGAAAGACACTTACAATTCTAAGTTTCTTCATTTTCAAAAGAAAAGGTAACTCTTGGCATTCAGCTTAGGTCAGTGATGAAGCCAGGCCTCAAAGTTTAGCACAACTGTAAATGGGGAACCCCCAAGTGTGCACACATATAGACATGGATCCATACACACAGATACACTCAGGCAACACATAGGTACATACACATGTACAAAGATAGCTGAGCATATATGCATGTGCACACACATACAAAGACATAATACATACATAGACCATATATACTTACACTCAAGCATAAAATCCCACAAATGACAGAAACATAAATACAGATGCATAAATGATAACACACACAGATACAAAAACATGCCTGCACATACATATAGGCATGTCCACATACATATGAATGCATCTAGACATATACACACATAGATATATGAACAAGCATTTGCACAAACATGTATGAACACACATCAAAGAAAAATAATACACATGTACACACATACAGAAACATATATATGCAGGCAAAATGAACCTGACTATAAATACACACAACACATATATGCATCTACATAATGCATACATACATGTACATAAGACATGTGCATAAATGAAAACAGCATCTCTGTGCACAGAAATGCAGGGTTTTGCCTGCACTCACACACAAACACCAGTACACAATGCAGTCAAACTATATGTGACCAAGAACATTCAAACATAAACAGAAATATTCACACACATATGAATGTACACAAGGCTCAAAAACCACACAAATAGTCACACATACTTGCAAAAATAAAAGATGCAAAAAAAAACCCATGCACACTGACATGCATATACATGCACGAAAACTTATAAAACATGAACATATGTTAAAAGGGTAACATATGCATGTATACATGCACATGCATAGCTGGAGTTGTGCATATATGCGCATAAGACCAAGCACCTGCTGTATACAGTCACACATACCTTCAAAGATATTGAAACACAAACACCAACATGCCTATTTCCAATATGTGTCACACAATGCATGGCCATACATATTTGCATTCATGTACACACACACACGCACATGCACACATTCCTGTTTATCAATGGAGATATGCAAATGTGTACATGCATGTGTATATGTGTATGTACACACATCTATGTATAGCACCCCCACAGCTATACATCCACATACATTTAAGGACACACAGAATTGTACATGGGCATGCACTTGAACATACATGTAAACAGATGTATACATGTGTGCATATCAGAATTTAGCAGGGATAAACGAATACACAAGCACATACATGCACACAAGAAGTAGAAAATATTCACACGAAGTACATAAACACACATGCACACACACAGAAAAACCACACAAATGAACGCATGCCCTCAAAAAACAGTGCATATAAACACATACATACATACACACTGTTGAGACTGGACTATGATCATACTCAAACCCACAACTACACGTCCATGCTGACTTCTGCGCAAACATTCACCAGTATGTAATTTGTTCATGTGTGGAAAAATGCAAAAGTGCACAGACAAACAACTTACAAAGAGAAGTACATATACACATAAACACACACATTCTAAACACACAATCACATACAATAATATTCATGCATGTATACACAGATGAATGCAAAATGCACATATGAACACTTAGAGACATATGCAGTACTGTGTTCATACATGTGAAAATGTAAACATATGATCATTTGCTCATACACACACTAACTAATCTGTGTGAACAGAACATACATCCCAGCACACAAACCTGGACATGATTTAAAGTGTGCACAAATACACAGGCTCACAAATACACACATAAACACATGTAAGCATGAATCACCAAATCACATCACGTACCTGCATACTGTGTATGTATATACATGCATACACATATGTGCTCATGGAAGCATGTTGAAATATGCCAGTAAACACAGATATGGACAGACATATGAACACATAAACAAAAGCATGTGCTTGTGAAAGGGTGTGTATACATATGTGCTACACATCACACATATGAATACACATTATTAATGGATAAAGTACTTAACCTACACACAGACACACACAGATTCAAGCCCAAATGCACATATCTATACATGTATACACAGAGAAATACATATATGCTTTCACATAAGATGCACATGAATACAAACATGCACACAAATACACAAATATGCACACTCATATGCATACACAAAATAACATGTTCACACATATCAGCAAAATGTGTACACATGCACAACACATACATGCTCCCACTTGCCCACACATATGCAAACCCATATACACTAGCACACACGTGCATGTAGAAACTTCATGCAAACACGTGCCTGACCATTTGTACACAATACATGCTTGCATGCATGCATACATGCACACACAGATGTGTATATTCAGAGTCAGATATATGAAACTCACATGTACTCATGTATACTTGAACAAGAACACATGTATGCACACATTCATACAGTAGTAACACACATAAATCATGTACTCACAGGAATATGCATGCATGCACTCCCACATACTTTTATGAAGTCACTCACAAACTTGTGTGCACACATGCATTCAGGAACTTGCAAATGTGCACACACTAGAATACAGACACACATACATGCATGACCACTGGTGCACACAAGGTGTTCTAATACACTTTATGCATACATAGACCCAGACAAGTGCAAACACTCATGCATACACGTGTGCCTGTGAAAACATGTGCTTTAGAAGGCAAAAATAGGTGAGTATGCTTTCATTCACTGGGGTAAAATAATATATTGAGAAAATAGGTTGTGCTGGGTAATTAACATTCTCATTGCAATAGAAAATTATTGGTATTGTTCAGGCTCACAACTTCTTTTAATATTTATTTTTATTATTTTTAAGTACATTTATGAGTGTTGTATAGGCATGTGCACATAAGTGCAGGTGCCTGCAGAGGTCAGAAGTGTTGGATCTCCTTGGAGCTGGAGTTAAAGGTGGTTGTGAGCCCTATGATGTGGCTGCTGAGAACTGAACTTTGGAAGAAGAGTAGGCATTCTTAACTGTGGAGCCATTTCACCAGCCCCTCATTCACAACTTCCTAATGCCAGGCCTCCCCATGGATGAAAATCAGAACATCAAAAAACTGAGATTTTTTTTTTCTTCACAGTGGTATGTCAGGGTGCTAGTCTGTGATCCTATCACTCAGTAGGCTCATGGTTTAAGGCCAGCTTTGGACCCTGTTAGAGGAAACAGAACAAAAAGTGGAAGCAAAAATTGCAAACAAACAAACAAAAAGTCAACTAACCCCCTGAACAGTGTATATCCTGCTGACAGAGCTTTGGTGGAAATAATAAATTTTAATTTTTTAAAATTAAACTTAAAAATATAATGGGTTTCCTCGATCCCAAACACGAGCCCTTTCCCTGTTTGATCTTAGTTTCGGTTTCCATACAGTGGGGGTAATATTACTAACTACATATTCATGTTGTCAGCATGAGAGGGAGTAACACATACCTTTCCAAACTGTGAAGTGCCGTGTGCACCCTCAGGTGGCCCTCCCAGAACTTTGTTCTTCACCATAGTTTTTGTATCTGCCCTGGTTACTAGTCTGTGTGATGTAAATGAGGCACTACTCATTTTCTTAGTATCTTGACTACAGGGGAAAATTACAGTCATTAATGCACACTATTAAATTATGTCAAACATTAAACTAAACTCAAAGTTTCTGCTGAATACCAACTAGGCTCTGGTTGAAAGAAAAAGCTGATGTAGATTCAGGGTTGTAACTGGAATTCTCTGTCTAGTCTCTCTTGAACTATGCACCTCCTCAAAGAGTGAATTACATTGGTAAATTTGGAAGGAGGTGAGAATAAAAATAGCAGTGAAGAAGTCCATCCATTATGGTTTTGAATCAGGAAGATCATTTTACCAGTGAAAAGCAGAAAGGAGTGTTCTCATTCCACGAAGCCAGAAGGACAAAGCTGCTGTGAGAATACTCAGTTGAGCCTGGACCAAGCTTGCAGCTCCTGAACTCAAGTCCCTTTACCAGAGTATCATGGTTTTACTGTTTACTGAAGCTTGCACAGGGAGACCAAACAAAGAGCTCAGCATGCACC
Source organism: Pachyuromys duprasi (assembly GCA_028658305.1). Lineage (NCBI taxonomy): Eukaryota > Metazoa > Chordata > Mammalia > Rodentia > Muridae > Pachyuromys > Pachyuromys duprasi. Next base: position 9,220,412 of record CM053758.1, read on the forward strand.
AATAACTCCTGGATCTACCCAGTGGACAGGGAAACTCTCACCCAGCATTTCCCATTTTCTGCTACACTCCCACCTGGTCCCATCACCATGCTCTCCTCTCTTATTTGTCTCTCTTCTTTCTCTAGTCCAGTAGTTGAGTTCTGTTCCCACTCCTCCTTCTCCCTACTCATCATCTGTGCTCAACAAAGGCTGTGAATGACACAAGTAGCACTTTTAGAAACTGTTGGCATGTAACTTACACATTTGCATTCCTTTCTTTCAAGACACTTGGGGATGTGGCGTGTAACTCCACATAGCCAATGGTGATTAAGAATGAGCCCCTTCTACAAAGTGCTCTCCTTCGGGTTAGTTCAGCAGCCAGCTCTTGTTGTGCCCAGTCTTCCATTACACTTTTATCCTTCATTTTCTTTTGTGCTTGTGAGGCCCCCTCCCTTCAGGCACATGCTTGCTGCCTGCTCTTGTAAGCTGAGGACTTGACCTGTGATGGGTGACTAAAGCTTCATGGCTCATCACACACAGGCCTCGCTCATGCTCAGAAAAATCCACAGCCCCTTGTGTTTAAAAACAAATTCCTTTATTTTGAGAAAACTCAAAAACCTTCAAAGAGAATTCTGAAGAAAAAAAAATGTTGCCACTAGACTGAGCCCTTTCCTACTGGAGGCGCTTAGAACTGTGCCATACCCATGGTGGTGTCTGAGTCTTGTACTCCAGGATTTAGGGTGAGAATAGCAGCAGAGATTTCCCAAGGACCCTCATTTTCTCAATGCTTCTCCTATTTCCTTTAGAAAGGAAATCACTTGCTGGAGTCTGGAGTTTGCATCTAGCTCTGGTGAGGGGCTGAGGGCAGCAGCTCTCCCAGCTGTAATCCAAGATTGCTGGACCCACATACCATCTGTGTGGTGCCTCTTCCTTTCTGGCAGAGTTACTGATGGACACTAAATGGGACCATCCATCCAGGCAGTTGAGTGGCTCTGCCTGACAGCTCTGGGGCTCAGCAAGGCAGCTCCCCCGCTGTGGTAAAGAGCTGATCAATGTTCCATTATTCTTTCATTTATTGGTAGCTCTCCTCCTCTCGCCCTTCTACACCCCTCCTGCTCATGTTCATCCACTCTCAGAGTAACGGCTCAGACAAGCAGAGCTGCACCACTGAGATACTCTCTGGCACATCTCCTCAGCTAAGGGGGTTGTTTTCTGTTGCGAATCTGAGAGGGCAGAGACCTGGCTACACCAGGTTGTCCTATCAAAGAGGGAGGCCAAAGCCTTGGATGCTTACATTCAGGAGTGGTTTCATCATCTTCCTGACCATTGGAGTCTCTCCTCTTCCTTTAGAATGCAGGTCCAGCTCAGTTCAAGACAGTGGCTTAAAGGGGTGTGTTAAGTAAGCAGTGAATAAATGTAACTGAAGTGAAAATGGAAAACTCCATGGTTTCAGAATGTCCACTTGAAACGTACAAAAATTCAATGAAATACGATACCTTAATCTAGCTGTGTAGTGTTTTGTTAGTGTGTGTGTGTGTGTGTGTGTGAGCTCATAACAATACGATGATTTTTCAAAAGGAACCCAATGGGGTAAGAAAGCTCTGAACTTTCATTTCCAGTGTGTGGTGTTTCCATTTTTCCACATCAGGGCTTTGCAAATTGTTGTTGTTGACATCAGGGGCTGCATAATTCTTGATTGTGGGTGCTTCCTGTGCAATGTAGCATAGTCAAGAGAATTCTGGGGACCCACTCATTGTGCCCTCTATCATACCCATGGTAGTGTCTGAGTCTTGTGCTCTAGGATTCAGGGTAAGAATGAAAGCAGAAATTTCCTAAGGTCTCTCATTTTCCTTCTATCTCCTTTAGAAAGTAACTTACTCTCCACAGTGAGACCACTAGAAATGTCTGCCAAAATTTCCCCAGAGAGCCGGCAGCCCCAGTTAGGTATTTCTGACTAGATGGTTAGCCTTGGGCCTGGCAGAGCCATGTTACTTTGTGTTAGCTCTTACAGCAGCATCTTCGTCAGTAAATATCCTGATGATCAAGGACCTCATTTAACAGGCGTTATTGAAGCCAAGGTGCTTGGCATGTTTACAGAAAGTTGCATAAACTATTTCACGATTACTCACATCTGTAGATGGTAGATAATGCTATGCCCACTGTAGTGACAAGAAAAAAATCAATGGTCAGGAAGCTTCCACAGCTTTCCTGCAGAAGTTCCTGAAAACCACTGCACTCCACTTTGACATAACAGGGATCTCTCACTCACCAGACACACTGGCCACATGCTTCTCTTCGTTTGTCCCATTATTTGTGTCCCCTCCACATCTTGGGGAAGAATATCTGACAGCTTAACACTCCCACAAATCTTTATAAAGAACAGGTATCAAGTTACTCTGCTTGATTCAATGAACTAAAATTAATTTGCACTTTTTCTCCCCGTCTTCTTTTTCTTCTTCTTCTTCTTTTTTTTTTTCACAGACTTAACCTCCATCTTTGTGAGAGTAGAGAAACCACTTGAACTTTCCAAGTCTGGGATTTTATTTATTTATTTATTTTTATGAATGAGCTAATATGTGTAAGAAGTTAAGAGTTATTCATGGGTATGGCTAGCTCGGTGAGAGCCACTTGTCCCTGTTCATACAGGTGCTTTCAGGTCTTGTATTCCCTGTCACCTTGTATTTCTTATGAACTCAGGGGAAATCTCTCTTTCCCCTTTGTTCTCTTTGCAAAAGCCATAGAGTAGGTGGGGTTTCATTAGAAGAGATTAGAAAATGGATACCTGAACCAGTTGTGAAGGGAGGGGGGGGTATGGAAACTTCTTTCCTGAGAGATGACAGCTCATCTTTGACAGAGCCCTGTCTCAGCTACACTGACTGCAGTTGTAGTTGTATAGTGAGCCAGAATGACCAATACTGAACAATCATGCTTCTGGAGACCCTGCTCTCCTTGTCGGCATAGCAGGCTGGATTATATAAGAGCTCCTAAATTAGCTTGCTTCACAGCTGACCACAGTCTTGACCCATTACTCCATGTATACATGGAAGGGGTCATGTATTCCAGCTTTGTGTGCATTCCTGACTGGCTCATGCCAGGGGCTGGAGCATCCTTGTTCACTCTGTCAACAGAGACCTTCTCTGCTACTGAAGACTAGGTAGTAGATATATTATTGCTTCCCCCACCTCCTGTATTCCCAACCCCCTACAGTGACAAATGCCTCAAACAAGCTGTAATTCCCATGTGCCGCTCTGTCAGACATGCTTTTCTTGGGTGGTAGCCAGGGTGTGCAATTAGGATCCATAAACAGCTAAATGAAGCTGCATGACACATCCAGATTGCTGACTGGCCAGACATACTACCCACTGCTCTTTTTAAAAAAAATAAGTATCTTCTTAGCCAGGAATCTGAATATTGATCCTGTTTAGAGAAAGGGCTGAATTGCAGGTCAATTCCTCCTTTTAAGAACCTTCTGAAATTAACTGGTTGCCCTCATAAGGGCCTAGATTGGAACTTGGTGATAAGGAATTAATGAAGTGCAGAGACTAGAGAAGTAAGCCTAAACAAGGTTCAGGATTGGTCAGAGCAGGAAGCAGAAGGCTTTAGAAGGTGGACTGAGGAGTGTTCGAGCCCTGAATGCTGGTAAGGGAAGATTGCCTGCCTCCCGTCTTTCTAACTCTGTATAGATGTTTATAGGACCCCTTGCTAGTTGTGCCAGAAGCAGCTCCCACCACCACCTTACCGACAAGCACTAACAGGAAAGGAATGGGCAGTCTGTCACACAAGTGCTCCCAGCCTTCATCTGCGGTGCTCACTGGCTTACCTCTCTGATGAATTGGGTGGCCTTCCGTCCCCACAAGGCAGTGAATTGACTCCACTGCAAGATGAAGCTGTGAATGGGCAAAGTAGGATGCTGGACAATATCCCGTCCACATCAAAATCCTGCCTCCTCTCTACTCCCTGGTCATAATGTGCCTGCCCTGCTGGGTGAAAAAATTAACAAGCCATAAGTGGTCAGGACAGGTCACAATCTCCCACCTTGGTTAAGTTTGAACCCTGCCCTGCCCATGCTTTTTTTTTTTTAATATCCATACTTTCAGAGAGAGTTGGATGGTGATGTGGGAAAGGGTGGGGGTCTTGAAATCAAAGATTCACGAGTGAGTTGTGTCTGCTTTTGTGGAATGTGTTGGAGACATACATGAACCAAAAGGAATACAAGCAAGCTAGAAGGAATGGCACTTCCTCAGAAGCGACATTCAAAGACTTACAAGATCTATGTGAATTAACCAGGAACAGCCCAGGCAAGGGTATAGAAGGGTTGTGAGACAGAAGAGAATAATGAAGACTTAATAGGGGGAGGTACATATGTTAAAGACACTGGAGGAAATGCCTGATCAAGGCTGAAGCTACAAAAAGTACATCAAACATACATCCAGAGATGGTTAGTTTCCCTTTAAATTATGTCACTGTAGGGTGTACTTGGGTAAAATATTAGCATGTATGATTCACCTCTTGAGGCTTTGTTTTTTTCTGTCCTTAGTGTGGCCTAAGCACTTCTTCCACCTCTTTGTGAAGGTCTTCCAGGGAGCAGGAAACAGCTGGAGCTGTAGGAGATTCTGCTTTTGTTTCTTTTCCAGGCAGGCTTTATGATCATTCCAGCCCCCACTCTCTGCTGGAACGTCCTTGTCATCTGGCTACCTCAGCCTCCATCCTCAGTTAGCCTGCACGGCCACTGTCAGTTCTGGATATTCTCACCGTGGACTGTGGACCATAAGCTGTGTGATCTGTGCATGTGGACCCTTCATCATCAAACCTTGTGATTTTATTCAGTACTAGGTTGAGCTTCTCTGTGCCACAGCAAATTAAAAGGCCCAGAAATTCTGCTGGAAGCCTGGGCTGGGCTGTAGATGCAAGACGGCACCAGCTGAGTTGTAGAAGCTGGAAAAGATAGCAGCTGAGCAATGCTGTTCGTGGACTGATGTCTGGCTCTGCACCATGAGCCACGCTCCATGGTCCCTCTTTCAGTATTGCGTTGTTTATATAGCATGGATTGGACAGGCCTAAGAAAAGTCTTGAGGTATTGGTCAATGTCACATCTTGTAGACAACTCAGTGGCAGAGGTCTGCCTATCTGTGTAGTCCCCTTCATGTGACCTTACTTGGGGCAGAAAATCAGATCCTCTCTGAAGTGTGTGGTGTTCTCTAGGATGACACTTGGAGTGTCTTCATGCCTTTCTGTCTCTGTGAGACTCAGTAACAAGGATTGATATACCGTAGGGAGTGTGTGAAGACTCAACACTCATACAGTTTTTGGTCGTCCCTGAAACAACATCACCAACTTCTTTCTCAATCATGTCCCTATTTTCATTGCACACGCAAACTTCTCTTCTGTCAGAAAAATTTTCTTCTGTCTGAAAAATCTGGTTCTGTAATAGATTGGCTGACTAATCTATGCCTCATGAGTTAAACTTACAGTATTCCTATGACTTCTGACAAATAAATTGTTCAATCAATAGTTGTTAGAAATAAAACCACCTACCCTAGTTACAAGTTTGAGTGCTTGGTTTCTTAGATGGAGGCACTGAGCATTCAGTCTTTCCATGCTCTAATTTCTACAATCTTATATGATAGCTGACCCTTGAGAAATAACTTTTACTGCTTTGATCTTTGATATTATGGTCTTCAGTGCTAACTTGTCTGAAAGGCCTAAATGAGTTCCATAACTAATATTGTTAACATCTGACAGGCAGAACTGGAGTCTCTGGCACCTCTAAAGAAATTAAGAGTGACAAGTCAGGGGCTGAAGGGACTGCTCAGTGGTTAGGAGAACTTACTGCTTTGCATAGGACCTGGGATGGATTCCAAGCACCTGCACCAAGTGGCTACAACTGCTAAAACTTCATTTCCTGGAAGGTCAACATCCTCTAGGAGAACCTGCATGCACATGCTGCATATAAACATATTCAGGCACACATATATACACAAAATTTTTTAAAAAATTAAATAAAGAGAGTGAGTGAGAGTTCATTTAATTGGAAGACAAAGTTGGCCCCTAAGATGATTGTAGGAAGATAGCCACATGAAGAGCTGGTAAACTCATTCTTCATTTTCAGATGCTAAAATCAGACCAGGAGCTAATCTCTCATGATGTGGACCTGTGTCCATTAGGTTTTTCATCTGTGACAAAATACTCAGCATAAACAACCTAAAGGGGCAAAGATTTAGTTTGGCTCTCAGTTCCAGAGGGCTCAGTATGTGTTCACACTGTGTTTCTGTTTCCAAGATGAAGAATACCAGAGGAAGCTAGCCTCATGGCCAATAGGAACAGGGAAGAGGATGTTCCACAAACAAGATATCTCCAAGAACATTCCTTTAGTCACCTACTTTCTTCAACTGGAATCTACCTACTAATGTTTTCAGTATCTCTCAAAGTAGCATCAGGTGACCCGGCTTTTAGTCTGTGACTCTTTGGTGGGACACTTAATTTCCAAACCGTAGCAGGAGACAATAGTAAAGCCAAACAGAACAATGAGAAAGATTTCCCACTAAAATGGGCCCCGAAGTGAGATGCTTTCCACAGCGTATTCATTGTGTAATATTTCCTGCCTTCTAAATGGTAAATTCACAATGCCATGTGAACTTTTCTTTGACCTATACTCTAAAGAGAAGCTAAGTGACAAGGAGAAGGACCTAGCAAATGTGACAACACTTCTGCAGTTTCTCCTCTAATTTTCCAAGTGAAGTCTGAAGCCATGAATGCCCTTGATCCAACTAAGATGACATCCAATTCATGGGCCACAATTTCCAAGTCACGACAGAATATAGTTTAACATTTATAACCGAACTTGGGGCCTGCCTCTGCTTTCTGTTTCTGTAAGAACTTAAACAAGTTAGAGTGTAAGCTCACTCAGCTCATGGCTTTTTCTCTCTCTTCTCTGTGGTTTTGAAGAGAAGTTTTAAGGTTATGTGTAGAGAACTCGGTGTATCTTTTCATTCACAAAGATTACCAACCCTGCCATGAATCCACTAGCCCTTCATCAAGGCATCCTGTGCACCTTCCTGAAGTATGTGCAGGTAAAGATACACAAAATGCAAAGGTGCTCTCTGCACTTCATGGACCTGCAGGGTCATGGGGGGGGGCAGGCACCACTGGCACATTGCAATCAGTCACCAGCCTCAGTTCTCCAGCTTAGAAATCAGGAACCCTGTTGGTAAATCAGGTGACTCAGACCCCTTAACTCCCTTAACTTTTCCTCAATTTTATTTTTATTTCATTAGTGTATATTCATCATGTAAAATAATAGGTTTCATTTAGACACTTTAATAATGTGATTTGAATGATAATGTCTCCCATAGGCTCAGACATTTGAACACTTGTCACTAGTTGGTGATATCATCTGGGATTTTTAAAAGATGTGATCTTGCTGGAGAAAGTATGTTATTAGAAGCAAGGCTTTGAGTTTAAAAGCCTCTATCACTTTGAGTTCATTCTTTTGAGTTTCACACTTACGGTTAAGAAACATAACCAACCCTTTGGCAGAGTGCAGGGAATCATACGAAGGAAGGGGGAGTTAGTATGACCTGGAGAGGACAGGAGCTCCGCAAGGACCAAATATATCAGGGCACAGGGGTTTTTTATGAGACTGTCTCTCCAACCAAGGACCATGTATATATATATATAACCTAAAACCCCTGCTTGTATGTAGCAAATGGTAGCTCATTATCCAAGTGGGTACACTAGTAAGGGGAACAGGGACTATTTTGGACACGAACTCAATGGCTGGCTCGTTGACCTCCCCGCCCTCCAAGGGAGGAGCAGCCTTGCTAGGCCACAGAAGAGGACATTGCAGCCACTCCTGAAGAGACCTGATAAGCTAGAGTTAGGTGGAAGGGGAGGAGGTCCTCCCCTATCAGTGGACTTGGAAAGGTACAGGGAGGAGATGAGGGAGGGAAGGGGGGAATAGGGAGGGAATGTGGGAGGGGGCAATGGCTGGGATACAAAGTATATAACCTGTGATTAATATAAAATAAAAATTTTAAATTTTTAAAAAAGAATATGAGCCTCCCCACCCAACTTCTTCTTCCTGCCACTGCTACCCTGTTTCCCCACCATAAGCCAAACTAAACTGTTTCTTCCTTCAGGTTCCTTGGTCATGTCGTTTTACAACAACATAAAATTAACTACACACACACACACACATCATGTCCTTTGATCACATGTTCACATGTCCCATTGCCCTTTTCATCTGTTTGTCCCACTTTCTTCCCTCCTAATGCTCCTCTTATTTTCTCAAGTAACTCCTTTGATCTCTCTCTCTTTCTCCACATATAAGACAAAACATGCAATATTTGGTTTATCTTATAGAGCATAGTGATTTCCAGTCTATATCATTTTCTTGAAAAATGATTCCATACTTTTATAGAGTTGAAAAGACTCATATGCAGATGATCCCAGGAATTCATACACAATGCATATAATGAAGACCAAAGAACTGTCCTTCCCTACCAGGGATGGTTGTTCTCTTTGATGAAGGACCAGGATTCTGTAGGGACACGCATGGAATTGTGAAGGAGGAAGGTGACACCCAGAGAGCCACCTATATCATTCACATAAACCCTGGTGATTGACAGATATCTCATCCAGATCACCCTCACATCCCCATGTCTTGGAAGTTGTGAACAAGACTGTAATAAACACGAGTAGACATATACTCCATTAAGTACAGAGGGATCAGCTGGTAGTTCGATTTTTAAAGAACCTCTAAATGGACTTCCAAAGTGGTAGCCCTAGTTTTTTCTTTACTCTAAGGAGCCAAACCTAAGGGATAGGACAGAGCCTTGGTGATCACCTCCTCCCCAGCATTGTGTTGCCTTATTTCCGTTGCTTCTTTCTCATGTCCTAGTCCTCAAGTCTTCATGTATAATGAATCCCTAGCCACAACACGTCTCTTATTTCCTATTCTTTTATTAAGTTCCTCACTGACAGTCTTTCTCAACTTTGTTCCCAGAAAAGGGTGGCTATTTGCAGGCTTCTTCTACCTGTACTGCTGCGATCTTGAAGGCATGTATGTGTGGCTCGCCTCGGGTATGGAGAATGGGTTTAAGCTCGACTAAGAAAAGAAGAACTCTTTCCCAGTCCCACCCATGTAGGTAGTATGACTGTCATTCTTTCTGCTTCTTTGGTTCCCACTACATGGCTGACTCACCTCTTCCTTCCTGTGGAGTCATTGCCCTCCCGTTTCTTTGCAAGCAGGTCCCTTTATTATCTTTCTTCAGGCTTCCATGTGTTGTCTGTCTGCCTCCTGCTGGGCTACTGGTGACAGCAGCCCTGGCTATGGTCACAAGGGCATGAGTTGAATTTAAAGTATAAGAAGTGACTTTTTCTTTCTTTCACCTTTGTGCAACAACAACCTTTTCCTAAGTCTACAGGGAGCTTGTATAATTTGAGTCAAGAGATTTGTGGGAATAATAGATATATGGAAAGGGAGCAGAGAGAATAAGTAATTTACCAGACAAAAAGAAAATGGAAGTTAATGATATTTTAAATTATTAAGACTGCTATTCTGTTTTTGTTTTTGTTTTGTTTTTTTTTGTTTTTTGTTTTTTTTTTTTTTGAGACAGAGTTTCTCTGTGTATCCTTGGCTGTTCTAGACTCACTTTGTAGACGAGGCTGGCCTTGAACTCACTGAGTTCTGCCTGCCACTGCCTCTCAGAGTGCTGAGATTATAGGCATGCATCACAGCATCCAGCCTATTCAATTCTTTATTGTTATTTTGTTATTGTTTTTATTGACAATTGGATTAAGAACACAGAGTGTTCTGGAGGCTGAGGCAAGAGACTTAAACGTTTGAGATCAGTCTGGCCTATACAGTGAATTCCAGACCAGCCTGAGATACAGAAAGCCCTGTCACAGATAGATAGATAGATAGACAGATAGATAGATAGATAGATAGATAGATACATAGATACATAGATACATAGATACATAGATAAAATAGATACATAGATACATAGATGGATAGATAGACAGACATATAGATATTATAAATCCTAAATAGATATGATAACAATCATACTTAAAAGTGTCAGAATCAGTGATCTACTCTAAATCCTAAATTTTATATATGAGAAAAAAATGACACCTAGAAAAGAAGAATTTGATTCAATTATTTATTTAGTGATTGTTCTTCCTAACAGTCTTGAGCACAGGCACTGTACTAAGAACTGCATATTTAACTTTACAACAACATCCCTGCCTTTGCAGGGGTCATGGAGCCATAGACTATAGTCCTCTTAGACTAAGAGTGCAGTCACCCAGAAGCTTTGACTTCTACTTTGAAGGGGATAAAGGGCAGAACCAGTCACGAGCTGTGTTCTAAACACTATCACTGTGGTTTAAGGTTCTAGCGAAGCATCAAAGCAAAGATAAGCGGAAGTCAGATAAATGCCACCATGGCAGCAAAGTGAAGAGGCGTTTTCAGGGCTGGAGTGGAAAGTGGTGGTGGGAGTAAATCTAAAGAAGGAGGCTGGGACTAGGCCCTGCACAAGTTTTGGGCTTCTGAAGAGTTCTGCCGCATGGGCAGTGTTGATAAGGTAGTGTACAGTACAGAGGGGGAAGTGGTTGGAAGAGTGGTACCTGCCTGGAGTTCAGGGCAAGGGGGCCAGGTGATAGATATTCTGCAGGGTTATTTGTCCTTTTTCACTGTATGTGTGAAAAGCACAAGAAGATGAGGA
>CM053758.1:9231220-9270939 GCA_028658305.1 Pachyuromys duprasi
TGGCTGGGCCCTGGTTAGAGGGGAAGTAAGACTACAAAAAGAGGTGACCTGGGGTTTTAAGATGGAACCTCGGCAATATAGAAGAGTGATGTATCAGGTCCGAGAGAGAGAGAGAGAGAGAGAGAGAGAGAGAGAGAGAGAGAGAGAGAGAGAGAGAGAGAGAGAGAGACAGAGAGAGAGAGAGAGAGAGAGAGAGAGATTGAATGTCAGGATGGGACCAGGGGAGAGAATGGGATAACTTCCAGACCTGAAGTTCTCTGATTCTCTAGAGCGATTATACATTCATCCTGCAATTCCTATAGCTTGAACTTGCCATGTGCTGGTTAGGTAGGTTTTGCTTTGTTTAGTTTTCATTCATTTGTTTGTTGGCAATTAGAGAGAGTTATCTAGGAAAAGGAAATTTCAGTATAGAAAGTGCCACTTTAAGATTGGGCTGTAGGAAAATCTATGGAACATTTTTGATTAATGATAGATGTGGGAGGGTCAAGCCCCCATGGGAGGTGTAGGCTGGAAACAGGGTCTGTTGTGTATTTAACTGTATAAGAAAGCAGGCTGAGCAAGCCCTGGGAAGCAAGTCAGTAAGCAGCACTTCTCCATGGCCTCAACATCAGCTCCTGTCTCCAGGTTCCTTCCCTGATACTGGCAATGATGGACTATGACATGAAGCTATAATTCAAATGAACATGTTCTTATCTGGGTTGCATTTGGTCATGTTGTTTATCGCAGTAGCAGAAAGCCAACTAAGACAGGTCCTTGTGTTGAATGTTTGGTTTCTAGCCCACAGTGCTTTTCTAGGAGTTTCTGGGCCCTAACAATAGAGCTATCTGTGAAAATAAATCACTAAGATGAGTCTTTGAAAGCTAGATCCAACCCTAGCCACTGCTGCCTTTTATTCTGGCCTACCATGTGGTAAACAATTTTTCCATGTTGTCCTGCCACCGTATTTTGTAGTGTCCCACCTTTTCACCATGATTGACTGATCCCTCTGAAACTGGGCCCAACAAATCTTTCCAAACTTGAGTTGTTTCCTGAAAGTCTTTGGTCACAATAATGCAAAAATATTTCATGATTTAGCAAAGAAAAGATGGTGGGCGGTGTTTACAATGCCCAGGTGAATGATGAACGAAAGTCTAAACCATTCCCAGAGATGCAACCTTATGTCATATTCTTGGATTCGCAGTAACAAGTAATTATGTATTTGATGGCTTAAAACAATAAAAGTTTACCTAAATGACATTCCTGGAGGTAAGAAGCTACAGTTCAGGTGCTGAGATGGGAGAAAGCTTCTATGTTAGATCCAAGTCCCAGTGGCCCAAAGTACTGCCTGACTTTATGGCAGTATCATTCACATCTTTGCCTTCATGTTGTCTCTCTGATTCTCTTGTTTATATGTCTCTTATAAAAGACACATTCTCAGATTTATGAACATGCAGAGAAGCCAGGATCATTTACACAGTGTTCTGGTTTAGTTTCTGTAATGAACACCATGATCAAAAGCAACTTGGTGAGGAAATTTTTTATGATATCTTATTGGTTAGAATACATATTAAGGGAAGCCAGAGATGGAACCTAAAGACAGAAACTGAAACAAAGACCATGGAGGATCACTGCTTACTGCTTGGCTTTTCATAGATTGCTCGGCTACCTCACTTATACAGCCCAGGTCTCCACACCCAAGGACATTACCACTCATAGTGGATTGGACCCTACTACAATAATTAGCTATTGAGCAAAGGCCAAACAGGATATGCCCACAGGCCAATCTAACGGCCAATCTAATCTAACTCTTCATTAGAGAATGTTCCTTTTTCTACAGAAGTTGTGAAGTTGACAAGCAAGATTAGCTATTACAAGTCTATCCTTTGTCAGCTTGCTACACAAGCACATAGATGTTAAACCATGACCTTAACCTTATTCCCAAGATCTTATGTTAATATTACAATATAAAACTTAGCAAAACTTTAAAGTTCCACAGTCTTTAAAAATTCTAACAGTTTAGCAATTCAAACTCCCCTTAAAATTCCAAAATATCTTAACTGTGTGCTCCTCTATAATCCAAAATAATGTACATACTTTATTTTAACAGGGAATTAACTGGGTGGGTATAAAGCAATCACTGTTAAGCAAAACTAAAGGCCAGAAGTATAATCAATGTCTCTCTAATACCTGCAACTAACTCATGATCTTCTGCTTCCAAAGGGCTTTGACATCTCTGGTTCTACCATCAGGAGCACATGCAGTTAGTGTCACCAGCTCAGGTCACTTATATTCCATATTTGCCCATTGTTTTCATGATCTTTTTGTCTCCAATATTCTGGGGTCTCCATTACAACAGAGGCTTCATCTTCATAGTGGCCCTCCCTAGTGTCTCACAGTGTCAAGCCCCATATACTTCTTTCCTTGACTCTTTCCATCTTAGGATCTCCATTATAACCTAGGTTTCATTCTCACCAATATATTCTCCTGCCCTCTCTTTCAACCCTACCACATAATGTCAAGCCTTAACTCCCCTCCATGACCCCATCGTGCCTTCAAAATCAATATCATCTGGAAGACTCTTATACATTGCCAAGTCAAGCTGCCAGCTAAACATACAACCTTGGCTCCCTCTGGACCACAACTTCTGTGTGCTGACCCTGAGAAAATACTTCCAAATGATTTAAGTTCAGTGATGGTATTCCTTTATTATTCACAACTGACTTCTCAGCCCCAGCTAACCAGCATTGATTGTCCCCGTATGCACAGGTTTCACTTCCACAGATTCTTAATTGGAAATAATTATACAAACAGTCGTGATAGAGTCTTTGTTTCCCTATGAAACTTCAAAAGCCAACCTTCCATTGTCTGAATTTCTTTCAGAAAAATTATCTTCCAAATTCCCACAGAATTGCCCATTAAATGCTAAGCACTCAGTAACCTGAGGTTCCAAAATCCTTTCACACTCCTCCCAACAAAACATTATGGTCAGGCATATCCCAAGAATATCCTGTTCTCAGTACCAACTCCTGTTCTGGTTTACTTTCTATTGCTATGATAAATACCACAACCAAAAGCAACTTGGAAAGAAAATATTTTTTTTTCACCTTACAGATTACAGTCTGTCCTTGAGAAATTCATGGCAAGGACTCAAGGCAGGAATCTGGAGGCAAAAACTGACTCAGAGGTCATGGAAAAACACTGCTTACTGGCTTGATTCTAGGCTCAAGGTTTCCTTATATAGCCCAGGTCAATCTGCCTAAGGATGGTACCGCTCATAGTTGGCTGAAACCTTTTAAATCATCCAGGAATCAAGAAAATGTCCCACAGAAATGCCCAACTTGAGGGAAGAAATTCTTCAAAGGTAGTGAGTTTCCTCTTCCCAGGTGTGTCAAGTTGACCACCAAAATTAGCTATCACAGGTAGTTTGATGTCTTCACCTTAGTTATATACCTTGCTGCATACTAAGTAGGGTTTCCAAGTGCAGATTCCAGGTTAGGAGAATAGCCTGCCATTTTAGTGAAAACCATCTCCCTGATGTGGAAATGCTCACAAGCAAATTTCACAATTCTTGTTGATGTATCAAGTTACTTTCCAGATCTATGCAAAAGCCAAATGAAGAGAAGAAAATTCCCTACTCTGGAGAAACTTGTAATAAAACTTTAGACTGTTAAGACCCAATCCATGGACCTAAGTAGGTAGAGTGTAAAGGCTGATCAGAGCTTATTTTTATATACTCTCAATATAAAAGTGTAGGTATTTTTATTTTGAATCAACAAAAAGGCAAGTATTTTTTGGGATCCCCATGGACCTTAGTGTCTAAGGAACACTCCTTGGTGCCTGATCTGCAAACATGATCTCTGTTGTGGACTGTTCCTGCTAACTATCATCCCCTAGATTCTAGATGTTTTTCTTAAAAGAATCCAAATTCTGAGAGATGAAACCTGAAGTCATTTTTCCCCCCAAGGAATCTTTTTATAAAATTCACCTGAAATGTGCTACTTAGCAGAGTCCTGTTTAATTCTAGACAAGGAAAATATCTCAAAAGTGTGCTTCTGTATTCAGCTGTGTCACAAATATTCTTATCACAGGGCTCTGAGATCGTGAGTGTTACTGCATGTTAAAGGTACAGTAGATATCCTGGCACACATCCAGCACCAGTTCTTTTGGGAACTGCCATATCTCCATCCTGCTGCTGAGACTGTGGAAGAGGAAGATAATGAGATTTTCTATCCTCTTTTAAACCTTGTCACAAAAGGTAAATAGAAAGTTATGTCTCCAAAGAAATTTCTCCATTAACAAACTTCTGAAAACATCCACTACAAAGAAGGCCATTGTGTTACCTCTTGAACGCCTTCGCAAAGAAGAAATATCAGGAGAGGAACCCTGGCTTGAAAGAGGGCCAGCTGTTGCTGGTAGCCCATCCTAAGAGGCATTATCTCCCCAAATTCTTTAGGCATATGATTCAGGCAATATGGGCCCAAGGAGGCAGCCCCCACTGCTCTAGTTTGAAGATAAAGGTTCACTCTGCTTGCCTGCACATGCTGGGTAACTCTGTGAAGCTATGGAAGGGAAGGACAGGACAGCCCTGCTGAGGCTGCTCCAGTAAGCTCCATGATTGGCACCTGAGATGTTCATATTTCATGTTAAAATCAAAAGCGTTTAAAGGTATTTCTCTAATGAACTTCATCCCTATCTACAGAGGTCTCATGTTAGGCCATGAAGGCTGAGTTTCTATAGGGTTATTAAAGTTTTCAAGTGCAGATATCTAGGCTCTATAAGCTTCTATATCACTCAGGAGCATGATATTTACTATACCCAGCAATCCCTGAATGTTCTTCTAATCTAAAGTGGCTTCATTGGTGCTGGTGAAGCAAGACATTTGAGCAGTTAAATGGCACATCTACACCTGTAGTGATATGTATAACCATGCATATTTAAAGCCCCAAACCCTGTGAGTAACAACAACAAACACGTGCACGCACAAACACACGCAGATCTCTTTCTCAATTATTGCTATTTTATATGAGTACTTGCCTGTCCCAAGATAGGAGTGATTAGGCCAGTGCCAGTCTTGGTATTGTGCTCTGAGTCTTGACCCCCACTGACTGCACCAGCTCTGCACTGCAGGCCAGCCCAGATGCTGGGAAGAGACAAGTGCTCCAAGGTGGCAAGCACTGTTTGCAAAGCTCTCTCTTGAGACAGGGCCTACAGTGCCTCACTGAATGACTCTGCTCTGTCTCTTGGAATAGAATGCCGTGGAGTAACAGGATGGAAGCGGAACATTCAGCTGGGAACTGCAACCATGCATCTTTCTTCCACACTCTGCTACCCTCTGTCTCCCTGCCAAGCGATAGGAGCCCCAGCTTTCCCTCTGCCCTTCCAAGCTTTATCCCTCTGCTTTTCTTTATCCTCAAACTCTGGCCAAAGCCTTTGGGCCAGGTCATTCCTCTGTTCTGCCTCCCTCCTAATTTCTTGTTTTCAGCTTCACTCCTTTGTAGTAATAGTTGAGTTGTATGCTAAAAGCAAACTTCTTGTAAACAAACAAATGAAATCTGGGCCCATCTATCTAAGCTTACCCTTTGTCATCTTTCCACTAGCTGCCGAAGCATGACTCGCTTCCTCAGTTTGAGACGAGTCTTTGCTCTTTGCAGCCTCAACCCTCTACCCTAGCTCTTTTTCCCTCTGTGTAAATATTCTTTGGTTAAATACTGGGCAGAAAAGAAAAAAAAAAAAACCTCTGGCTTACAGTTCAAAGAACATAGTCCCTTCAAGGTTGGGGAGAGGCATGGTCCATGGCAGTGAGACCACATAGCATGGCTTGTTCACATCTCAGATGATCAGAAAGCAAAGAAAGCGGAAGCCAGGCCAGGCTACCCCCTCACATGTTTTTGCTCCTGGGAACTCACCTCTGCCAAGCTCTTCAAATAGCATCACTAGCTGGGGCCCAGTGGTTAAATACATGACGTTTAGGAGACATTTTAAACTCAAACCATACCATCATGCTGTGCCCATATGCCAGTGAATATGGCCATCTCCGAAGAAGGAGGGATGTGTGAGCCCAGCTCCAGCCATGCCCAAATATGAGTAATTAAACAGTTGTTTTATTAACTCTGACAACTGACATGCACACAGCCCCGTCACAAACATTGTAATTTTCCAACCCTCAGAAAGATATGTGCAAGCTGTTGTAAAGGCTGCACTAATTATGGAAGGGGGTTCTGTTCTTTTTGCCTCCAACTGGCATTTAATGTGGACTTGTACGATCCAAAATGCTCTCACTTATCATAAATTCAACATGCTTCTAAGCTGATGCTTTGCATATTGAAGGGACCATTTAATAAGGATTTTAGAGAGTACGTTCCATGGAACACTAGTTCAGCCAGGGGCTAAAGACTGTTCACTGTTCTCTCTTCATAATAACAAGCTCCTAGCTTGTCTCCCACACCCTCAGGGTTTCTCAAAGCCTTTAATGTAATGTGTGTTATGATCTCTCTCTGTCTTTCTCTCTCTCTGTCTTTCCCTACCTCCTTCCTCACTACCCTCCATACTAGGGGTTTGAATCCAAGAGCCTACACTAGGAAAACATTATATACCATGGCAATATTTTCGCATATATATGTCCAGATAGGTAGATAAATTCCTAGCCCTCTTTTGATTTTCTGTTAATTTTAATTTTAAGACAGGGTCTCACTAAGTTGCCTAGGAACTCCTGGTATTTACTTAGTGTCCCAGGCAGCCATTGAACTTGTGGTCTTCCTACCTCTGCACCCACAGTAATTGGCATCACGGACCTGAACTACCAGGCCTGGCTGTATTGTACTTCTTAAAAGGAAAACGAAGAAACTAGAGTATGTAAACTATCCCAAGCTCACCATTATTAATAGTTTAAGTGTGCATGTTTGTTTTTCAGAGTAGTCTTGGCATATAGGTATACCACACTTTTACTTGGTAGCATGGTAGAGACCATTGCAACCATCAACCTGCCAATAAGAATAGCAAACTTCTGCTGATGTCCAAAGGAGTGAGACAACAGGCTGAAGGCCACCAACTGTTAAGAGATGCACCTGGAGTTTGTTATATCTACTTTTATGAGAGTCACATGCTATATGACAGACTTGGGGGGGCATATATGTCTATTTACCATAGACATAAAACCTACAACTAAACAAAGTGATAACTACACTAAGATCTGACTCAGTGAACCAGCGAGTTTTTATTAGGATTGCTACAGGACTATGAGTGAGGGGTTATGGGTGAGTGAGAATTTGATTTCTTTAAAAGCCTAGTTATGTTATGTGAACAGGTTTTTGTTTTTATTTCAGGGGTGGGATTATGGGGCTGCTTCAGATTGTCCACAGCAGCTAACTACAACTGACTTGTGCTCTAGCAGGGGCATGATATTTGCCAGCTGAAGATACTTTACATTTGGAATTCTGGGGACTCTTGAGAGGTTATAAATGCAAAAGCCCCAAAAGGGTCTCTGTCAGCTGCTGTTCCCCTGCTGCTACTTTTGTTATTGCCGGATTGCTGGATGTCTGGATGGCTGGATTTCTGGTAGTCTGATGACGAAGAGTATGCTTGCTGCCAAGGAACTGGATGCCCCTACTCAGCAAGAAGTAGTCTAAAGAGATCTATGCCCCTCTTTCCCCTCTAACCTTCTTTCTCGCCTACCTAATGTTGGGCAGTTAAAGAAACTGTTGTGGAGAAGGGTGGCAGATATAGGAACCCAAATAAAGTAGCCAAAAGCACAGCTACAGGGTTCCTTACATAGAGCAGCAGTGCCTCAAAGCCAGCAGTGTCACCCCAAAGCCCTCTCAAATATGGGTTACCACTCATGACTACTACAACCCTGGCTGAGCTGGCAGGTGCTCCCACTCCACTGTGAACTTAGCTGCTCTGAGTCTCTTCCCACTGCAGCTGTTTGCTCGGTACTGTTGTGGAAAGGGCTCAGGTAATCTTCAGAGTTTCTACTTGCCCAGACCTTTTGTTTACCCCCTGTGGCTCATGAGCCTCCTCCTCCCTTCTGGAGGAAGGAAACTGCCCTATCTCATATTCTCAGTGTCGGTGTTCTTGTCTACACAGTGGGACTGGGGAGATGTAGGTCCCCAGATGACCAAAAGCCTCTCACTAAGAACTGTCAATCAACTAAGAAGGGACCAGATAGAAGCTGCTAATTTCCCCCAAAGCCTCTTGGACTTCTGGAGGCTCCCCAGCCCGCCATCAATTTGTTCACTCTGTCACTTCTTTACTCACTCAGTGATCCAATATACACAAAAAGCTCCTGTGTATGACAATAACAGCAGCAACTACAGCTAATATTTGCTAGAAATAGTGAAAGTCAGGTCATTTCCCTGATGGTTTTCCTTGTTATTATTAAATTCTTGAAAATTCAATCCAAGAGTAATGGTGAGAATGAAATAATTTATTCCAAGAACCGAATATACAATGTCCTTCTGGGAGGAGAATCATGGAGAATTCTCTTTGTTTCGGGAGCTGCACTTAATAAGCATGTGAAGGATGGAATTAAAATTTGAGCATCAGCCATACCAGATTGGTGCACTATATGAACAGAACAGGAAATGGGAGGAAGAGAGAAACGAAGGAAGGGGATGGGAGGGATGAGAGGAGGAGTGGGCAGTCAATTGTTCCGACTAGCATTTCAGGTCCTTGTCCGAATAAGGCTACACATATCTATGCTGAGAGAGGAGAGCCAGCAATAACGGGGAAGGTGGATGAACATGTCATCATTAATGGCAGTGGAAATGACTAAAAATATCAGACTTTCAGTGCAGACTGTTTCTGTAGTGCGTGCAGTTATCCCTTCCAGTTTTTGGAACTTCAGGAAAGCTTTCCCACACAGCTTTGAGAGTGAATGTGGGGCAGCTGCTACTGTTCAAAAGAACTGGGATTAGCAAGACGATTTGATGTGAGAAACAGAATGTTCTCACAAACTATGGCGCAAAAGAAGACATTACACAAACTGAAGGACAGGAACCAGTGGAGAAGACTGAGTTGTGGCTCGGTAATAAAGGATACGCTCCAACAAGGGGCTGGGGGTGTGGTTCAGTGGTAGAGCTTAAGCTGGTGGTTCAATGGACAAAGGGTAGGACTACGGACCAAAGAATACAGAATATAAACTGCATAATTTTTAAAAATCAGAACATTTTATAATTACCATCTCTCTTCCTGAGTGATTAAATGCTTCTTTTCTGTTAGGAATCTGTAGATCTGAGTCAACAAACCAGTCACAAACCAGAAGAGACTTTGAATGGTAGTAAAAGAGCACAGGACACTTCTTCCTGTCAGTTACAAGGAAAGCACCACAAGGAAGCCAAGTATCAGAGCAGCAGGACAGTTGTCAGGGCATTACACAAAATCAGTTACAAACCACCAGCATCCCTGAGGCCACAGAGGGTCCCTTAGAATGCATGAGTTCACACCAAGTTATTAGGCTTAAATGAATCTACGACTTAGTGGAAAGGGTATGCTCCACAGGAAGTTTACTCTGTTGAGTATAAGATGAGTGTACTGCCAGCAGCAGGAGGAGACCACTGAGTTCAGTCAAAAGTTCATAATGCTAAGAAAGCATATGATAAAAAAATAGCACGTGCAGAGACAAAGCATCATATAGACACAGCTTTTGGAGAAACAGATGCATTCTTTACAAAAGAGGCAATTTACTGCCTTTGATGGAGGTTGCAATAATTCGACATTCTGTGGGTCAGCTTCCAAAATTAAATAACAAAACAAAACAGAAAGTAGAAACCCTCACTCATTAGCTACATACAGTGTTCTCCCCTAGAATATGCCACACACAAACTCACTACATACACACACCAGGAACATCATACAAAGTACATACACCCCACATACCACACACATAACATTCCCAAATTTCACACACACTACATACACACACATCACAAACATCAGACATGCCACATGTACCAAACACTTACATAAATTACATTACCAGATTCCAAACATCACATTACACACTACACACTACAAAGATGCACACACTACATATACCATACGCCTAGGACACATATACAATACTCCTTATACTACCCACATCCTTTATGCATACACACATCACAAAGAAAACATGCCACACATACAGAATACACATACAAGACAATAATGCTCTTCTCACACTGTACATGTAGACACATGGGTGTGCCCGTGTGCATACACACACCTCTGAAATTTAATTTTTAAAATTCCACACACATTTTGGAAAGAACTTTAGTATCTATTATCTCAGCTCGTCTTTACAGAAATCCCATTAAACAAATACAGATAAGTTTATTATTTTCCATTAACAGATAAGACCACTCAAAGTCAAAGGAAATGATGTGACCAGGAAGGTATTTCCCTCTATGCTCTTCACAGAAGCCTTTTAGGTCATTTTGGATTCCAAGTAACACCCCCTAACTCATATTGGCTTAAATAATCAAAAAGGAAAATTGGTTTCTATAACTGGGCTCCAGACGTGAGTTTTCCTCACTAAAGCAAGAGATGGGTCAAGCCTAGCACAGGTTGCTATCACAAACCAGTCTTTGGGCCTCTGCTCTGACTTCTATGGGTTCCCATTTTGCAGGTAGATTTTCCTACAGTAGTGACAAGACAGCTACCAGCACCCCTGGAATTCTCTCTATCTGTTCAACCTCAGCAGAAGCCACATGTCTTTCAACAGAGAAAGAAATCATTTGTTTCAGAGAAAAAGGTAGAACTGATATCTGATAGGTGATTTTCTTTCTCCAACTACTCCCCCAGTGCAGTTAATGTCATTGCTGCTCAGTAATGTATTTGAATTTCCTTGTACTTCTCTTCATGCATTCCACATTTGTGAAGACATTATTAGTTGATCACAGTAGATCCATGTATTGTTTTTAGAAGCTTCCTCCTTACCCTTTCACCACAAGACTGTTTGAAGCCAGTAGCATCTGAGGTACAAATTGAAAACCTTGTGCTTTCTACAAACAGGAATACAAACACTAGATTCACTCACTGTCTTTGACTTTTGTCTGTAATTGTTGTTTGGGCTGCTGAAAATTCATCATTCACCTGTTATTTCTAGAAGGTTCTCTGGCTGTCAAAACCCTAAAGGTGGGAAGGGAAGAGGGCAGGCTCAGTCCTGATGCAACTTGATGAGCTGGAGTGAATGGGAAAGGCAGTTCCCCTTTTCTAAGAAAAAGGAGGAGGGGAGAGGGGACAAGGGAGAGAAGATGGAAACTGGGAGTGGAGGAGGGGTGATGCTACAAGGATGTAAAGTGAATAATAATAATAATAATAATAATAGCAGCAACCTAACAGACTAAACAGTAGTGAGAGTGAAGCACCAAAATGTTTCTGGGCATTCTTCATCATCTCCCCATCCCCTGGGCTCTGCAATGGACCAATATATCAATTCTGGAATCAGAAACCTCTGCTCTGAGTGTCCAGCCCTGCCTGTATTTCTTCAACACAGGCTCCCATGAACGTAACTGCAAGGATGTCATCACTGAGTTACAGCTCATATATTTACTCCTATACTCTAAACAACACAATTGACTTCAGGAAGACAGAGCTAACTGACTAGTTTAGATGTTAAAAAATCCACAGCATATTAGTATTACATGGACTAATAACTCATAGCTGATAATTGACTAATAACTGATAGGATATATGTTGGGGGTGGCTCAATGAATAAGAGTGTTTTTTGTACAAGCTTGAGGACATAAGTTCAATCCTCAACAGCTGGGTATGGCCATAAACACACACACACACACACACACATATAACCCTAATACTGTGGGGACAGGTAGAGCCTTTGGCCTTGCTGTTCAGCCAGTTCAGCCAATATAGTTCAGTGAGAGACCCTGTCTCAAGAGAAGAAGGCAGATAATCATCAAACAGGATACCAAAGTTCCCCTCTGACCTTTAGAACTTATCATCTGCCAAGTTTCTCTACACCCTTCCTATCTACTATCTCTTCCTCAGCCAGTAACGTGAGGGAAGGAGTTTCTGCAAGTGACAGCTCCCGTCTCCAATCCTGTGTTGTTCTAAACTAAGAACTGATGCATGAGGTGACATCCAGCTCAACTCGTAACGTGATAGAACCAGCAATGACAGTCAGGAAACTATAATTTACTTTTTTACTCTTAGGATGACAACCAGTTGCAGTGGGAAGGCTTGGCACTCTTGAACAAATTACATTCACAGCATACAAAACCATGGTGTGTGCAAACTTCTATGGAAAGATATGATGGCCCCCTGGAGTGCTTGACGGTACCTAACCCTTTAGGAAGTTTGTTCCAGCTAATCTTTATGTTAACTTGATACAGACTAGAGTTATCTGAGAGGAGGGAACCTCAGGTGAGAAAATATCTCCATAAGATAGGGCTGTAGGGCATTTTCTTAACTAGTGATTGATTGGGAAGGGCCCAGCCCATTGTGGATAGAGACACTCTGGGTTTGTGCTCTTGAGCAAACTGTAAAGAGAAAGCCAGTAAGCAGCACCCCTCCATGGCCTCTGCATCAGCTCCTGCCTCCAGGTTCCTGCCAGTTTTGAGTTCTTGTCCTGACTGTCTTCCCTCTCCGCATTGCTTTAAGTCATTGTGTTTCATCACAGCACCAGAAACCCTTTCCAAGAGGAAAATTATGGACTTCAGAAAGCATGGATTTGGGCAAAGCCTGCTCTCAGAGTACAGACTAGAGCTACATGAAGTTAGTGTCTGTTCTCACAGAACTACTGATCTGGGGAGACAGCTCAGTAGAGACATAGCAGTAGAGGCAGGAGTCGGTATGTGACATGGAGGTACAGCACAAGGAAGCAGGAAACACTATGGTGGCTTTTTGTTCAGGGAGCACAGGCCATTTGCAGCTGAGCCTAGGGATGTGGTATTCCAGGAAGAAAGGGTGGTACTGGAGATGCAGAGGAACCTTGTTCTGAGATAGAAGATGTTTTATTTTTATAGCTAAAAAAAGTTAAAGAGGGACTGCAAAGCAGGCCAGTGACCTGACCAGAAAAGAGACTCGAGAGCAGGACATTAGTGAGGGCCCTGGTAATTGACCTTTTCTTTTCTTCAGTGTCCTGGCAGCTGTCAGCTATTTACTAACAATGGTGACTGATACCACTGCTTGATGCTCTGCCAAGGAGACTAGACCCAAGTTCCTTAGAGTGGAAGCCTGGCAGCAGTAAATCCCATGGGGCACAGGCTCCCATCATCACTCTTAGAAAGCACACAAGCAATATGGGTTCTTGCTTTTAAATCCAGTTCCCAGTCTGTCTCCAACATAGGCACCCTGATTATTTCCTTCATAACATTTGAAACTGGAATTATGTTGAAAGCCAAGTATGTATGCAATGGCAGAGATTTTTGTCTGCCTTTGACAGTTTTCTGAACTCACACAATAAGGTCCCATACAGATGAATGGGTGAATAAATGATCGTTTTCACGGTAATTCATTTTCCTGTCTCTGTGGGAGCTAGCACCCTCAACCTGATTCAGCAAGCAAACACAGGAAATCCAAAGGTAAGGACTGCCCACCTTTTAGTGCCCCCAAAACAGTGGCAAGAAGCAATGTGTTCAGCATAGATGTCGCTCAAGTTTACGCACAGACAATTCAGATCAAATCCATCTCCTGCAAGGACCCAGGGCAATGTGTCCAGATGAGTGAATCTATTTCCATTGAGAAGAGCACTAACTCCTAAATTGCTGTGCTGTGCAGCTGCCTCATTTTGGGAGTAAGGGAAGAACTTTGCAAATCGATTAAAACCTAATGTGTGCTTGGCTGTCCATTGGTGCCTCTCTTCCTTCCCCGGGAGTGGTGCATTTTGGAATTCATCTGAGCACTTTCGGCTGCGCACTCCACCTGGCAGATACCATGCAGTCAGAAAGCTCAAACTCTTGACATGAGATAAAAGTGGTTCTGATCTGAATTCCTTCCAGCAGTGACATTTCTCAACATCATCAATCAATCCAGCCCTAGAGAGTGGGCAGAGAGAGCTTTGGGCAGACATCTTCAGTGGTCCTCAAATGAGAAATGTGTCTGGAGTCCAAGACATTTTTTTTGTACTCTTGTTTGTTTTTTTTTTAATATACCAAAGTGATACATTGTATAGTTAAAAAAAAACAAACAAACAAAATGAAGACAAAGACGATTATGTGAAAGGCAGTGAGCATAGGGTGACAATCTTGAGACTAGGAGATGATTTCTTCCCCCACCCCCCGCATCTTTTTCAACCCCCTTTCCTTGCCCTGTATGGCAGGATCCTATATCTACCTAGCATTCTAACTGAAACAATGTGTACTGACCCAAATATAAGAAATGTGGATTTAGTTCACTTACACTCCCCCATCTACTATTTTTAGTTCCCTCATTGATTATATTTGCTTTGAAAATCTTATGACCCTTTTCAAACCTGCATAAAAGTTAGAGAATTGTACAAGGAACACCCATTTTCATAGCACTTAGATTCTGCAATTAACATTCTGTTGCACTGGCTTTATCTCACGTCTGCCCATTCATCTGCGTCTCGAGCCAGCCACCAATCTATCTTATTTTTGGCTAGGTTTCTAAGTGAGCTACAGACATTGGTATACTTCATCTCAAACACACCAGCATGTAGCATCGATTCCAAGTTCAGTATCTGCTTAGAGTTATTTTTTTTCGCGCTCTCTCCACATGAAGTAAATGTGTAGAAAATTAAATGAAGAAATCCTAAATCTCCACCAGATTTAGCAAATTCATGTTCCTATGAGTCACAGAAGCTACCATGGCCCTACATGCTTTCTTTACTTCCTTGTCCTACCCCACTAACAAAGATCTGTTCAGAGATTTCCACAGTAAATTGGTTTCCCTACTCTATAACCCATACAAAAGGATCAAGTGCTGATTTAGAAAAAGTTATTTTTTACCCCCATGTAGCACATTTTATTTTTTAGATCATCTATGACATTGCATCTCTCAGTAGCCTTTCCTGAAACTATTCTTCTAATTGGTAGACTCCAGGTCTGTCTTCAAATTTGGTTATCAGTAATAAAGCTTCCCTCAAAGTGACAAGTTGAAAGAACATCTACAAGTATGACATTAGCTAGATTTGTTTCTGCGGGTTAAATACATGGAAGTGGAATTGTTGTGCACATTTTCCTGTCAGCAAAAACCACCAGAACAGGGGAAGAGGGATGACCTGGTGGGTAAGTGAATTGCTGTGCAAGTACCAGGATCTGAGTTGTAATTCCGGGAACCACACAAAAGTTAAGCATGGCCGTGCATACCTGTAACCTCAATACTGGGAGGCAGAGATTAGGAGGTTCTAGGAGCTCAGTGGCTAGCCATGCTTAGCCAAATCAGCAAGCTGAAGGTTCAGTGGGAGACTCTGTCTCAAAGGAATAAGTGTGGATCCACAGAGGAAGACACCTTCCACAGAGGCCTTCTCTGGAATCTGCATGTATGTACATGCAACATGTGCCAGTATGTATGACACATGCATGTACAGAAGTGTCTGATTAAAAACATTTTGTGGGTACTAAAGATTGAATCCATGGTGTCATTCCTGCTAGGCAAACACATCACTGCTGAGTTACAAGGCCCAAACACCCCCTAATCCTTCCCAAATATTGCCACCAACTGGATACCAAACACTCAAACATACGAGCCTGTGGGGGCCATTCTCATTCAAACCACCAAGCAGTGTCTGCGTACCACCACATGTTGGTTGCAGTGCTGAGGAGAGAGCCCAGGACATTGTATGTGCCAAGTAAGCACTCTATCAACTGAGCTATTTAGAGCCAGGATATGTTCTAAAAAGAAAATTAAAAACAGGGGCTGGAAAAATGGTGCTGTTTTTATAGATGACCACATTTAGGTTCCCATTATCCACATCTGGCAGCTCACAACTGCCAGAGTTATAGAGTATCCAACACCTTCTTCTGGCCTCTTCAGGCAGTTGCCCTCATATGCACATAGATGTACACACATACACATATAATTAAAAATAAAATAAATCTTTTTGTTTAAAAGACTAAAAATTCCAGCAAGATGGCTCAGCATGGTTAAGGTGCTTGCTATATAAGTCTGGCCACCTGTGTTGAATTTCCATCATCGTGTATGGTGGTTAATTTTAACAGTCAGCTGTGTCAAGTTAAGTGTTAACTGAACACCAACACCTGGAGAGAGAGTCTTAAGGAACTATTAAGATCAGGTTGGCCTGTGGGCATGTCTGTGAGTGAGTTCTTAATTAAGTTAATTGCTTTGGAAAGATCGAGCCTACTGTGGAAGCTACTGTTTCCTTGCAGTCCTGAACTGTATGAGAGAGGAGAAACTGAGCTGAGCATAAGCAAGTGATTCCTCTCTCTCTCTCTCTCTCCTCTCTCGCTCTCTCTCTCTCTCTCTCTCTCTCTCTCTCTCTCTCTCTCTCTCTCTCTCTCTCTCTGCTATGCTGTGGCTACCTGCATTAAATTCTTGTCTTGGTTTCTCTGCAATAATGGGCTGTAACCTGGAATTGGGAGCCAACATAAGACCATTCTCTCTTAAGTTGCTTTTTGTCAGGGTGTTATCGCAGCAACAGACATGTAACTTTGACACCACAGTAAGCATGAATGAGAAAATAAACTCACCCCACACAGTTGTCTTCTGACCTCTGCATCTGTGCCTTGCGCATACATACCTCCTTCACAAACCATACATACACATGCACACAATAATAACAATAAATAATTGTTAAGATATCAAAAAACAAATTATAATAATAACCACCCCAGCCACTTTTCTTAGCTGGTCTTTTGCTACATTTGCCTGTGTGCTGCTGTTTCCCTTCTACAGCTCTCTGTGTTTCTCAGTGTGAGGCAGCCTACTCACCCCGAGGATTTTCTTTCCCGCTGTCTTCCTTAGTATCTGCTATTACCAGTGTTGGCATCCCTGTTCAAATGAAAGGGTATCCTGGGACTTGGGAGCCCAGGAACCACAAATCTCTGATGTGGAACATTGTCCTAGTGGAAGGGTATCCTGAGACATGGGAGCCAGGAACCATACAGCTCTGAGGGGAAGTCTCCTCAGTAGAGGCATTGCAGCCCTGAGAATGGATATCCCTGGCTGAGTTGGGGTGCTACAGTTTAACAGCTCTGCTTCCCAGCTCCTCTTCTTCAGCATTGCAGCTCCCATTGGAGGGTTATCCCCAGCTGAGCTGAGGAACCCAGGAGCCTCAGCCCCACTCTACTTCATGGTTCTTCCCTTCTTCTCTTCTTTGCTTTTCAGCTTCTTCTGATGAGAGTCACACCAGGCTGAAAGAAAAGAGTTTTATTGGTGGGACAAATCCAGAGATGGCTTCCTCTCCTCTCGGGAGAAGAGAGCAGGGAACTAAGCAGTGGGCAGGACTCATGTAGGATTTCTTAAAAAGTGGAGCTTTTCAGGGCAGAAATTTCCAGGGTGAGGACTGATGGGATTTCAAGTCCTGAGCTTGGGGAGCTCATGGATTGGAGGGTTTTCTTGTTCAGGGATTGGCGGCCTTTTTCTTTTAGGGTGGGGCCTGGGCACTCTTTAGCCTCAGGACTGGAAACAAGTTAACATCCCTTAAAAAGCTAGAAAATGACAGGGCTATTAGGGAAGTCTGGGAGTGGGGGCCAGGACCTGGCTGCTAGAACTCCTGGGGGGTTGGGAGCTGGCCACTTTCCAGCCTGATGGTTTACCACGTTTACAAAGGGAGTCTATGACAGGGAACCCTGTCACTTGAGTCAGACTAGCCAACAGAGCCAGCAGCGATGACTTTCAGTTCTTTTCCCTTTGGGCTTTTTGCTCTACTGGAAGTCATAGGAAAATACCTTTATGTAGCGGCCTTCCTTCTTTTCTTTTTTCCTTTCTTCCTTCTTTCATCCTCCCTTTCTTCCCTTCCTTTCCCTCTTCTTACTACCTTACTTTTAGGTGGGTATTTTTCATGATTTTTCTCTTCCCCTTTTCCCCAGGGCTGAGGATGAAACCCAGAGCTCAGGTGCTCTACCACTGAGCCAAATCCTCAACCCTTTCCCTCTTTTTAAATATGCTTGAACTTGATTGCTTGTTCCAGCTCCTGGAAAGCTGTCCTCTGGGAGTGATGTGGTCATGCCCCACTTGAACTCTAAGCAACTGTAATTCCACAGCAGATCCACTAACACTCTATCATAAAAAAGGGAGCTCAAAGGGGCTCTGTCCTCTCCCCCCGCGCCCCAATGTCCTGGGAGTATATAAGCAGTTGGAATATGATGGAGGAAAGAGAGACTTTCTTCAGTGAGTTAATTGCCCCAAAGTTGCCCATAAGCTCAAATAAACTCACTGTTTCACTTAGTTAGGCTGGAGTGGGGATATTTAATTTGTCTCTGTGTCCCCTATCTGGGATCCTTTGATACTTATTAACATCTCCTAAGAAAGGTGTATGTGTGTGTGTCTATGTGTGTGTGTATCTGTGTGTGTTGTATATGTGCCTGTGTGTATGTGGGTGCATGTATCTGTGTATAAGCATGTTACAGTCAAAGGATGTTAGGTGTCCTGCTCTATCACTTTTTACTGTATTCTTGTAGACAGGGTCTGTCATTAAATCTGCAGCTCAGCTGGCAGCAGCAAGCCCCTGAGATCCTCCTGTCTTGCCTTACCCCTACTCCCAGTACTGGAGTTATAAGTATGCATGTGGCCATGCCAGTCTTTTTACATCAATGCTGGGGATCTGAATTCAGTGTCTCATGCATTCACAGCAAGCTCTCTTACTCTCCAAACTACATCTTCAGCCCTCTCTAAAGTTCTCACTCTAAAGTTTTCAATGAAGAACACTTTATTTCCATACATCATACTTTTAACACATGTTATTTCAATAGTTTGTCTTTAAGTATTATGAGATCCAAGATTACCCCATGGTTAATCTTGCCCTGCTTGCTTGACTTTAGACATTGTGAAAGCTAATCTAGTGTATTTGTGAGACAGCTTCTATGTGGAACAGCAATGAGGGTGGAGGGACCAGCCCTCAAATGGCATAGTACTATAAAGCCCTGAATAGAGCAGAGGTAGGGGGAAGAAATCTTTGAGTGTCTTCTCTGCTTTCCAACCATCATGAGATGAGCAGCTTTGCTCTCCAGACTCTCATGCCGCTGTGATATCTGCCTCAGGCCCAGAGCATGAAGCCAGAGGACCACGAACTAAAATCTACAAAGCCATGAGAAAAAAAAAAAGCCTCGTCTTTTAAAATTCTTAATTGTACAGTTTGTCACATCAATGAAAACCTGATAGTTACTGATGAGATACACCACTTTCTTCTTTCTGTATTTCAGAGATGGTTTGTGTTTGTACCCCTCTAGATGCTTCAAGGGTACCCTCGTTTTATGTCAGGAGACTGTCTTTAGACAGTGACTCTTGTGGATACTTTTAGTAAAATAATTTTTACATTTTTATTTTTTGACAGTTTTATACGTGTATATGATGTATTCTGACTACTCTCTCCCTTACCCTGGTCTATTGTCCTCACCTCCGTCAAACCCCCTTTTCTCTACAAGTAGCTTCACTACATTCAGGTCTTTTTGTTTGGCTTTATGAGTTCAGCCAGAGTCATCTATGTCAACCTGGTTTTGAGCTTGTCCAGTGCAGCCAGCTGAGTTTACCTGCGGTTATACAACTGAAAATAATTATGACTTTCCCCTTAGAATTCACCCGTAACTGATCATTTCACATCAAAAGGTAGGGCCACACAAGCCCCTTACTTATTATGACTAGTTATGAAAAACATAGCTTTTTTTTTCTGTCTCAAGAGTAGTTAACTCAACAAGGGCCTGTGTCTCCTAAACTTCTCTCTTCCTCTACGTGCCCTTCAGTCAATCATGTTTAATTATAAAATCAAGTTTTCAGGAATGACATGAGATGCAGTCACCACTTACATCAGAGATAAAAGACAAAGACTACCTTGCCTGAGCATGCATGTTCCCTAGCCAAGTTTGGGTTCTTGAGGACCCTTTTTACAAAAATAATTTGCTTTAATTTGTTCACATCTTCATTGTGGGATGTGAAGATTATATTTCCTATAAATGACATGTCCAATCTTATTCAGGCCCAAGTTGCTGTGAATTTCTTTTTGTAATGACGGTGTCATGCCAAGGAATTGGAATGTCTTGACACTTTGTTCTGTCTCTAGGCTCTTACCTTCTCTCTACCGTCTCCTCTTTGATGCTCCCTGAGCCTTAGATCTGGTGGGATAAAAGTTTAGTGCTGGAGCACTCAATTGTCATTTATTTTCAGTACTCAGAACAGCCTTGACTCAGCATTCACTAACACCATTCACTGCAAAGAGAAGCTTCTCTGATTAAGAATGAGAGTAGCACTTTTCTGTGGGTATATACTAAATATTTAGAAGGCAGTTTGGGGCCCATATCAATTAAACTACATAGCAGTAGTAAGTTGTTGGCAGCATCTTTGAATCTGAAGCACAGGTCCAAGGCTCTTCTGAGTTTTTTTCTCTTCCTCTTTCTACCTCCTCTTTCTCTGTCTCTCTTTGTCTGTGTGTGTGTGTACATGCTTGCACTAAGAACTGAACCCAGGACCCTGCGCATACTTGTGTTAGAAACAATCTGGCAATAAATGTTCAAAGGTATCTGGAACCCATGTAGGTCAGGCTGAAAATGATTGAAAGCCACCAGACCCCTAGTCTTTCCACACCCAAACTTTACTGAGTTATATTGTCTCAACCTAGAAGTTTAGAGGAGAAAAATTAACAGCTAAGCTTCCCTGCAAGATCATATATCTGGAAAGCTTCAACACAAACCATGGGTTTTGTTGAAAAAGGTGCAACAGAGAGCAAAATGTGATTCAGGTAATGTGTTTAAAAAAGGGAAGAGGGGTCCTGGGTGCCTTTGGTTTAAGATCATCCGCTGTGCTCGGTCTTCATGCCTGTCAATCTAAGGTGACGCTGGATTTTATAAAATCATAACTAATCATAACAAAATAATTTACTGTTTTGCTTTGTCCACTCCGAGTTTCCAGTGTTCTTACTATGACCATTGATTCTCACACCAGAACAGTGTGCTGCCATTGAGCTACATCCCCAACCCCTGTTTGTCTTTTTTTATGTTTATTCTGGAAGATTGTGCCAGCTTGACCTGCCTTGCTCCCATTCCTTCTCATCACTTGTGCTTGGTTTACTATTAGACGTATGTTTATTTCCCAGTTGTAAATCTCTCCAGGGATCAAATCTTCTCTGCTTTTAAAGCATGATCATCTTGTCTGTCTACTCTGATACTGTGTGTTCTTTCTGAGTGTTTTAGTCTTTCCCCTTATCTTGGTAATTCTTTCCATCGGTTTATTGATCTTGGTGCCCTCATATGTACACTTTCTTACCAGAGCTCTGTGTGGAGTAGGGAAGATGGCACTTGCCAGTTTCAGGCAACTATCTTTCTGGGTATGATTACTACACAAACTGACAAGAATCCCATACCCCATGAACTTCAGAACCCCGCACTCCATGTATTTTCATTTCCAATATCTTGAGGGTGAAAAAGTGACATTTGGGCTTTGGCAGGTAAAATGATGCTTTAACCAGTGTCTACTTTTTGTGATTGTCAGTGTTTTGGGGTGAAGGGGGGAGTCACAGTTCCTCACTGTCAACCATAGCAGTTTGAGGGGTTCTCTAGATTTCCAAAGTCTCTACCCAGGGCAAGCCAGGGACAGTGGTTTCAATGCAGAAAAGGATTTCAGAACTAGGTAATATGAGGCAGAATTAGAGTTTAGTAAAGGAGGGTCAAGAGAAAGAGAGGCTTTCATAAAGAAAACAAGACATCTGAGAACATAGACATTTCTTATCAAAGACAACTATCACTCTACGATGCCTTCCCATCTTTGCTACAATCCTATATCCCATTGTACCAGGGTTCAAAGTTGCCATCTCCAAAGGGTTGGTCAGGTATGTAAAGGAGATTACCTGGTGGTCCCAATTGTCACCAGCAGGAACAACATTGATAAGGTACTGATAAACCACAAAGAGAGAGGATGGTGGTATAGCTTTAGTGTCAACAGAATAAAGAACAAGAAATGAGGCCCTATTCAAAGCCCATTAATTAACCTTCATACCTGTGAGCCTGCAGCCTAGTTAATGGTTACACTAGCAGAAAATATTTCTATATGAAGAGTCTGTTAATTCAGTCTGCAGCATTTATGGCAGATGTTAATTATATTGGAGTTATTACTTCTCAACTGGTAAAAGGATTTAATTAGATTCCGGTGGGGCAGTCTGCTCTCTCTTTCTGTGTCCCCAAAGTTCCTTCGGGATGAGTGGATAGAATGTTGGCTACAAGATCTGTTTCTGGTCACTCTTGGGGACTTGGAGCTTAGATCCTATTTAAATGTCCTCCTCCCTTTCAAAGCCTTCTTCTTCTTCTTCTTCTTCTTCTTCTTCTTCTTCTTCTTCTTCTTCTTCTTCTTCTTCTTCTTCTACCTTCTTCTCCTTCCTCCTCCTTTTCCTTTTCGCCCTCCTCTTCTTTTTTCTCTTCCTCTTTCTTTTCTTTCTCCTCTTCCTTCTCTTCTTCCTTCTCTCCTCCTCCTTGGCAGGTTCTTACTGCTTAGCCCTAGATAGCCTGAAACTTTCAATGTAGACCAGGCTGACTTCTAAGAATTTAGACTCGTGAAGGACTGGCTGTGTGCAACAGCAAACCATAAACTAGATTGGGCATAAAATGTTTGTCTTTCAAAATTCAGTAATAATTTTATCTGTGATTTGCCTCTTTTCCCCTCTCCTTTCCCCATCCCCTCTTCTTGCTTCTCCTTCCCTTCCTATTTTCTCTCCCCCCCCCAACTCTGCTCTTCTCTGCCCCCTCCTCCCTGTCCCCTCTCCATATTTTAGGCTCCTAACCATCTTTCTCCTTCAATGTTCCCCTTTTCATGCTTCTCATCTTCCCCTTCCTTTTCGTTTCCTCCTCTCCTTCCTCCTTTCTTTCCCTCCTCCCCTTGTTTGTTCCAATTCCTCCTCTTTCACTTCCCTTCCCCATCCCTGTCCCTTCTCCACCACCCCTTCCTCTAGTCTTCTCACTCTTCTCATCTCCCCCATTCTTTCCTTGCTCTTCATCCCGCTTTAAATAAATATCATTTGCTTTTAGAGTTCCAAAGTGTAGCTCATTAAATTAAAAAAAAATAAAAGCAAAACAAATGAACAAACAAACAAATTCTGCAATCTGGAATATTGGAATTCCAGGCATCACTAATACATAGTTAATGTTCACATTTTATATAAACAAACTATGCATCAAAAGATCTTTTAAAAATACATTTCTTTTTCTTTTTTTTTTTAAGCTGGAGAGTAGCTCAGGGGTAGAGAGCTTGTCTAGCACATGTCAAGTCTGGAGTTGTGTCCGCAGCACTGCAAAACTACGTGATTGACTTTCCCCTGGGGCTGGCATGGTTATTAGCATGCCTTTCTCTTCTGCAGTGAGAAACAGCTGTTCATGGAGCTGGTTCTGCTCCGCTCTGGCTACCAGAAAATGCTGTGTCAAAATTAGCGCACAATTATAGAAATGAACCAACTCTTCAACTCTGACTCCACTTCTTAATACATTCCCCCTTTCATCTCACAGATGAAGAACACTTGTGTACATGTGTTGTGTAATACACACATATTTTTAGTTAATATCATTTTTTTAAAAACGAGTTGAATAAAAGAGATTAATAACACAGCCTTGTACACTTGATCTTTTTTTCTGTGCTTGACAAAGAGAGTTTTAGGGTATGGATCCAAGTTCACTCTCTGTCCACAGCCACAATTTAGGCAACATGTGAGCTGGTTGGCTCCCTGGAGACCATTTCCTAGACAGCAAGCAGATTCCTGGTGGGCTAGTGAGATGGCATTTCTGCCAAGCCTGACAACCTGAGTCTAGTCCCTGGGAACCACATGATGAAAGTAGACAACGAATCTTTGAAATTGTTCTCACAGGCCTACGTATGTGCACTCCCATACACACACAAACATACAAATAAATGAAATGTCTAATATAAAAGTAGAGAGAGAAATCTTTTGCTAGACTGCTGGTACTAGTAAAGAGGGGCCAGGCTTAGAAGGTCACATGAGGCAGAAAGTGGTTTTGGGGTGTTGGAGAGTGACATTCTGGTACATCCTGCCAATGTTGAACAGTTGAACTTTGCCTGCTACAGTGAACATCCACTGACCTTGCTGCTCAGGGGCTGACAGCTAAGAACCATGGAGACTGGTTTCTCATTAAAACATAAAAAAAGTGAGAGTTAAATAATTTGGTTTCCTTAACAGAAGGTTGGGCACGGTGTGCATATATATAGATTAACATTTTTTTAAACCTGATTTGGTTCTTGCTGTTTTGTTTTGCCTTTTGTATTAATGTTTACCAAGGCAAAGTTTTAGTGAGACTCTTGGAGTAGAAAATGAACCTGGAGTTTCACACTGAAAACACTGATTGACATATGAATGCACTAAATACTGACATGAACCCATAGGAGAGAGGGACAAATTCTGAGCTTCCAACAGCTGAACTGATGGGAAGAGGAGGGGAGGAAAAGTAGCCTGCAAGGCATGGGGGAAAGAAGCCAGGATGGTGTCATAGTTAAGGACTTGTGGATACTCTCCTGACTGCCGTAGCACATTCTAATTACAATTTCAATTCCCCTGAGGCAGCGAAAGTTTGAGCTTGAGGCCAGATTGGGCTACCAACTAAGTTCTAGACTAGCCCGAGATACATAATGAGACCCTCGAAACAAATACAAGTGGCAAAGATGTCTCCCAGAGCCTAAAACTTTGCCACTGTGCTCCCACTGGGAATGCAACACTACAGGGCTCCTGAATTTATGTGAAGAAATTATTCTTTGAAAAATTGGCCTTCCTGGCTACGGATAGACAGTTTGTGATGATAGTTTCAGGCCTTTAATGTCTGCTTTGGGTATTTGTCATATATATATATATTGGGTATTTGTCATATTAACAGAAGGTTGGCCAGGGTGTGCATGTGTGTGTGTGTTGGGTATTTGTCCAATGCTCAGGAAAAGATCAGGTAAAGATAATCTACACAAGAGGTAATTTGTGTAGTTAAAAATCATGTGCTACAGAGGAAGACAATGCAGCCACTCCTGATTGAGACCTGATAGGCTAGGATCAGAAGGAAGGAGAGGAAGACCTCCCCTATCAGTGGACTTGGGGAGGGACATGGGTGGAGAAAGGGGAGGGAGGGTGGAATTGGGAAGGGAGGATGAAAGGGACTACGGGGGGATATAAAGTGAATAAAGTGTAATTAATAAAAATAAAATAAAAAATATTAAAAAAACATTTCTGATTGACATACACACAAAAGAATCATATGCTAAAGAGTGGGGCTTGGTGCTCCCACGATTATCTCTGATCCCCACACAGGGGAGGCTGAGACAGGGTTACTCTCTGTTCTAGGCCAGCCTGGGCTATAAGGTGACATCAGAGGTTGGAGGAAGAAAGTAAGTAAAAAAGAAAGAGAGGGGGGAATGGAGAGTCAGAGTATACTTTGGGACTTGAGAGATTGCTCAGCTGTTAGGTGCGTTTGTTGCTTTTATAGACAACACTACTTAGCTCAATCCCCAGCTCCTTATTGGGTGGCATGAAGCTGCCAGGAACTCCAGATTCTGAGAATCAGATGCCTCTGATCTCCAAGGACACATGTACTCACTGTAGTTTTCAGCATCTCTGTAATTTCTACCACCACATGGTAGGTTCAGTCAGGGAGAGGTGATTGGCTCCTGCAGATTCTGAATGAAACAGTGATTTCAGTCCTTGATGGATGCATAGTCTAATGGTGTTATTGGAGGGCAGTGGATTTCGGTAGAGAAAGTAGGGCACGGAGGCTGAGGCTATGAAGGGAATCTTTCTCTGGGCCTCTTCCTGTTGCTTTCTGCTTTGTGGCTTCTGTCAGGTGAGTGGCCCTCTCTTTAGCCCCATCCTTCAACCATGATGTTCAGACTCACTGCGTGCCTGTTAGCAATGCGGCCAGCCTACCATGGATATCACTGAGACAAAATAAGTCCTTCCTCTTCCGAAGTTATGTCAAGAACGTGACCCAGTGACCCAGGTAGCTCACCTCAGTGTTGTCATTTCTGCTAGAAATTTTCAAAGCATCTTGAAATAGTGTCTCTGTAGCATCTATATTGTTTCTCTACTTTCACACCAGTGACACGCCCAAGCATCTACCTCCCTTCTAAACACAGCTAAGAGAATGTCACCTGCCATTTACTCAAGCTAGAATTTACACACTATCCTTGTTTATGTTTTCCTGTCCCTTTTACGCAAATGCCTATCAGCCTGAAAGTCCTGTCTCATTTTTGTATTGATTTTCTAACTATTCAGATTTCAACCATAGCCTTGAAGGCACCCATGTTTCTCTAGCCTAATTGTAGCTTACCTAAGGCTCTGTCCCATCTATCTCCCTATTGTATCTAAACAGTTGCATTCTCTAGTTTACCCTCTTCAGATGTCAAGGTGACTTGGCTTGTTGTTGGCCTCTTAAATATTTTTTATACTTGGGGCCCAAACCCTCACAGGTCCCTAAGCCATCTGCTCCATCTTCCTTGTATCACTATTTTTAAATGATCATTTGTTATTATTTTTATTTGTGTATGTGTGCCACATGTCTGGGTGCTCACAGTGGCCAGACAAGGGCTTTGGAATTCTTGTAGTTACAGATACGTGTGAACTGCCTGATGTCGGTGGTGGGAATTGAACTCAGGTCCTTTGCAAGAACATCAAGTGCTCTTCACTACTGAGCCGTCTCTCCAGCTCCCTCATGTCACTTTTGATTGAGGTTATTAGAATGTGTAGCTGTTGAACCAACAAAAAGGAAATGTCAGAATCCACTTAGGATGCTTTAGCATACAGCAGATATTCCTGGGCCTTGCTCCACCTGCCCACCCAACAGATATTAGTGGGTTGGATGAACCTGTCCTTGGCACCTTTATCCTAAGTTCTTGAAAGTCTGAATCTTTGCTGCATCTTCTAAATGCATTAGCACCTCTGGAGTTGAGAAGCAAGGCTGTCCAGAAGACACCAGAACTGAGGCTGCATGCAGAGCACTCATGCCTGGCCTCAGAGAACAGTTCTGTGAGACACTGATAGAGATCTGAAGATGCTTGACATGCTTTCAAAAGGTGTCCAGGTGTTTCATTTGGTTTATGGGAGTATTTTTGAGTTTAGGGAGTTATAACTAAGACTGCTAGGGAAACTAGACAAATTGTTACTTAAAATAGAGATCCGTTCTTAAGGTCAGGAAAGGCGAGTCACAGAGAATAGAGTGCTCATGTCTTGCACAGAGGTGTCACCTGGGCTTAGGTAGCTTACCTGTTGAGTCTCACCTGTCCTGGGGCTTCACCTCTCTTGAGGGTTCACCTGAACTGAAGCCTTGCCAGGTCTAAGATCTCACTTATTCTGATGCTTCATCTGTTGAGACTTACCTGAGCTGAAGCCTCGCCTGGTCTGAGGTTTCACCTGCGTGAGTTCTCAGCTCTACAGAGATGTTCCCAGAGCCAAGGTCTTACCATAAGGTGTTTTCACCTGTGTCAGGATATGCTGTCTGGATCTGGAGTTCTCATTTTTTTTCCTTTGGTGGAGGTAATAATGCCTTCTCCCTTTCTCCCAGTTATATAAGTGACAGACTCCAGAACTGCAATTGATTTGGGAACTTTGAATAGTACTGATATTTATTGGTGCTTAGGTTTCAGAGTTTGCTACAATATTTCAGTGATTCTCAACTTTCAACCAATAGTTCTTCCCACCAGAATTTTAAATATTGCTATTATATAATAAGGGAAAGTACAGTATGTTTTAAGTTATGGAAGCCATGTCCTTTTTAGTATATTTCCTGTAAGTTGGCTAGTGTATCAATATGGCTACATGAATCTTTGGTATTTGTTTGTATATTTGGAATTATTCCATGTTACAGTTTGGATTTGAGCATCTTCCATAGGCTGATGAGTGGAGGGCTTGGTCACTAGCTTGTGGCATTGTTTAATAGGGAAACACTGGAAAGTGGGCCTACCTGGAAGACCTCCATCACTGAAGATGGGTGCTTTGGCAGCTCTATTTTGTTCTGGCTCCTTCCTATCTTTATCTCTGCATCCTGGTTGCCAAGAAATGAACAACTCTGCAGCTCTGCCCTTCAGCCATGGTATTCTGCTTCACCACAGGACTGAAAGTGGGCAGTAACCTCTGATAGTATTTGCTAAAACAAACCATTCTTCTTTAAGACTGTTCATATATTTGTCAGAGAAACAAAAGAAATGCATCACTAATACATGATAGATACAGGTACAGGTTCACCAGTGACAAGATTTTTTGTGATTAAAGTGTTAGTAGATATTCACCATCCTGTCAGGAGTGGAAAGGATTTCACATAGTGTCATAGGCATGCAAGATTTTTGAATTTTATTCATTTTAATATTTTAAAGCAGAATCTTTTCTCAAGAATGGAACTGCCAGATATATATGTGTGTGTGTGCACATATATATATATATATATATATATATGTGTGTGTGTGTGTGTGTGTGTGTGTGTGTGTGTGTGTGTAATATCTCACTTCATCCATGAACCCTCATGTAGACTTTGTGCTCACCAACTGGACTTCTTTACTATGAGAAATTTTACAAAAGGTGGGTCTTGGAACTACAGAAATGGCTCAGTAGCTGCTGCTTTAGCAGAGTATCCATGTTTAGTTCCAAAGACCCACAGATGACTGTAACTTGAGTTTCAAGTGATCTGATGTTGTCTTTGGCTACTGCGGGTGCTATGTGAAAATGGTGCACTTATATACATACAGGAAAGCACTCACACACATATGCTGGTATATTTAGTTTTGCTACTTTGTTTGGCTCCTATATCTCTAACACCATTCGCAACCCCAATCCCTTCCAACATCCCAACACTAGGTAGGATAGAAAGAAGGTTAGAGGGGAAAGAGATATTTAGTTATTTTTAGACTACTTCCTGCTGATTAGGGACGTTGGGTTTTTGGGGCAAGTCCAATCTTTGTCTGCTTAGGATATCCCCCATGTCTTCTTTATCGTTTTTTTCTCTTGACCACGTGACAAATCAGCAACAGCAGGATCAGAAACCGGAAGGAGGAACAGCCACACCTCTCTCGGGGCTCTGGTCATTTTATACCCTCTCTACAGTTCCCAGAATTAAACTATCTTCAGACAGAAGAACCACACCCCTGCCAGAGCATGCATGTGTCAAACAGTCTGTTTCTGTGGCCATTCTGAAGCTGCCCCATATCCTACACGAGGATTAAAACAAAAACATGTTTACATATCATAACTGGGGTTTTAGAGACACCAAAAATTCTCACTACACACATAAAATTAAAAAATAAATAAATCTTTAAAATATTAAAAAGGTCAGAGTTAAACTCAGAACACTCCTAAGTAATTAGGGAAGACTAGCCACCCAGACCCAGACTGGCTACTGGGAAAACAACTTAGTGTCTGCTCTGGAATCCCATTTTCTAGCAGCAGTCTGGGTTTCAGGGAGAGCACAGCCTATCTTCCTCTTCACTGTCCAATATTTCCCATACTCTCACACACATGGTGATGACTTTTATTGGATGTTGCTCCTCCATGGATGGCCAGAAGAAGCCAAAGCAGACCACCCATTATCCCAAAATGGCCTCCCAGAAATTTCTCCAGTAGGTACCTGGTGCTTACCACCAGATTCATAGCAAAAGGGCTTCCTAGGGACTGCTCAAGGTCTACCCAGCCCTGCACAGATTTCATCTGAAAAGTCACAAGGGAAAACTAGCTGACTGACCTGGTAGCAAAGACCAGTGCCATCCAACACTGCTGATGCTCTCCCCTAGCTTCTAGTACGATGAGGGCATGACACTGTGAGGAGACTCTCCATCCTCTCAGAGACACGATGTGCAATCAGAAGAAATGTTCAATGATAAATATGATGCTCCTTCCTTGCAACTCCCTTGCCCTCCCCAAGCAGCTCCATGGTTTCCAAGGCCTGAGCTATCTTTGGCAGAAGAGGAGCCAGGCGGCTCCAAGTTTACTGTTTGAATTATTCATGTGTTATTAATAGCAGCAAAGATGATGATGGGGAGGTGGTAATCATAACACCATGACAGAGGACGGTCCCAAGAGAGGAAGGAGGAGTAGGGAAAGGCTGCTACATGATGTGCTGAGTCATGCCTCCTCCACTTTTCTCTTCTCCACAGAGGATTTCAAGGGCAGGACACCTGAGTCCACCTCTGGAATATCCTTTCCAACAGCTCAAAACCTCAGGGAATTTTCTGTCACGGCATACTGACAACACAACCAGAAAAGCTCCTTCCAATCAAAGACCCTCCTCTATTCAGAGGATGACCTTACCTAAACCTTCACCATATGTCAGGTAGACAAGGACAAAGAATGGGCTGGAAGCTCAGCCTTCAGTGAGGATTAAATGAGCCAGGGGGTTGAGCTGAGGATCTGGGAGACAGTCACTGCCCAACAACAGCACAGAGGTGAGTTTGACTGTGTATCAGTGAAGACCCTCTATGCTGGTTTGCACTTCATTAAGACATGCATCTGAGCTCTAACTAGACTCTACTAGCTTTGGATGAGCCCAGCCCTCACTAAGGTGTATAGACCTTATCAAATCTTTTGCATGCTTACCGGAAAATTTCTCATGAACTGTCTTTTGTTTCAACTTGCAAGGCAAGTAGTCAGATTCAGACACTTCTGGGAGATGTGATTTCTGAAAGGTTCTCTAAAGCGTACCTGCTACAATGCTTGCCCTAAACTCTAGTTGATTTTCTCAGAGGCCCAGTTCCATTTTTCTTCTCACCTGATAAGGAAGAGGATGTGGCTACACAGCCCTCATGGGGTTGTAGCAAGAACAAATATAGTAACGCAAAGACTGATCCTAAGAGCATGTAGCATTCCAGATGGGCTGAGTCAGGGTTACAGATGTACCCAGAAAGGTCTTATTTGGGGATCTACTTTGTTCCAAATTTGCTTGATTATAATTTTCCAAGGCAGGTGTCCCAGTTTTCCTTCTATTGCTGAAAAGAAGAAAGAAAGAAAGAAAACCCACCACGGCCAATATCAACTTGGGGAAGAAAGGATTTTCTTTCAACTTATAGCTTATAATTGAACATGGAGGGAAGTTAGGGCAGGCTCTCAAGGTGGAAACCTGGAAGCAGGAACTGAAGCAGAGGCCATGGATCAGCACTGCTTACTGCCTTGCTTTTTACGGTTGGATAGCCTTTCTCTTTTCATATACAACCCAGGACCACATGCCCAGGGCTGGAATTGCCAACAGTGGCCTGATTTCCCCCCTCCCCATGTCAAGTGTTAGTCAAGAAAATGCCCCCCAGAATTTCCTCCAAACCAATCCAATATAAAATCTTCTCAGTTGTGCTTTCTTCTTCCAATAACCCTAGCTTGTATCAAGTTGACACAAATACTAACTAGCACATAGATTATGAAATACTCCATGTAGGTGTGTGTGACAGTTAGTGTTAACTGTGAACTTGAGAGAATCTAGAGTGATCTAGGAGGCAATACTACTAGCAATAATATTCTACTCTATAAGATTAAGATCGATCATTCGAGAACATGTTTGAGGGATTGTGGTTGAATTTTTGGCTTCTTTTAAAAAACAGTTATATTTTTGTTTTAATCCCAAGTGTGGGATATGGGCTGCTTTTAGTTTGTCCACAGCTGATAATTGCCTCATGTGGCTTGGAGAAGGGCATGGTTATTTTAATTCTGAGGACTCCAAGAGGGTATAAACACCAGAGCACAGAGAGGAGGGATGCTTTGAGGAGAGGGTCAGAGGAGAAAGAAGGCTGCTGTTCATCCTGCTGCTGCATTTGCTGTTTGTTGTTGCCAGTTTACTGACTGCTAGCTATCCTGACGATTGAGATTGGTACTGCTCCACAGAATCCCAGGACCCTAACCATCTGGGAGTAGCTAAAGAGAACTCGGCCCCCTCTCACCACCAACCTTCTTTCTCTCCTACCTAGTGTTGGAATGTTGGAAGGTGTTAGGAGAGATAAGGGGTGGAAAAGGGCGGTAGAGGTTTAAGGAACCCCAAATATTGTAGAATTTAAAAACTAGTGCTTACAAGGGATTGCCTTGAAGACAAGAATTATGGGAGAAGACCATCTTAATTGTGTGAATAGAACCTGATGCCAACCTAGAGTGTGTAAAATGGAGTAGGCACCGATATGAATTGATCCTTTCTCTTATCTTACAATAGAAGACATAAACTCCTATCTACCTTTCCTTCATTACATTGTTTTATAATGGTATTCTATCACAACAACAGTCTTCTGCATCTACTGCTGTGCTATGTGTGCCAGTCTAGCTGGTCTAAGAGCTCTCGAGGTGATTCTCCTCTCTCTGATACCATCACATCCAGCTTTTCATTTGGGTTCTGGAGATCTGAACTCAGACTGTCTGGCTTTTGGCAAACATTTCCACCCACTGTGCCCCCTCCAAGCCCTAGGCTATAAAATACTTTTGATGGGACATTTTAATAACTCTCTAAGGAGGTTTTGAGCCAAGGGCTTAAACATTTTATCTCTGCCTCCAGTATTCACATACCAAAAACTGGAGAAAGGTGAACAAGAATCTTTAAATTTTGTTCAGAGTTTGAACCAGAGCATTTGAAAAGCTGTGACATAGCTAGGAAAGAAGTCACTGAAAATCTTTAGTCTTCAAAGAAATAGTACTATGAGATTATATATATATTATTATACATAATATATGCTTTACATATTATATATTAATATACTATATATACATATCATATATGTATATATACATAATATATTATGTATTAAATATACAATTTACGTTGGCTTCAGAAGGAGACCTGGGCTCTGGTGAAATGAAAAGATCTAAGGGAACTTAAATGTCCCTCATGGACTCATATGTGGTCTGAGGGTGCTGCTTTTGGAAGGAGTGGAACTTTTCCACTAACAGGTGGAAGTGGCCTACTAGGATAAAACTCCAAAGGTGATAGATACATTAGCTCCATTGCAAAAGAGAGTTCTGGAGATGCATAAAGAACTTTCCAGATCATAACTAGAGGTAGAGGTTGAGCAACATAAGCTGGCATCATTATGAGAGTCTGATCTGGGTGTTTACAACTCTCAGTACAGATAGTCAATGTCACACTTACCTTTGTATAGTTGGTGTGTACCAGGTGACAAGGTCCAATGGTACTAAGGGTAGGCTTCCCTCAAAAGAAGGTTAAAGCTTTGTTTTAGGTTGCTTTCCAATTGCCATGATAAACATAATGACTAAACCAACTTATGGTGGAAAATGTTTATTTCAACTTATATGTTCAGGTCCCAGTCA
Source organism: Pachyuromys duprasi (assembly GCA_028658305.1). Classification (NCBI taxonomy): domain Eukaryota; kingdom Metazoa; phylum Chordata; class Mammalia; order Rodentia; family Muridae; genus Pachyuromys; species Pachyuromys duprasi. The sequence continues at coordinate 9,264,513 of CM053758.1, forward strand.
TTCACTAAGGGAAGAAACTCAAGGCAAAAACCTGTAGCAGAGACTATGAGGAATGGTGCTTACTGACTAGCTCTCAGGCTCATGCTCAGCTACCTTCCTTATACAAACCAGGTCAACCTGCCTAGGGCTGGCACTGCCCACAGCAGGATGAGCCCTCCTACATCAAATATCAACCAAGACAATATTCCTAAACATGTCCGGAAGCCAGTCTGATGGAGGCAAATTTCCCCTCTTCCGAGGTATGTCAAGTTGATATGCAAGATAAATCATCACAAGCCCCCTGCAGTAGACAGTGGGTTGCCAGAATGGAAAGCATATCCTGGACTTTTCCCAATCTTTCTACCCTCTGACAATATGGTCACTTGGCATTTTCTAGCTAGAAGACATGGAAACTGGGGTAGCAACATGACACTGAATGTGTTGTGCATGACCCATTAAAAGCAATGAGTACAATGGAAGTTGGATTTTCTTCCAATTTAGAATCATCCACAGGACTTAAATCCAAGAGTAGCAACGTATGTAGGAGTGTGATGTGGTCTTCAGGTGAGCCTTTGACACAGAAGAATTATACATCTTTACACATGCTCCACAGGCTGTTTTAAAGGAATTGTGATTTGAGGGGGTTCATGGGCCCACTCTAGTTTGTGTTTCAGGGCATATCACCCTCCACTTCCTCCTTCTATTTTATTTTCTTCCCCAGACAGCCCTATGCTCTTTAAATACCCAGATCTTTCAACAATGACTCACTTGAATTGATTCTCCAATTCATCAGCCTTGTGTTTAACGGATTTCTATGGTAACAGTGAATAAGCCACTTTAAGAAGAAGCAGGGGTTGAGGAGTAATTAAGGATGTTCAAACAGATTGCAGGAGCAGCCAGAAGACTTCTGAAATTGTTATAGGTGCCATCTACTACCTCTCCCTCCTTTACAACTGGCATATTTTCTCAGGCTCCAAATGGTCTGGGTTTTCTTCATCCAAGCTTGAAAGCAGGTCCCCAGCAATGCACGGATTAGTTCTTCTCTCAAATAGTCAGTCCTTTGGAATAGCCTGCTCAAACCCTGCTTCAGAGCCAGCTTCTTAGTCACTAACTTAATTCAGGTTTGGCCTTGATCTCATTATTTTCTCAGCACTACTGTATACAAATATATCTGTGCAGCTTTCCCAAGAATAAAGGTGATGGAGTGGGAAAAAGGAACCCGTCCAGAGAAGACACCATTTTCTACTTTCCTCCATTAGGATCTTCAGGATCCAAGGAAATGACTGGGCAGCAATGTGTACTATAAATTTCACACTTTGGTTCCATCATTCTCTAGTTAATTTCCTCCTACTTACTCTTCTCCATTGGACACTTCATTCTTCACCAGAATCTCTCACTTCCTTGAGAGTGGCTGTGGCATTTCTTTAGGGGACCCTTGTAAAACTGAGCACTTCATGTAGTTACAGGAACAAAGCTCTCTTTGTAGGCTTTGGTCTTGTATTTATCGTCTTGAATTTCTATCATCTTAAGATAGTCTCTGGTACAAAATGAGTGCTGGCTAAAATCTATGTACGCAATGAACTCTTGGGAATATGTGAAGGCAGTAGATGTGAGAAAAGACCATGAGTGCAATAACACTGCTAGTTGAGCAGAGAACAAAGCAGGCATGTAATTTAACTTGCATGCATAAGCCAATTAACTGCTTATGACTGCATGGAGTGCAATGTTGGAAAGGCTGCTTCCAGGTTTGGGATTTATGAATGGTGTCTACCTTGGAAAAAAATCTAGAGAGTACCTGTACCGGAGTCATTTGTCCCCACACATGGGCCTATTGCAGCCTTTGATAATTTCTGGCATTTCTTTAGCTTGAAAGAGGAGCTTAGTAAAGCCATCAGAAGTAAGAAGCCATCCGTTTTCCTGGGTAGCAGCTGGTGTAACTAGCTGCAGTGGCATTGACAACTCACCCATTTATAGTGAGAGCATCATCTCAGCCCTACATGGCTAATGACATCCTACGTACTCTGGAAACCAGCGAAAATGTATGAATGAACCATTCTCCTATGCTTTCAGTAGAAACCTAGTGCTTCAGAGCTGAGTTTGCCCCAGCTGCTGGTCTCTAGAGATCACATCTTTTTGATGCTTGCCTGCTACCCCAATACAAAGCAGCTAGAAATTCTCAATTAAAAATTACACCCCATTGAAGAATCCTGAGAAGAGGTTTCTGCTTCCAGACAAGAGAAGCCCTGGGACCAAATGAATTAGTCTTGAAGAAGGCAAGGAGGAGAGAGTGAGCTAGCTGTTTTTCCATGTATAGCCCACTAACTGAAGACAGCTTGACAGATGGAAGCAAGCTATCTTATCCATCCATCTGGATCTCTAATGGGGTATTAAGGGTATTGAGACAGGCAGGTGGATTTCTTTTTCCAGAGTTCAGTGTAATCACATTCACTCTTTGAAAGCTGGGCCAAAAAGTTTGGCCACAGTGTCCCAGAGGATACTTTTTGGAGCAGGAGAGATGGTTCTGTGCCCATACAATGGGAAAACACAGGACTATGGCAGAACTCAGCAAGGGGTTTCATGCCAGGATGCTTCTCAGGCAGCCAGCTCAGCAGGAAACAGACACAATGGTTCCCTTGAGCAGTCAACCAAGATTTGAGTGACAGAATTCTATTTTGCTTACTCTCAGAAGGCAGGGATGGTAAAGTAGGAATGCTTAGTGAGCCAGAGGCTATTGCTGCCCCATCATGCCTCCAGGAATACAAAATTGGTTGACACATAACTGTACAACTCTAGCTCTGAGAGATTTTGCTATTCATATTATTAAGTAAGCTAGAAGAATCCATGGTGAGGCAAGTTGACAGATGCAGGCCCATACCAATATAGCTTGACTGTGATCGGCCTGAAGAGTGTTTTTCAGCAACTCTCAATATTCTCCTGGGAATTTGATCCAGATTACTGTGGATAAGATATGTCCCATTGATGACATAATTCTGATTGGCTCCCTCCCTTCTTGCTTGTTCCTCAGTACCCCAAAAGTAGTTCCAGTTACATTTCAAATAAGGCTTTTATAACTTTTCTTTTCTTCTGAAGCACCCAGTTAAAGTCACCTGTTAACAGATAGGTACTTTTATCTTTGGCTTTAGGCTCAATCAAGCAAAAACAGTCTTTATCAGGGTGCATCTTCCTAAACAGCTGGCATTGTGCAATAAAACCTTTATTTCTTTCTCTTGCCTTTCTACTTCTTCTCTCCTGATGTCTGCAGAATAGGAAGCAACAAAGCTGAAACAGTTTTGGCCATGAAGAATGCCACATGTATCAAAGGTGTAAAGTAGGGATTGTAGTTATTCATACATGAGGGAGAAAGGACCAAGAATCTGAAGTCATGGGTAGAGCTGGCACTCTGCAGATGGGAGCAGAAGCCCCATCAGGATGGAAATGATGCATTGGGCCTCAGAAGTAGCTATATAAGGGTTTGTTGCCTGAGGCTTGGCTGTCATCATGATAGCATACAGAATGAGGGAAAGACAAAAACAGCATTTGGTGTGGATGCTATACATACATGGTGGGACAGGATATGTGTTGTGACTGTCTTCTGAGCCAAACAACTGCCATGCTGGGGAATTCAGATTAAAAGGATTGTCCTGGCTGAGCTTGTTGACATCCCATCATGGAGTGATGAAGAGGGTCACAAGATTCTCACCTGATTAGCTAGCCCTTCCTCTTTACCTGCAGCAATTTTGTCTTGAATTTTGATGGTCTCGGGGATGAGGTAACATATATGGGCTGGGGAAGATTCCATTTGTGTGACTAGGAGTGAACATTCACCCCTCCTGGGTAAAGGATGGGGACTGTTGGGAAAGAACAATATACCTCTGTACATAAACCCTTACCTATGCTCTATAAGGAAGCCCAAGAAACTAATTGGTTCCCTAGAGTAAATTCTGGCAGAAACTTGTCTCAGTTTGCTGTTGGAAATTTAGGACAAGAGGTAGACATTGTTTATGTTTCTCCCTGGGAAGAAATTTTAGCAACAGGGTGTTTGGGGCAGTGTCCTTTGGAGGAAAGCTTGGACTCCCTACAAAACATTCCCAGAAAACAGAAGCTCATTGTGCTGATACTATATTGATGAGCATAGTCTCAGGAAAATGGCATATGGAAAGATTTATTGGCTCTCAATCATATTTAGGTAGAATATCCCCATGCTGTGGAGAACAGCTTTACGGAAGAAGCCAAAGTTGTAGGATGAGAGGATTTGTTAGTGGTGGTGACAAATATATAAGATAAACAGTTTGCCAAGAAGGAAGTTATATTTTACCTCATGAGTTCAAAGGCTTCAGCCACAGGCTAGCCAGATTCATTAATTTTAGCCGGTGATGGGACAGAATACCAGGGCATCAGGATTATGGGACAGAAGCTACTCACCTCATGGTGGCCAGGAAGCAGAAAGACAGACAAAGAGGTATCCAGCATAAGATCTGTCCAGAATAGATATGTGTCTGTTAACCAATATTCTCCAGCTAAGCACTCCCTTCCATAGTTTCAATACCTCTCAATATTCTATTCAGATTTTTAATCATACAATGGATGCAGTCATTGATTAGACCAGAGGCCAATGATCTAGTTCTCTCTGGATAACTATCATAGACACACCCGTAGGCAGACTACTGATGTCTAAGGCTTTCTCAATTCAGTCAACTTGACAAAACTAATCATTATAGAAAGGGAAAATTAACCTATAGACATTATTATTCCATGGATCCAAACTTCACTTCTCTTAGGCACTAACTTTTTCCATCATTTCCTTGTTGACGTTCTCTGCATAGTGAATGATGAAGGGCTCATTTTATAGGCCAAGAGACAGGTGCATACAAGGCAGGTGCAAGTGAGGAGTCCCAAGTGGCTATACTTGGAATCATTATATTTGGAGGAACAATCGACTTAGAAGCTCCTGGCCTCATAATGGTGACAGTGATGGCTCCTGACCAGCTGTGACTAGAGTCACAGCTAACAAGTGCAATATAGAGATGAACCTGGAATGATAAAGTTGTATTTTGGTGGTGCTATGTTTATTTTTATTTCCGAAAAGTAGGTGTTCAACATTTTAAGTTCAAGATAACTCAAACTTTATTTTAGAATATCAAAAATAAGTATGTGGCTAGTACTATAATTATGACAAAAATTGTGAGAAACTCTATGGCAGATGAAGGCTAAGAGAGAGCTTCTAAGTTTGTGCCTCCAATGAGCCACAGATATATGAAAATAGAAGGGAACCCTGGACAAGAGGCTGATGAAACAGCTGGGGTTATGTTTAGGAAGCTCTAGATCACTGTGAGTGACATTCAAGGGCAGCTGTGTCTAGATGGCATTTAAGATATTTTGAAAGAGGGAGAATAATAACTTAATTTGATACTTCCTCAAGTAAAGCAAACCAATGCTTATCGGAGGCTTTGCCAAACTATAAGTGAGAGAGTACACCCACAAAATAGTTCCCCGAAGATTTCTCTACTCTAAAATGATGAATATAAAAAAGAGATGTTTGCTAAAATTTTTGAAAATTTTAAAGGTGGAAGATCATTCTCCTAATCTTTTTTCACCCTAGACTCCACAAAGCACTTCCTAGCATCCTTCTGGGCTGTCCTGGATTCTCCAGGAACATCACAGACCATTCATCTACTCTTTCGCTTATCTTCTCAGGACTCCCCAAAATCCTGTCCACTGCCTGTTTAGGATCCCCAATCTTATCCTGGGCCTTTCTCACTTAAGACTCCCCCAGATCCTGATTGCTTCCTGCCTGGGGTCCTCACAGTGCCCCCCATATAGCTCAGGTATTGCACTTCCTTTTTACTAGCCCTTTCCTGCTGAGGACTTCCCAAAGTTCCATCTGCCACCTTCCAGAGACCATCCTCTCACCCCAGAGAACCCAGAGCCTTCAGAATCTAGAACTTTTTCAGATCCTACAACTCCTCATTTCATCTCCCCTTCACTGCACTCTCCATAGTCCCTTCTGTCTGTCAACCAACAAAATCTTTCAGCACTATATGAGGTAGCATAGAAGCACATGTGGCCTGGATTGTGACCGCAAAACCTCATATCAAAATACATAAACAAGCATTGATCATACCAACCTGGGTCCTCCTTCCTGTATATCCTCTCTAGGTGTGTAGATTTCAGCTTGACCTTCCTATCCTATAGGTCTATATAAGTGAGTATATACCATATGTTTCTTTCTGCTTTGGGGATACCTCACTCAGGATGATAGTTTCCAGGTCCCACCATTTGCCTGCGAATTTCATGATTTCCTCCTTTTTAATTGCTGAGTAGTATTCCATTGTGTAAAAGTACCACAATTTCTGTATCCATTCCTCAACTAAGGAACATCTGGGACCCAGGTTGGTATGATCAATGCTTGTTTGGATGAACAAATGGGATGGACATTGAGTGGAGGAGA
>CM053758.1:9271039-9327028 GCA_028658305.1 Pachyuromys duprasi
ATGAGGGAGGGAGTGGGAGGGTGGGAGGGGATGAGGGAGGGAGTGGGAGGGTGGGAGGGGATGAGGGAGGAGGCTACGCCTGGGATGCAAAGTACCTAACCTGTGATTGATATTAAAATAAATAAATTAATTAAAAAACACATAAACAACAATCTAACTCCAGACTAACAAAAGAACAAAAGAAATACAAAAAGAACGTAAATCCTCCCCACCTGAAAATCACTAATCTCAAGGCAATGCTCCCTATCAAGAACAACTGTGCTGGCTAGTTTTATGTTAGCTTGACACTAGCTGGAGTCGTTTTGGAAGAGACAGCTTTAATTGAGAAACTGCCACTATCAGGTTGGCCTGTAGGCAAGTCTGTGGGGGCATTTTCTTGATTGATGCTCAGTGTGGAAAGCCCAGCTCACTCTGCGTAGTACCACATCGGGGCAGGTGTTTCTGAGCAGTAGAAGAAACTTCTTCTGAGTGGTAGAAGAAAACAAGCTGAATAAGCCAGGGGGAGCAAATCAGTAAGCAGCACTCCTCCATGGCCTCTGCATCACTTTCTGACTCTAGATTCCTGCCCTGATTTTCCTTAGTGATGGAGTGTGCTGTGGAAGTGTAAGATAAAATAAACCCTTTTTTAAGTTGCTTTTGATGATGATGTTTTATCATAGCAATAGAAACCTAAGACAACAACCTAGATGAAATGCCAGACATAGTCCAAAAGAACAATTATAAGCATGTTCAAAGGGCTCAATAAATTAAAGAACACCTACACATACTTAAAGGCAATATGGATGAACCAACAGAAGCCCAAGGAAACACAAACAGCTGAATGAAATAAGAAGGCTAAAACAGGATATAAAACTAGAAGTCACTAAAGAGAAATAGTGAAGAAAATTCAAAGTGAAATGAAGCTGGATGTGAAATTTTCAGTAATTCAAACAAAAAGCATAGCAAAAAGAAACATCAACAGAATAGAAGATAAAATGTCAAGACCCAAGGGTAAGGTAGAAGTATTGAATCATCCAAAAAATAATAAATAAAAGCCAAATAAACAGAAATACGCAGTACCTTTAGAATATTTTTAAATCTATGAATAATAGGTATTGAGCAAGGAGAATTCCAAGTCAAAGTACTGGAAGCATCTAGTTGCTGGTATAAAAGTACAGACAGAGATCAAGGGAATAGAATAGAGGATTCAGATACAAGTCCACACAACTTAGTCATCTGTTTTTGACACATACCTGCATTACACATTGTAGAAAATGCAGCATCTTCAACAGTCAGTTCAGGGGAAAGTGGCTGTCTACATGTAGATGAGTAAGACTAGATCTTTATCTCTTACCCTTCACAAAAGTTAGTACTAATGGATCTGAGACTTTTAAACAGGCCTGTTCCACCTCAGAAAATAAGACCAACAACTGATTCATGGATCCTCATCAAACTAAAAAAGCTTCTAGGCAGCAAAGAAAACTGTCAATTAAGTGATAAAGAAGCAACACAGAACAGGAAGAAGTCTTTGCCCACCTACTCATCCCATAGAGTTTTAATATCCAGAATATCCAAAGAACCTTAAAAATATTAACAAGAAAACAACTTTACCAAAACTTGGTCATAGATCTGCACAAAGAATGAGGGATGGATGGATGGATGGATGGATGGCTAGAAAGATAGATAATAAATACCGTTTTATCTACAGCTGAGCCTAGTGGTTTATATTTTTAATCCCAGGCAGATCTCTGTGAGTTTGAAGCCAGCCTGGTTTACTAGGTAGGGGCTACATATTGAGATCCTATCTCAAAAACAAATAAATGAGGTAAAGGAAAAATAAAAATAAAAAAACTAGACAACATAATTCTATCAGAGAATACAAGTTAAAGGTACTTTGAGATTCCATCTCATCCCAGTCAGAACAGCTGTCATCAAAACTCAAATGACAACAAATGCTGTTGAGAATGAGAAGAAAGGAATAGGTATTCACTCTGAGTGGAGTGCGAATGTATACACTCATTATGGGGATCAATGTGCAATTTCCTCAAAAAGACAGAAACAGATCTACTGTGAGACCTACTTATAGCACTCACAGCATGTTCCCCAAGGATGCCATGTCCTACCAGAGAAATACTTGTGTATGCATATTTATTTATGCTTTATTCAACATAGCTAGAAATCCATCCAGTTATCCATGAAGAGGTGAAGGGATAATGAAAATGGGATACATACAGAGGATTTTATTTAGTTGTAAAAATGAAATTATGAAACTTACACGTGAAAGATAGAACTAGAAAAAGTTATACTTAGTGAGGTGACACAGCCTTAGACAGGAAAATGCCAAGTGTTCTCACTCATTTGTGGACCTCAGCTTCTTATCCTCAGATCTTTGTGTTTAACTTGGAACACCTATAGAAGCCAGGAGATGAGAACAGGGTCACCGGGGTGGGAGTATGCATCAAGGAAGGGCAGATATTATAAATAGGTGGTAGGAAAAGAAAGAGAGGCTTTCCTCGGAGTGGACAGGGATAGAAGGATGGAAGAGACAGGAGGAGAAGGGAAGTGAATTGATCTACCACTTGTTAAGCTAAATAAAAATTATGAGAATTAGAAGGATGATAGCCTGTATGGATGATTAAGGCTGTACCTAATACCCAGGGCTACTTTAACAAAATTTCAGTGCCAGGTAGGGGATACCTCATTGTGAGTCTCTCAGGGAAGCCCCAGAAGCTCCCTCCCTCAAACAGGCTCTTGTTATTCTTCTTGGTTGAAATTACCAAAGAGTAAATTTAATATAATATTCTTAAAAACTAAAAAAACAAAAGAAGTTAAAGTTACAATGAGGGTGCAGAACAAAGTGATCACTTACTTGCAGTTGGTAGGGTGGGTATAACTTGGTACAAACATAGTTGGAAACCCTTTGCCAGTATCCGGGAAAGTCCAGTGTATGCCTATTCATTACTTTCTTAGATGCCTGCCTGATGAAGATAAATATTTATGCACGACACAGCTTTGGATGACAGATTTCATAAGCAGCACAATTCATAATAGCAAGATCTAGAAACTAAACAAACGTCCATCCAACAGAAAAGAGATTTGTATATACCCTTTATATACCGCAACGTAAGTCAACGTGTATGCCAAGTCCAGATGAATCACACCAACATTACACTTATCTAATAATGCCAGGCTCAGAGTGACTCATGATTGAACTCTGACAAAAAATGGGAGCATCAAGCCAAACATAACCAGTGTGATGAAAGTCAGGATAGTTTATAGCCTTGGGGTAGAAAGCTAGGAGAAGATATAAAATGGGATCTTGGGAGAAGCATGGGGTGTGTTGTTCTGTGTATAAAAACCCATAAAGCTACATACTGTTTATTTATATGCTTCCCCGTTGTTGTGACTATTGTCTGAGCCAAGCAACTGCCATCTTGGGGATTTAAGCTGTTCCTGCATACCAAAGATCATCCAGGCTGTGATTGTTCACTATTTATACTCCTTCATGGAGGAGTGGGGAGGGTCATGAGACTTTCACTTAAGTATTCAGGTGCTCCCTACCACCTGTTTTTATAACTCCATCTTAATTGCAAGTGACATTGGAGAGGAGCTAAAGTGCTGTCTTAAAGGTTACTGGTGATGAAACACCATGACCAAAAGCAACTTGGGGAGGAAAGGGTTTATTTGGTTTATACTTCCACATTGTAGTTTATCACTGAAGGCAGTCAGGACAGGAACTCCAAACAGAGCAGGAACCTGAAGGCAGGAACTGAAGGAGAAGCCAAGGAGGGATATTTCTTAACTGGCTTGCTCTTCATGGCTTTCTCAGCAAGCTTTCTTATAGGAGGAGGACAACCATTCCAGTTCTAAGACCCCAGGTGCCCCTACCTACTACAATGGGATGGGCCTTCTCACATCAGTCTAATTAAGAAAATATCCTACAGGCTTGCCTACAGCCTGAGCTTATAAAGTTTCTTAATTGAAGTTCTCATCTCTCAGATGACTATATCCTGTATAATGTTCACATAACACTAGTCAGCACAAGTACAAAAGCCAGCAAAACTAGAAGAAGCAAATTCCATCTTTGCAACTAGGGGAAAGCTCTCATCCCTGCTGGGTACTATTTTCAGGCATAGCCTATTGGAGGAGGAACACCCACACTCCCATAAGCCCCCTTTTACATATTCTCTATAAGAAATCCCAATAAACTAAGTGGTTCTCTAGGGGAACTTGTGTGCAGCCATGCCTCAGTTTGTCTTTGGGACCCTAGGAAAATGATCAAATATTACTTACATCTCCGTCTGTGAAAGAATTTCAGCAATACTCACATATACTATGATTATATAAAGTTCAAAAAACAAGAAGTAAATAATTTTTAAATATCTAGACTTGAGGCTGAAGAGATGGCTCAGCCCTCAAGAGCATTTACTGTTCTTGGATTTAGTCTCCAGCACCAACATGATAGCTCATACCACTCTGTCAACTCCAGTTCTACGTGATATGATTCCTTCTTCTGGCCTCCAAGGGTATTGCACACACTCGGTACACTCATATATACACATACAACTCATACAAAAAAATAAATTAGTAATCTTTAAAAAATGTCTAGACTCATGCTTTGACATTATGTTTAGCGCTAAATTACATTACTAGACTTCCTGACTAGAAGAACTAAGTTTTAGAAAATACAGTGGTGAATCATTGGAAGAGCATCAGGGCTGGCAGTGACTTCCAGAGTCCAACAAGAAAATCAGGAGATGGGGATGAGGTAACTTTGTGTCTACTGTTTCCTTAAGTTTAGGATTTCCTGTGTGACTTCACTTGGGGATCAGGTAGTTAGGAAGGGGCAAGGATGCACTTCTGCATGCAATCACTTTTCTTCAGATTAGCCTGGTGAAGATCCTGGTGCATGATAGAGGGAGACAATTTTACCTCGCAACTGTTGTCTCCAAGAAGAAAACAAAACTGAGAAGCCCAATATTTAATTGCTCCTTTTCTTTTGGGCACTTTCAGAAGTAGTGTTTCTTATAAGGAACCATGTGAACAGCAGTATATTCTTAGGAACATGACAGTATTTGAGGTACCTGAGGAAAGGATATACACAGAGCAGGTTTCTGTTGGTACTGGGTCCCAGAGTTTTCCTGAAATACATGGGGTGGTGCATTCTCTGCCCAGAGGCTCACAACTGCTGGTAAGTCTGGCTCCATGGCACGTTACACTGTCTTCTGAATGCCATAGGCATCTGTACACATGTGAGTATACCCGTACACAGACACTAAATACTAAAGAGAAATGAAAATCAAATAAAATGTGAATAGCCACCTTACCTGTCTCTGGTGGGGAGGTAGGGTATGGGGCTGTGTGGACACCATGGCCAGCAGAGTAATGACCCACAGGAAGCAAGAAGGCAGCTGGGTTCTCCACAACTCAATAGCTAGTGACTGTTCAAACTTTGGGTGTCTAACTACAAGTAGCTTATTTTAGGTATATTTAAGGGCAGCACAATTTGATGAAAGATTTCCTGGTGATAATTAATTCAATCCCATGTATATAACAACACTTAAGATATGATCATATCAAAACTCTTTGTAAAGTACATGCCACAGCTTCCATAAAAGAAGGGTTCTATAGGTACACTAAGAAAAAAGCCTATAATAAGGGTCTCAGCCAGAAAGATAGCACAGAGTTCATCAGTCTATTCACCACATCCGCTTCCAGCTTTCTGGGTAGAAAACAGGTTAATGCTCTCTAATTTTCAAGAGACAACTCCGTGTTCCTGGTTCCCCTAGTGCTTATCTGGAAGCACAAAATCCTCTGTACCTCCCATATGTCCCATTTTCATCACTTGGTAGGAGGGAGATGTAGAGTATGATGTTAGCTTTCTAAAGTACCTTTCCTCCCATACAGATATTATTTCATTCATTGTGTGGCAACAGGCAGAATTCATTTCATGAAACCTGGTATTAGAAACCTAAAAAATGGCTCTGCCCTACAATCAAGTTGGTCAGTTAGGTTGTTTGACTGAGTAGCACAAGGTTTCCAAAACTTCCACATGGTGGGGAGAGGGGAAAGGTCTAAAGGGAAAGCATCACCTTCCCAAGAGCCCAGCGAAAGTAAGGGCACAGCACTTAGAGGAGCAAAGTGATCACTGAGGAAGATCAGGATGTGGGGTACTTCGCAGTGGGGTCACACAGGCTGACTCATCACAGGGCCAGAAAAGGTGTTCAATGCTCCCTGTTTGAACTTCTCAACCCCACCTGTGGGGAAGGTTGTTCCTAACCAGCTGAGCTATTGTGAAGATCAAATGAACCAGAGACTTTAACAAGCAAGAGAAAAATCTCACAAGCCACCATTTCTTTCAGTGAAGAGACTACATTTATTTAAGAGAAACTAAAATCTCTGAGAAGCTATTTAGCTGCCCAGAGCTCAAGGGTAAGTGATTTTCTTGGAGATGGTTTTACATGCTCGGGAGCACATCCAAGGTCAAGAGGAAACACTTCAAAGGCTTTGAGTATCAGGGGTGATGTAGAGTGAGAGACTGCAAACAATCTAAAGTTTCTAACAATACTAGGATGTCTAAACACAATAATAAAAACTATGTGGTACCATCTTTAAATGTGGTTTTGTAAATAATATTTGATTATTAATTAAATATTAAATTAATATGAGCTATAAATTAATATGAGCTATAAATACATGCATCGGGAATGGAAAGGAACACCATCAAATCTTTCAAAGTGTTCATCTACAAGTAGTGGGCTTACAGGGGGACTTAAATGTTCTTTCATATAAAAATATAAAAGCTGTGGAGCACTGTGTTCCATGCCCAGTCCTGGAAAAGTATGCTTTAAAAATCTACACTTCCCTCATGCTCCATGCAAGATACAAAATTTTAAATCACATTAAATAAACCAGTTTGAAAGAAAAAAAAAAAACTACAGTTTACAACAACTACAGTAACAAACAGCGAATGCTACAGGGTAACATAAACAAGCATCTATTCACCCTAGATAGGGTACCAACGAAAAACCAGAGTAATTATTTCATCCAAGGTTAGCATGAAGCAATGAGTCCACTGACATTACTTTGTTTGCTTGTTTTTGAGAAAGGGGATCACTATGTTGTAACCTTGGCTGTCCTAGACCTTCCTATGTAGACCAAGTTGGCTTTGACCTCAAAGAGATCTGTATGCCTCTGCCTCCTGAATGCTAGGATTAAAGTTGTGTGCCACCAATGCCTGGTTTACTGGAATTATTTATAGGAGTATGACAGATGTTACTTACAGGACTGTTGATGGCCCTCAAGGAGCTGCACTCCTGAAAGGTTTCATCTGAGCATGGCAACCTTACCATAGCTGTGTAGATGGAGTTCTTCAGCTAATCATCAGCTTCCTATATATTCCAGCACCCCGTGAGACCACAGGCAGCTGGGCAAGACCACACACTTCTATAGGAGTGATACAGAAAAGAGGTCTGCAATCTCAGGTGTAGATCTAATGACCCTCCAGAACTCTTCTTCCAAGAGGGAGTCATCAGCAGGCCTGACCTTGTTGAAGGGCTCCTGTGCGTAATCACAGGTGCTCTGATAAAAATAGTAATGCCTGTTATGCTCTGAGGACAGTGTTACACAACACAGCAGTACCAACAGCATTCTAAAACACCTACAGGTTTTGAATGTAAAATTCCATTTCTTAAATTTGAAAGTTTTCAAGTGGCCCATTGGACCAGAAGGTAGACACTGGACTCCATCAAATTTATTTCCCCAATGCTCTTGGCACCGTGTTCTCAAAAGGCAATGTTTCTCACCACACACACACACAGACACACACACACACACAGAGAGAGAGAGAGAGAGAGAGAGAGAGAGAGAGAGAGAGAGAGAGAGAGAGAGAGAGAGAGAGAGAGAGAGAGAGAGAGAGAGAGAAAGCGCTTACCAGAAAGACAAAAAAGAATCTCAACCCTTAAAAGCAACTGTGGTACTCTTAATCTTGACAGATAACTTCATTGAATTGAGAACCATCTAGGAGATTGATGAAGCATGCCACTAAGGATGTGAGGGCCTTCTCAAAGAGCATTAGCTGAGAGGAGAAGAGAGAAGGCCTGCCGGAGTGTAGTAGTAGCATCCATTCCCTATGCTGGAAATTAAATAGGGGTAAGGAAGAAACAAGTGAACACAGGCATGCCCTTTCTCTGCTTCCTGGAAGAAGCAAGCAGGCACAAACAAGAGCTTTCTCTGCTTCTTGGCCACAACAAATGGGATGCTGTGCTCTGCCGCACACTCCCTGCCATGATGGATTGACACTCATGAGCCAAAATAAGTGTTTCCTCCTTTGTGTTGTCTGTGTCGAGTAGTCTGTAATCTTGTTCTGATTTTGTTTTTCAGGTTTAGGATGAAAACATGGGCCTTGCATGAATCAAGCTAGGGCCACACCACTGAGCTACATCTTTGGCATTTTTCTAAAATTTTTTTCTTTCTTTCTCTTTTAGACATCGTCTTAATATGCAGGTCAGTAAGCTTACTATATTGCCTAGGATGGCTTGAACTCAGGCCCCTTGTGCTTCAGCCTCATGATGAGTTTTAACACCTATCAACTGAAAGTAAAATTAGGAAAGTTGTACCACTTACATTCCCACTGACTAGATTTTGGATGGCTTGTTCCTGGCAAAAGTTAGCTATTTGAAATGAGGCAATGAGGAAAATGTTATCATCTAAACCCAGACCTGGGTAGCTGGACCTATGCCTACAGAGTTATCCAGACTCGGCCACAGGATGGGCTTTAATCATGGCAAAGCTGTCCCCTCCAGGAGCTCATCACAGGGCCACAATTTCAGACTTTCCATCACCCATGTACCAGGCTGCCATACTCCCAGGATAACATCGTGATTCATCCCGTTCCGTGCGCCTCCACAATAGGCCATTTATCTGAGCCTGGCCAGGTGGTGTGGGAAAGATGGCTGGAGAAAGAGCTCCATTGTTCGATAACAATTTACAACAGCATGGGAAAATATTTTCTATCTTGTAAAATAATGTTCTGCATGAACAGAGACACACACATTCTGGAAGAGGAAAGAAGAGAGAGAGAGAGAGACTTCTTACAGAAGCTAATCCACATAGGAAATCAATTTCATTCATGTAGATGTGTAGTGACATTGAATTCCCCATAGGCATTTCCCAGACTCTGAAAGAACTTTCTTCCCAGACCAAAAGCACTTCTCCATTGTCTTAAATTACTCCAGAACATATCTTGCAATGTAGCTTTGGGTGTTAGTGATAGCTCATGGAAGTATGAAAAGGGATGGGGGTAGGTGAAGAATAAAGGGGGAAGCTAAGACAAACAGATCCCACTTTTTTACTTTCCATCACCTTCCAAAAAGGCTATCAAACTATAATTCTGTCAATGGATGGATGCACTGATGAAGATGGTG
The DNA here is from genome assembly GCA_028658305.1 of Pachyuromys duprasi. Classification (NCBI taxonomy): domain Eukaryota; kingdom Metazoa; phylum Chordata; class Mammalia; order Rodentia; family Muridae; genus Pachyuromys; species Pachyuromys duprasi. Next base: position 9,280,444 of record CM053758.1, read on the forward strand.
TACTCATATCACCTCAATAGCACTCCCAGGTGGGGACTATAATTTCAATATGTGAGCTTTGGGGGGGGACAATCAAAACCCAAACTACATCAGAAAGTGACCCCACAAAGCACCAAGAGAGAGGAATGAGAAAAGGAAAGAAAGAAAATATTGAGATATTGGAGCATCCTTGTATGATAGAAAAGCCAAGAGCTATGGATATTTGCAGTAAGAAGTTTTTGGTTTACACAGGAACAGTAAATTCTATGGCAGAGGGGGCAGGGTTCTGATAAAAGCCTCAACACACCCTTTGAAAGCTATTTGGCTTATTTCTGTGCATGTAAAACAGTAACCCATTTGACCTAGAGAAAACTGGAAATCACTGTGCCTGTTTATCTTCTGGTTCTTTAATCAAGAAATACATTTTCTCTGAGAATCTTCACTGTATCTACCCCTCTGGTTTTTGTCCACTGGGAGAATCAAATGAAATTGAAATCAGGATCCCTGGATTCAATCAGCTCATGCTGCTTCCCAGCCAGGCTTTCTCTGAAATGCAGAGTCGTCGATGGATCACCGTCCACTGAAGCAGCTGTCACGCCACCAAGGGATAATATCCATCAATCAAATTGATGGGCATTCTCTTTGAAAGAGACTGTTTTATAGGTTGAGATCTCTCAGGTTCAGATTCTGAAAATAAGAATTCAGAGGCAACTAGTTTTCTTATTAAGACATGAACCTGCAAACTTTTCATCATGCTTTTAGATGGTCTCTTTAGGTCTTGGGTTTATATGTAGTGAAGCAGAGATTCATAAAACATGTAATTAAGCCAAGTGTCTCATCTCATGGTAGACAGGAGATGAAGAGAAGAAGAGAGACGAGACAAGACATATCTTCCAGGGATATGCCCCAGTGACCTACTTTCTTCAGGCAGCACCTCTCAAGTTTTTACTACCTTCCCATAATGCCATCAGAATATCACCTCATCTGTACATTTGTACCTTGATGAAGTTATGGGCCTCATGGTCCAATCCCTTCAGGAGCACGTGAAACTTTGTTGACAGGACCTAACCACATGAAACTTTGGGTTAGACATTTGTATCCAAAGAGTCACAGGCAGTAGTGAAATAAACTGTTTATGGAGGAAGGAGCCCATCACTACTGTTGGACATCTATGCTGGCTAGTTTTATGTCAACTTGACGTAAGCTAGAGTTTTCTGAGGAAAGGTAACCTCAACTGAGAAAATGCCACCGTAAGATCTGGTTTAGGACATTTTTCTTAATTAGTGATTGATGGAGGAAGGCCCAGACCATAGTGGGTGGTGCCATCCCTGGGCTGGTGGTTCTCAGTTCTATAAGAAAGCAGGCTGAGCAAGCTATGAGATACAAGCCAGCAAGCCACCTTCCTCTATGGCCTCTGCATCAGCTTGTACCTCCAGGTCCTGGCCCTACTTGAGTTCCAGTCCTGACTTCCTTTGATAACAAACACTGATATGGAAATGTGAGCAAAATAAACCCTTTTCTCCCCAACTTGTTCCATCAGAGCAATAGTAATCCTAACCAAAATAACAAACAGGGCTTCCTATAATGAGAAATTATAGAATATAATGTGGAAAGCACAGGATGTAATTGCACTTTGAGACAGGAATTGAGTTGGGAACTGAAAGTGTTTTCCAAGTGTAACGAAGTGGGAAGTACTTACAAGGAGTACATAGGGGTTGTGGGCAGGAAGATGAACCAGTGATATTTGTTGCAAGAATCAAGCATCTTGAGTCAGAAATTGGTTTTGGTTTTATCTTTGTCTTGGATTTATGGATGCATTTAGGGACTGCTTCCTGGCTTAGAATTGTCCTTCTTCCTCTGGGAATCCTTCTATTGACTATGTCTATGGTATCATTGGCCCCCCTGGCCTTAGAGCAAAGGTTCTCAACCTGTGGCTCACAATTCCTTTGGAAGTTAAACAACATTTTCACAGGGGTCATCTAAGACCATTGGAAAACACAAATATTTACATTACTATTCATTACAGTAGCAAAATTACAGTTATGATATAGCAATGAAAATAATTTTATGGTTGGGGTTACCACAACTTGAGGAGATGTATTAAAGGTTAGGAGCATTAGGAAGGTTGAGAACCACTCACTTACTGCCTTAGAAGATCAATCCAGTGTTGACTTCTGTCTCAAGACAGTCCCTCAAATTTTCTTTCCCTTGAATCTGAAAAAACAAAGGCAGGAGAATTAAAGTCACTGCAAAGGAATCCCATAGACATCCCATTTACTTTGACAATCAGAACACAAAGGCTCTCTTGCTTTCTCCTACTGCCTACTGTTCACAGCCCTGGCTGTTGAAATTCTTCCCCACCCCATTCTCATGACAGACTTCTGTTTTTTGCTAGTTTGTTTTCTGTTACTTGCTATCAGCACAGTGTTAAAATGTTTTTCTTTTTGACCCAGGGTCTCACTTAATAGCCCTAGATACCCTAGAACTTGATATGTAGCAGACAAATCACAGATCTTTCAGCTTCTGATTCCCAAGTGCTGTAATTAAAGGCATGTGCCACCACACCCAGCTTAAGATATATTTATGTGCACTCAACTAAAAACCATTGTCTACAATAGTTAAGTAGTGTGTGTGTGTGTGTGTGTGTATGAGAGAGAGAGAGAAAGAGAGAGAGAGAGAGAGAGAGAGAGAGAGAGAGAGAGAATCAATGATATTGATTTAATGTCTATTCAGTTCTGCCACTGGGCAAACACCATCAGAAAGAAGTCTCTGCAAAGCAGGAATCATTGTAAAACTGCAGGTGTGTTCAGCATTGGGAAAAATTATATATATATATATATATATATATATATATATATATACACATATACACATATATATGTGTGTGTGTGTGTGTGTGTGTCTATGCCATTGATCATATAAGAGCAAACAGGTCTTCACATATGTGATGGGAACAAAGCTGTTAATCTTGAGCATTCTCTCTTTCTCTCTCTCAAAAAAAAGAAAGAAAGAAAGAAAGAAAGAAAGAAAGAAAGAAAGATTAAATCTGTTTGCCTTTCCAAAAAAATATGAGCATTTAAGCTGTGAGTTAAATAATCCTTTGGACAGTAGGCACCCATACTTCAATGTAGTAAATGTTTTTCAATCATCCACCTTGTTCATTATAGAAAAGTAAATTTACTTAGCCACTAAATACCAAATGTTCACTTAGAAAACATTAAGGAATGTGATCAAGAGATTTTCTTTCTTGTAAAATAATCGCCTCAGAGCTGCATAAATACCAAGTGCACATCTTCCAGGGGAACAGCGCAGAAGCCTTGACAACTGCAGATTTAAGTACAATGAAAATTCCTCACTCCTTTTTCAGGCAGCTGTAGCCTGGCTCTCAGTCTGCCTCTCACTCCTATCACCCTCCTGTGGGGAAAGCCTGCTATAGGGTGTGTGTCCAGACCCCTGTCAGAAGGGTATAGTTTGAAAATCTATGCTAATTTGATCAATAATGAGACCCACAAGACACTGGAAGAGCTCTAAGATGGAGGCAGAAAATCTGGGTTTTTTGTTTGTTTTGTTTCATTTTTAATGTCCAAACACTGCTTGACTATAAAACTTCTCCATGCCTGTTTCCTCACTGTAAAAGTCTCTTCAGGGATTCTTTTAAATTCCATTCAGTGAATTAACAAATGAGCTGAGCCATAAGAGTATGATATCTGAGTCTTGTTGGGTTTATCTATATTTTATTTCTCTTTAATAGCATAACAATGATAAGGATAACGGTAGTAGATTATGTGCTACTCTGGTTACTTCATACAGATTGCTTATTCTGATTGACACCCTGGTCTAAGGAGATGGTGCTGAGATTATGCCCAGGTTTGAGATCAGGAAACTAAGGTACAGAAGAATGAAGAGACTTGCCTGTAGTCGCATTGTAAGTAAATTAAAAGTAAGCATTTATATCTAGAACATTTTGCCCAGACTTAAGCTAATATGCTGTCCTGTCCCAAGAATGCAAAGCCAAAGAAATACTGCTATCGTTGATTCCATGCATGGTTTCTACCACCAATCCATGTTTCCAGACCCTAACTGGGGTACTCTTAGGCAAGGACTCTACCACTCTATAATAGTTTCCACCCCAAGTATAGAGCATGCTACCTTAAATCATGGGCCATGGTCATATATGGAGCCCCATAACTGAATGTAGAATTTGTAAACAAATTAACAACCATAAAAAGCTTCTGAAAGTACAAAGACAAATGTTTGCCATGTTCTGTCACCTGACTTTACTGTAACCTTGGTTCTGAACATATAACACTTGCCCTTGGGCCACTGCACAATGCAACACCAATGAATGTTGCCAGAACCACCAGGGCTCAGATTCAAGTTATATGTTATGTATTATGTTGTCAGTCTAGACATAATGTTTTCTGCTTTGCAAAAACATCATATCTTAATTACAGAAAAAAGAGCCTAAAGGGCTTAGAAACTCATTATCCACTAGCATGGGTCAAATTAATATATCTGTATTATATATTATGCTAGAATGTTTAATCAAAAAATGCAGTTTGAGTTGCTGGATTGAGTTTTAGGAAAATTCATTGTGATGGCTAATCTTGTTTGTCAACTTGGCTGCATATAGAATCAACTAAAAGCCAAGTACTGGATGCCTATAAGAGGGATTTTCTTGATCAGATTATTTGAAGCAAGAGGATATACTTTAAATCTGGCCCATACCTTCTAGTGGTGGCTCATATAAATATACATGGAAAAGCAGCTTTCTGCTGCTTGCTCTTACTCTCCCAGGTGAGGTCACCCATCCTGCTCTGGGGCATTCCTGTGTGAGGACCTACTTCTCCAGGCTGCAGTGTAGGCTTAAGACCAACAATTCTCCAGCACCGCATCAGCCTTCCAAACTCATGGTCTGAACCGCTACTAGAGTCTCAGCCTCTCCAGTGTGAGGCAGTCTAGAGCACATTTGATGTTTTTTTTTTCTTTCTTTCTCCTATATTATACATACACTGTTCTCTGGAGTGTTTCTCAACTTGTAAGTGAGGACCCCTTTGGGATTTGCATAACAGATACCAGATCAGATATTTACATTACAAATTCATAGCAGCAGCAAAATTACAGTTATGATGTAGCAATAAAATAATTTTATGGTTGGGGGTTCACCACAACATGAGGAACTATATTAAAGGGTTATAGCATTAGAAAGTTTGAGAACCATTTCTCTAGAGAACCCTGACTAATACAGTCATTAGAAAAAATTTGGCCTGTGATTAGGACAGAACTTCCAATAATTTCTGAAATGTCCCTAAGCCCACTTCCACCATTTTATACTATGTGTTTACGTGGAACAATGTTCTTCCTATTAACAAAATCAAGTATCAACTGTGAAAATCATTAAGGACACTCGACTGCTATCTACGCCCTGCAGCATCAAAGACTCAGCCAAATTTAATTCTTCTTGTAAAAATTAAAACAACATATCCGTCTCATTAGTATGCAAACCTGCATTCATCTTTAAAAAAATGGTAAAACTATAGACATACCAAAGGAGTGTTTGAAACAAATTCCTGGGGCTGGTGAGATGGTTCAGTAATTAAGAGCATTGGCTGCTCTTCCAGAGGATCCAGGTTTGATTTCTGGTACTTGCATGGTGGCTCACAACCACCATAATTACAGTTCCAAGTGATCTGACAACTTTTTTCTGGCCTCCTCACAGGTACATGACATACATATGAATTAATTAAAAATAACCAAATTCCTTTATCATTTATTATCAGTAAATGTTTGACAGACTACTTATTTTATATGGTTCTTATTCATATATGATTTATAGGTATACAAAATACTTTTTGGGAAAAGGAGTCACAAGTACAAAGTGTTTAAGAAAACCTGGAGTAATCTTTTGTTGTTGTTTTTTCAAAACAGGGTTTCTCTGTGTAGACATGAGTGTCCAGGACTTGTTTTGTAGACCAGGCTGGCCTCAAACTCACAGTGACCGCCTGACTCTGCCTTCTGGGAATACAAGCATGCACCACTGCGTGCAGCTTGGAGTCTTGCTAAGAGTAAAATTTACTAATGAAGTCACAAAGGCAAAAGCAAAAAGGGATGTATTAGAACACTTAATTTCAGTTCAACTTTATAACTGAAATTAATGCAGAAAGGGAATCTGACAAGTTGAGGACCGAGTTCACCCAAACCTCACGGCTTTCATTATACCTCTAGCTTCTGCTTCATTTCTGGGATTCTGTTTAAAGGCTTGTGCTCCCTTCATGCTGGCATCCAACGATTTTACTTATTTATATGTCCTAGTTCTGTCCGTGGCCCAAAGATGAATACTCATCAGTCACAGAGCTTTGGAGATGGCCAGGCATGGCTCCAGGAAGAGAAGAGATCTCAGAAGGAGAGGCCCTTGCAAACGCCCCATCTCCTCCACCAGCGCATTGAGAATATGTGGCTTGCCAAATGACATTCCTGGCTCAAAGGCCATGTGCAAGGTAAAAAGCAGAATCTGACCTTATATGCCTGTACTATTTGCTATAAGATTGAATTTGCTTTGTACTTAGCAAGCATATAGACTATGCTCAGCCTGGCTACTGACACTCAATAAGAGAATGCGAAGCCATGTCTTAAATTAGTTCCCTACTTCAGATTGTTTTAATCTGCCTTCCATCTGATGGAGGAGAGTATCATTTTCCATAATTTCTTCCTGAGAATGAGGCAACTGAGAAGAGCCCTACTATGCTCCTGCTATGTGTTCCTAGTCTGTATAAGCCTATGCCATGTGCCCCTAGGCCAGGGGACCTGTCAACATGTATACCTGAGCTGTGTTTCCAGGTCAGTGTCCCCAGTCCACTTATACACTGGGTGCAAGTGTTCCCAGATTGTGTGTCCCCAGGGCATATATACCCCAATGCACACATTCCTGGGCTGTGTGTGCCCAACCTCACATGCCATTATCAGCACCTCTTTTACAGAAGGGTTTCTCTAAGCAGAAATGGCTTATTTGCCCCTTGATGGTGCATGTTGTGGAAAAGCAGCCTCACTCTCCATCAGCGGGCCAGGAATCCAAAGTCAGGCATTACTTTCAAAAAACAAACAGGGCAACAACAGAGACTTTCAGAGAGAAACTACTGAGGCTTCCTTCTCAGTGCACCTCATGGCTCTGCTAATTTCCATTATCCTCGGAGCAGAGATTCAGCAGCTACATGTGAACTGGGAGCCCCAGGTAAAATGGCTGTTTCTTGGGTCACTGTACATGCTGTCTCAATTAATTTTCTGTTCCTATGAGAGGGGCATCAGAGATTGGATAGTGCATGAAAAAACAGAAGTCTATGTCATTACTGTTTTGGAAGCTGGGCAGACAGACTAACTTTAGGGCCCACTTCTAGCAAAGGCCTTCTTTTGGCATCATCCCATGGGGGGTAGGGGGAGGAAGTACTGTCATCCCTGTTAACACTCAGGCAGCCTGCTTCTCTCTCGGTTGCCTAGTAACCTGTGACGTCATCACGTATGGTTCACCAGGTGTGTGGTGGGCATGGTTCAGCTGGGCATGCACAAGCTGTAAAAGGACCAACCCTCCACTTTGTCTCTCTCCTGCGCTTTCTTATCTTGCCCTTTTCCTCTCCTCTCTTGCTCTTTCCACTTCGCTTTCTTTCCTGGGGGGGGGAGGGGCCCACCATGTCTCTCTCTTTCCTTTCCTCCTCTATCTCTCCACCTCCATCCAATAAATCTCTTTCATATTACATCTATTGTGTGCGTGTGGCACCATTATAAAATAAATACTAGCAATCCCCCCAACTATGTAGAACCCACTCCTGAGATAATTAACACACTACTGTTCCAATAGAGTTATGAAGAAGAGTTTGAGGGGTAGAGGTAGGTAAGAAAAGCAAAAAAAAAAAAAAAAAAAAAAAAAAAAAGAGATTCCTGAGATGGTAGCTTCTTGTTCCCAGAACACATTTCAAGTAGAAATGGTGAAAAGGCACAGGGTATCTAGACAGAACCAAGAGGAGAAAGGGTAGATCTCAGGGAGTCTATAAAACACCCAATCCAGGGTCCATTTGTCATAGGTCCCACCCATCCTGACAGGGTAAAGCTGGGTCTTCTTTCTTTCCTGGACATTCAGTTCTTTTTCATTCCAGAGACTGAGCTTGGCAGTCCCCTAGATTACCTTTAGCATCCCTCTGACAAGTACCTATTCATGTATGACAGCTGAGTCCTCATGGCTTAATCACACTGTAAGTGTGCATGTGTGTATGTCTGTATGTCTGTGTGTGCCTGTGTGTCTTTGTGTCTGTTTGTGTGTGTGCATGCATGCATGCATGGGTGTGTGCAGGTACCATAGTTCACTTTCCACTATGTGAGGCTCAGCAATTTAGATTATTTCATGAGACTTGGTGTAAGCTATATCTTATGGGCAGATACTGTCCCATTGAGCTGCATCCCTAAACTCCCACTGGTGGATTCTAGGCATGTGTTCAACCACCTACCTCCCCTTTAACTTTGTTTTTTTTTTTTGAAACTGGGTCTCACTAAGTTGCCCAGGCTGAGATTGAGCTTGTGGTCTTCCTGTGTCAGCTTCCAGAGAAGCTGGAATGACAGGTTTGGACACATGTGCCTGGCTTAATCACACCTTAACTTTTTATTCTCCCAACTCTGTTGCATTGGGCATTAAGTCTCCAAGAGATGAATGCAGGGGACATGTTCAAACCATAGCAGCTGGTGGGGCTTCCTTCTCTCTAGATTGTTCCATAGTCAGGAATCCTGTCTCTTCTGACATCAATACACAGAACTCTGGGAAAACAACCATTGAGCTACTCACCCTGCTCCCAACTATACAGAGGGTTGAAATGCTCATCCTGGGTAGATCAGGTGCTTGGCTTAATTATTCCTTGTGGGCCAGAGTCACTGCAAAGGAATGTGGACACACAATGAGCAAAATAAACAGGACTTCATCCACAGGAACTTCACTGCTCATCAGGAGAGAGACACTTAAAGTAGCAATGGCAGCGATGGTCAAGGAATCGGAAAGGGTGCTCAACATTTAAAATAAAAGGAAAGGCTCACCAGAACTTGTTCCTACTTGGGGAGTGGGTGGAGCTATTATGAGCTGTAACTGCTAGGGCAGGGAGGATGGCTCAGTGGGTAAAGTGTTTGCTTTGCAAGCAGGAGGACCAGAGCTCCATTTCAAGAATTCACATAAAATTGTCAGGCCACACTCTTGTAATCCCAGCTACTGGGAAGCTAAAACAAATGGCTGTATCTTAAAAAGATGTAAACAGCATTACTGAGAATGATGCCTAAGGCTGTCCACCAGCCCCCAAAAGTACATGCACGCATGTGCTTTACACACACGTACATGCACACACACACACACACACACACACACACAGAGAGAGAGAGAGAGAGAGAGAGAGAGAGAGAGAGAGAGAGAGAGAGAGAGAGAGAGAGAGAGAGAGAGAGAGAGAGATGGGGAAGGGAGAGGGCAGTTCAAATGCTTTGAAGAAGGCACCAGAAGCATAGTGTAGTTCCTTCCCAAGTTCAAACACTGACCTGGCTACTTACACTTCTTCACAAATGGGCGCTAAACGAATAACTTTCTGATTCTCATCTTGTTTTGAGTATGATTGACATAGAAGGAATCTCATATATTGATGCTACTGAAGTGTTCTCTGACTGTAGAACTATTATATAGAAGCCTGAATGGTGAGCTAGAACCAGCATAAAAAAGAGTGAAGAAGACATTTCTAGTTTGAGAGACTGAAATACAGAATCTCTTCAGCTCAGATGGAAGCAGCACACCAGAGCCTGAGAGAACCATTCTCCGGCAAGATGTTACAGAAGCCAGGGTGTCAGGTTACCAAGGATGTCCTAGTTCAGGTGCAATGTGGAAGCTGCTGAAGTCGTGATTAGAGGTGCAGATTGAAGATGCTGCTGAGGAGGAGCCCAGTAGTTAAACTCTCTCCACCCATGGATCTTTTAGAACTATTTACATGACCATCATGTATGTAAACAGAAAGCAGGCATACAAATCCAACATCTACTGACAGTGAGTCATAAAAATATATTTTCAAACAACTGTTCAGTATATGTACCCTTTATTAAAGATGAAGACACCTTTCTATACTACTGAGGTGAGAGTGTGCGTCATTATCTTTATGCAGAGAATTAAATCTTGGCTAAATATTTGATATTCCAGGATGCAGAAAATCGGGAACATTTTCAGAGCTGATCAGTGATTTGATTGTTTAGTTGTCAGAGCTGAGAATATTGCTTCATGTAAAAAACACACGCATACACAATTCAGAGCTATTTTAGAAGTTGTTGGTAATCTTTCCTAATCCCAGTTTCAGCCAATTATTTTTTTAAATAAGTAAACCTCAAGTCAGCAGCACAAACTCGGATTTTAAGGCTCTGTTGAGCATTCTGATACAACACATTCAAAAGATATCCTGATTTGATCCTTACATGCAGAGAAATAGGAGTAGAATTTAAAACTCTGTTTCCTGCAAATGAATTATTTGTGTTCTAGGGCTAGAGAGATGTCTCAGCTAGTAAGAGAATTTAATGTTCCTGTAGACCGCCCAGGTTCAGTTCCCAGCAGCACATGGTGATTCACAACTGTATCTAACTCCAATCTCAGGGAATTGGTGCCCTCTTATGGCCAGCACTGGTACTGCATGCATGTGGTATACAGACATGCATGCAGGCCAAACACTCGTACACATAAAAGATTCTTTTTAAAGTTATGATAGTTCTATAAAAGTATAAAAAAGTTGAATGTGTAATAAAATTACCACAACTCGTAATGTAAAATAGCCTCAAGTCTGATCTGTAGTGATTCAGGCAGCATTCACTGGCATCATCCCATAGCTGAATGCCCAGTGCAAGGTTTGTATGCTGGGTGTTCCGGACGAGCACTCTAGTGATGATAGGCTATGTAGCACAGGCTACTGCTACTAGAAAAATCTTGGATTTACCATGCATTTAATTTTCTGCTAACTTTGCATGTTTGAAAAGCACTGAGTGTTACCAAACGTTTGAGACTCAGCCCCTCCCTCATATTCAGTTATTTGGTTGTACAGCCCTTGGTTTGGGAGCTGTGATACAGCTTATTGGTTGGTCTTCCTTGAAATTTGCAGAAGCCAGGAGAAAAGCTATACTCCATTCTGTCTCCTATGCCCCCTGAATCCACCCCAGGCCTTCTCAGGGCATCATTTTCTACAGAGATAGGGCTGATGGAATAGGACGTAATTCTATGTTACATAGACCAGGAGTGTAGGTGAGAAAAATGATTTTTTTCCAGATCCTGTGTGACTCTCCACTTGAGTGTAAGAATAGGTAAAGGAATTATCGTAATCATTATCATCATCATCATCATCATCATCATAATCATTTTTTATTATTGTAAATACAGGTTCTATCAAAAAACAAAGCATTCGATGCTCACATTTATTTAAATTAACTGAAAGGCCCATAACTCACCAACATGCAGAGAATAAGAAACTATACATTGTTCAATCCTTAACGGAACACCTCCCCCCAAGGCTCAATAATAATTGTGGAAGAGGAGTGAAAAAATTGTAAGAGCCAGAAGCAATGCATAGAGATAGGAAAATAATTTCCTATGGCACAAGAGGGCAGCTGCCTATATGAACCCGCAGCACACACAAGCCCTGTGCAAGCTCAAGCCGGGAACGAATCCTAGCATGGAGAAGAGAGGCGGGCATGAGGTCCCACTGCTAACCAAGGATATTTTGATAATTGGTAGCCGCTGGAAGACAGTGAGTCAGTTTTCCTTAAGAGTATGGCCCCTGGTATGTCAACCACATTTCACCTGTAGGCCACGCACACATGCAGGAATATATAGGCAGCACAAATTGTGCTTAAGGTGTAAAATAATAATAATAAAAAAGAGGACACAAATTGGGTGGGTAGGGTGACAGGGTCTGGACCTGTGAAAAGCTGGGTCAAAACAAATTCTACAAAATTCTCAAAGAACTAGTAAAAAAGGAAAACAACTAAGTTTATTTGTTTAATGTAACTTTGGTGGAGAAGTGGGTTTTCATGGTGTATGAACAAGAGTCAAATCTTAAAAATAAACTGTGACTCCAGAATACCTGTGATTTTTCTTGTAATTCAAGAAAAACAGTAATCTCATATCACCTTGATATTTTAATTTCAGTTCCACTATACTTATAATTTTAATGTCAAAGGGAGAGTTCCTAACACTAAAATATTTAAATTGGATTGGCCTGACCTGAGACACACATTTATGTAAAGCATCACAAGTTTGGTAGTTTATTTCTCAGCTGTCACATGTTAGATGATTATAAGTATGGGAGGGACACTCAGGATGGCTGGGCTACTGTCAAATCAAACCATGCATTTATTTCACTTGGGTACATTTTTTGGCTTGTGACCTTTCCTGGCAACTGACATAGAGCAATTTATAAGAGTTAAAGTTAAAGTTCAAATTACATTTGAATGTTCATCACTTTTCTCCTGACCAGTTAATGTCAGATACTAAAGATATATGTGCCTCTCTGGCTTTGGCCAACCCCCTAATGTGAGGGACACTATAGAAGGGCACAACCAAGGGCCAGCGTTACCCCGAACTGTGTGGCACCAGACTGTGTGAAGGAGATGCTGCTCACAGTAAAGGCTTCTTGCCCTCCAGCATTGGAGAGGCATGCATTTTGGCTCTCCACACAATTCAGCTTCATCTTCTCTTCTGATCGTATAGCAGCTAATGCACAAAGATGGAATACTTTCAGTAAGAAAGCTCAGCTTCTTTTTCAAAGAATAGCTTATTAATTCTTTGAGAATTTTGTACAGCATGTTCTGATTATATTCTTGTTCTTTCCCAACTCTTCCCACATCCACCTCTTGCTTTCCTACCCATCCAATCTCTCTCTCTCTCTCTCTCTCTCTCTCTCTCTCTCTCTCTCTCTCTCTCTCTCTCTCTCTCTCTCTCTCCTCTTTTTTCCATTTTGCTGCTCATATAGTCTTGGATGTATGCTCTTCCACTAGAGCTTGTTCTGCAAACAAGGGGTTACACTTTTAGGAAAGACTGACTCCCCTTTTCTCAGCAGCTAACAATTGCCTGTAGCTCCTCAGCTAGAGGGTAGGACCAGCTCCTGCTCCATCCTGAAATTTAGTCTGGCTTGGGCTTGTACAGGTTGTGTGCATTCTGTCCTAAGTACAACTGCCCTGCTGGGTCCAGACAACACTTTTTCCTTGTAATCACCCAATGTCTCTTCTTCCTTTTACAGCCTTTCCAACTCTCTTCTACAATCGTCCCTAAAGGAAGAGGTGTGAAATTTGTGTTCCATTTTGGCTTGTGGTTTTGGAGAGTTCATACCTTTGTCACTTGGCACCACTGATTCTTGGCCTATGGATAGGTAGACCATCACAGCACAGAAACATGTGGCAAAGGCTGTTTATGTCACAGTTGACAGGTAGCAGACAGGAACTGGTAACCATCTGTGACACTCAAGGCATTCACCACCCCCACCCTCCAAATGACTCTCTTTCTCTAGCTAGGCTCTACTGCCTAAGTTTCCAGAATCTTTTGAAATATTACTAGCTTAGATCTAAGCATTAAGCACAAGCCTCTTGTTACGTCATAAATATAACCACACTTGTCTTCAGATCCCGTCAGACCTGAGTCTCAGCACCCAGAATTGGATAAGGGAAAAGGCACCTGCCAAATTTATGTCAGCAGAAAGTGGTGTTATCTGCTCAAGTTAATGCAACAACCAACTCACAGTAAGCTCCAAGCAACTGACCAGGTCAGATAAGCTTGCTGATGCCTCAATGTTCACTTCTTATTTCTGGCAGATTCGCAGACTCCCAAAAACTATCTGTGTACTAGCCCTGTGCTGAATACCAAGCTAAATCCTGGATGAATCTGGCAATCCATTTATGGAAGTAAATCTACGTCATCTTTAATCTCTAGGCTAACACACCTGTTTTTCTTTTGCTATATTTTTTGTATGTGTGCTGAGTTTTTCATTGTATTTATTCTGACAGGGAGTCTTTTTATGTAGCTTAATCTGGTCTTGAACTTGCAGTCTCCTTTCCCAGCCTTCTAGATGCTGGAATTGCAGGTTGTGCAATACTCATGATCAGTTCACATTTTCAGTTGTCACCATCATTATGCATAATTGTAGCTTACATTTGTAATATTTGACACATGGATACAGCAAGCAATGATCAAATCAGGGTAATTAACATTTCTTCCCCTTAAACAGTTACCATTTCTTTGTTCTAGAAAACCTCAAATTCCATTTTGCTAGTTTTACACAAAATATGTAGCTGTGTGGGTTTGAATAGGTTTAGCCCATAGGAAGTGGCACTATTAGGAGGTGTGGCCTTCTTAGAGTAGCTGTGTCCTTGTTGGAGGAATTGGGTTACTGTTGAAGCAGATTTTAAGGTGTTATATATGTTCAAGCTTCATCCAGTATGAAAGATAGCCTCCTTCTGGCTGCCTGCAGAACACAACCTCCTTCTACTGTCTGCGGATCAAGATGTAGAGCTCTCAGCTCTTCCAGAACCACATCTACCACCATGATGCTAATCAACTGAACCTCTGAAACTGTAAGCCAGACCCAATTAAAGGTTTTCTTTATAAGAGTTTCCATGATCATGGTGTCCCTTCACAGCAATAACTCTTGCCTAACTGTTGGGAGTTGCTCTGAAGCTTTATTTTGATGCTAATTATTGGCCCTCAAGATCTGGTTACACCATCCTTATTTTGTAAACCTGCCTAAGACATTTTACCTAATTGATTGATTAAATGGCCTGTACCTGGGCAGGGCAGATTGGGGTAGGTGTGGCTAGGATTTCTGGGCTTTAGAGGACAGGTGAATCATGGGAGCTAGGTGGACAGGAAGAGAGGAGGAAAGAGGACACTAAGAGGGATTGGGTAAAGAAGGATCAATGTGGTTTGGGCAAAGAGGAAGGATTCTGAGGATGGCGCGGATGGAGAAAACATCCAGATGAAGAATATAAGCAAGTATGTATAAGATTATGGATGGAAGGTAGTCCAGATAAAGATGGTAAGGGTGGATGGCATTGGATGGGGGCTGGGAGATGGACGGTGAGGTTACAGACACAGCGGAGGTGAAATGTCTGCTCAGCCTAAGGTAAATAAGGCAATTATAAAATCTAACAGGTGTCTTATTATTTGTGAATGGTTAGATAATTCCATTGTGATAATTTTAGGGTCAATAATAAATAGTATATACCCTAAAACTCATTTTTTAAAAATTTTCTATAACACCCAACTAAGACAATAGTTAGTGCTGTGATGTGGTCGCATTTACTGTGCTATAGAATGTCACAGATTCCTCATTTCTTATTCTGCTTTGGTACCTGTTGTTCAGGCTTCTTCTATCCTTACTTTCTCAGGGTCCTGTGGCCACTCTTTTTCTCTCTCCTGCAGCATATGGCTTTAATATGGAAACACATTGCACTGTGACTTTTCAATATCAAAAACATAAAACTGGGATACATTTTCTTCCCTGAGTCCAGGCCAATGGAGCTTTAGAAAGTGTAAGGCAAAGGATAAAGAGGTGGCTCATTGATTAAGAGCTCTTCCAACTCTTCAGGAGGACCCAAATGTGCTTCTTAATACCCATGTCAGGTTGTTCACAGCTGCCTTTAGCTCCAGCTGCAAAGTATCTGCCTCCCCATAACTCATTTTCTACCCTTCAAGGGCTTCTGCACACACATGGAAGGCACATACACACGCACACACACACACGCACACAAACAAGCAAAAATAAACCTTTTTAAAAGAAAGAATTTTAGGACAGCTAGATTTGGCAGTCCATGCCTGTAATCTTGGCACTCATGAGGGTAAGGCAAGAAGATCACAAGTTTGGGGTCTGTGTAGGTTACCCAGTTAAGACTTTGCTGGGAGAAAGCCAGAAATAGAGATAGATAAATATATAGATGAATGGATAGATAGACAGATAGGCAGACAGACAGACAGACACCAAGAGACAGACAGTCACTTTAGGTTAAGCACAGTTCCTAACATATGTCAACATGGCACTGTTATCATAACCAGAGGGTTTTGATACAGTCAAAACTGAAGATGGCGTTAATGTGACTCCAAATGTATTCCGGTTTGCCAAAGTCTCTGGTTAGTTTTTGTCGTTGTTGTTTTGCTTTGTTTTTATCAATTTGACACAAGCTAGAATTATTTGGGAAGAAAACCCTCAATTAAGAAAATACCTCCATCAGATTGCCCATAGAACATTTTTTGGATTAATAATTGTTGTGGATGATCCATCTCACTGTGGGTGATGTCATCCCTGAGCAGGTGAACCTGAGTGGTAGAAGAAACCAGACTAAACAAACCATGACAAAAAAAACAACAACAAAAAAAAAAACCTAGCAAGGAGCATTCCTCTATGACCTATGTTTCAGCTCCTGTTTCCAGGTTTTTGCCCCGAGTTCCTGCCCTGACTTCCCGCAGTGGACAAATGAACCTAAATAAAACTTTTCTCCTCACTTAGACTTTGATCATGACCACAGCATTATAGATGCAAACCAGGGCACTCCCCTGTTGTACCATCTGCTGATAGTTATGTCTAACCACACTAGTGACCAAAGTTGTACAATTCAAAACAGTCATAGCTTATTGTCCAGAACTCCTGATACCGTAGTCACAGGATTGTTACTGTGTTTAGTGGTAGCGTGGACAAAGCAAAATGGGTAGCCATGCCTCGCATTAGAGCCAGATGGGCCATGAAGGATAGAAAATAAAAGTGGGAATTATTGAAATTTATTGAGGGCTTACTGTCCACTAAATAGTCTTCTATGCATTTATGGACATTATTTCATCTAAACACAACCCTGATTGTGTGAGCAGAACATTCTCGACCTCTTATTTTCTAGATGAAAGGATTGAGGTAAAGAGGTCTTGTCACTCACCTAAGTGAGTGCTGTGGGTGAATGAGCAGAAGGGACTCTCCAGCTCCTGCCCAGAGATATGAATAGTGAGTGTGTGTGGTGTGTTAAAGTTTGATCTCAATTTTCTCAGGTTCTAGATAAATCTACCCTCATGATAAGTTGCTCCTGGAGGCTCTGCGTAGACCGCTTTCCCTACACTTTGCCCGACCCTGCCAATACTTGTGAAAGCAGACAACTACTGCCTTAGTTACTTTTCTATTGCTGCAGTAAACGCTATGACCAAGGTGGCTTACTAAAGAAAGCATTTAACTGGGTGTAGAGTTTCAAAGGCTCAGAGTCTGGGATGGTAAAGCAAAGGCATGACAAGAGAAACAGCTGAGCACTTACATCTTGATCAGCAAATAGGAGGTAGAGAGAAACCAGGCATTGGGAGTGGTGAGAGTCTTTTGAAACCTCAAAGCCCCTCTGCCCTAGTGACACACTTGCTTCAACTAGGCCACACCTCCCAATCCTTCTCAAATAGTCCCACCAAGCGGACCGAGGATTCAAATATATGAGCCTATGAGGACTATTCTTATTCAAACTATCACAACTATCCAGAATGAGATGGACTCTCTGTTCCCAGATCCCCAATCTCTATCCAGCATATAGAATATAGGTGGTAATACACCTAAATACTCTCACCACTTGGAAGTACTGACTGTTTTACACACTGTCCCCAAAACAAAGGCAGACTGAGGAGTTAGGACTCTTCCATATTTTTTGTATGATATTAGTAAAATATTTTAAACTTTCTCAGTTTCATATTCTTGATCTGACAGATGAAGATGTGGTTATACTGTGAGATGCGCATGTGATAAAGCTCACTGGCTTACAGTAACAAACATTTCCATCTCACTTGCAGGCATGCAACTGAGCTACAACATAGCTGGCATTGGCTGGGTTAGTTCCAGAGTAAAATTTCACATCTCGGCATAGGTATGTCCCACTGGTATTGTCATTCTGGGACCAGTGGGTAACTGTAGTGTGCATTCTTCTTCAGAGAGTGCAGTGTAAGAAGGAGAGGAGGAGAAATGGCCCAAACAGATATAAAGTCTCTGGTGTTTATCTGTTCACATCACAGTAGCCAAGTAAGTCCTGGCCAGGCCATAGCAGCAGGATGAGTATGTATAACCTAACGTCAGTAAACAGAAAAAAAAATAAAAAAGAAAAAGTTGAGAAGAAATACTATTACCTAGAGAAAGATAGTGTTTTTCTTATACGGTTGAGTTAATTCACACAAAAGAAAATGGTTAGTTTACTGTGAGCACATAGTGAGGGTTAAAAAAAAAAAGAAAAGCAAAAAAGAACATTATTTTGATATTTTCCTTCCAACAACAGAATTAGGAGGAAGCATCTGCACCAGCCTCCTGAGAACACCAGTTTTTGCTTATAGAACAGAGCAGAAGGAGCAAATTTTAAGGCCAATCTCTGACTCTACATCAATCAAATAACTTGTAATAGCTTAATTTTTCAAGAGTAACTTTTGGAAGCTTTTGGAGAGCATTTAAAAAAATAATCAAAGGTATAAGAATATATGTGTATGAATATTATCATCAATGGATTTTCATAATAGAAAAAAGCATCACTATAATATGTCCAGAAATACAGTACTTCAATACACATGGGGGGAGGTGTCAGGGAGCCCTTATGGAGTTAATTTTAAATTGCCCTTTTCTAGAAATACCTAAGAGAACAAGAACCTATACCTAACATAATGCCAAATGAACAAATTAAAGTGTAAAAAAAGAAATTGAAATCAAAGACGCAGAAGTAAATTCGCATGTCTACAGACACTTGATTTTTGATGAAGAAGCCAAAATTATACAATGAAAGAAAAGAAAGCATCTTCAACATCTTCAATGGTGCTAGTATAACTGGATGTCAGATTGTAAAATAATGCAAATAGATCCATATTTATCACCCTGCGCAAGACTCAAGTCCAAGTGGATCAAAATCCTTAACATAAAGCCAGATATATTAAACCTTGCAGAAGAGAAAGTGGGGAAAGCCCTGAACACATTAACATAAGAGATAACTTCCTGAACAGAACACCAAAAGCTCAGGCACTAAAATCAATAAATAATAAATGGGACCTTGTGAAACTGAAAGGCTTCTGTAAGGAAAGAACGCTGTCAATAAGGTAAACAGAAGCCTATAGAATGGAAAAAGATCTTTACCAGCCCCACATCTGACAGAAGGCTGATATTCAAAATATATAAAGAACTCAAGAAACATTAAAAAATGGAGCACAGATCTAAACACAGAATTCTCAACAGAGGAATCCCAAATGGCTGAGAATCACTGAAAGAAATGTTCAACATCCTTAGCCAACAGGGAAATGCAAATCAAAATGACTCTGAGATTCCATCTTATATATGTCAGAATTGCTAAGATTAAAACTACAAATGACAGCACATGCAGGTGAGGATGGGGAGCCATGGGAACACTCCTCTATTATTGGCAGGAGTGCAAAATTTGCACAACCACTTTGAAAAGCAATATGGCAGTTTCTCAGAAAATTGGGAGTCGATCTACCTCAAGACACAGCTACTATACCACTACTGGGTATATACCCAAAGCATGCTCTACCATACCACCAGAACACTTGCTCAACAATGTTCATAGCAGCTTTATTTGTAATAGCCAGAAACTGGAAACAACTGAGGTGTCCCTCATCCAAAGAATGGAAAGAAAACATGGTACATTTACATGGTGGCATAGTACTCTGCTGTTAAAAATACTGACATCATAAAATTTGCAGGCAAGTGGATGGAACTCAAAAATATCATCCTGAGTGAGGTAACCTAGACCCAGAAAGACAAACACAGTATGCACTGACTTATAAGTATATATTGGCCGTAAATAAAGGATAACCATGTTTCAATCCAAAGACCCAGAGTAGCTAAGTAACAAGGAGGGATCGAGGGGGTGGGGTGGGGGGTGGAAAACATATGAATCTCATGTAAAGAGGAAATAGAATAGATATTATGGGTGGATGGGGAAGGGGTCTAGAGGGGTGTGGTGTAAATGTTTTTATTTTCTTAGAGGAAAGGATGAGATGTGAGCCGTATCCAAGCTGTATGAATACATGGCTTGGACTAAGCCCAGAACATTTCTCTCTCTGATATAACTATCCCTAGGTGTAGACCTGGAAGAATTTAGCCTCCACACAATCTAATCTGTAAAGCTGGACCTTAAAAGCTTCAGCTTCCAGCTTCTGCCTGCTAACTTAGGCCTAGAATATTTCCAGCCTCCAAAACTTTTTGTTGAATAAGCTCGCCTTTCCTAGTTCTGTCTGAACTCTGGCTGGCTCTTTCAACTCAGCTGTTCCAGCTTTAAACTCCTCTACAAGATGACTGACTCAAATTGCCTTCTTTAAATTTCTTACTGAATCGCTATGCTTGGAAAAACTGCTTCTGAACTTCATGAACTGAATTGTACTGACTGCACTGATGACAAAAATGGAACAGAACTGCGTGAACGCAACTGCACTCAACTGATCTACATGGAACTAAACTATACTCTCTTCCCGCAGTGCTTCTAAGTTAGCCTTTCCTTCTGGTCTGTTCTCTTGAGAGTTAAGTAGCCTCTTCTTGTCTGTTCTCTTGAGAGTTGGGCATATCCTATTTCTGACTCATTCTGTCAAATCTTTCTCTGATTCTTCACTTGGTGTGCCCCTCAATTAGAAATCATTGTTTGGGATTAAACACATGTACTAAGGATGTGTCTACACTCTAGTGAGAGGGATTAATGATATGTGGCATATCTGCATTCTGAGCCTGATAACATATTCCAGCTGGATACAGAAGATCTTAGGATGTGATCCCTTACCAGAACAGTCATGTTGCTGGATTAAAGTCCCTGTAAGAGGTAGGGATTGGAACATAAGGGATCAGATTGGGGTGGGGCATGAAGGAAGGGGAGAGAGTGCTGGGAGAGAGAACTGGAACCTGGAGAGGGGATATCTCTAGGAAGAACTAGAAACATAGTGCAATGGAAACTCCCAGTGATCTATGAGGGTTACCCCAGCTAAGACCCTGAGCAATTGAAACTTCTGAGAATATGAAACCTGAGTTGGTCATCTTCTGTAACCAGGCAAGACTTTCAGTGCAGGGGTTGGGATTCCAACCCAGCTAATAGTCCTTATTCTTTTATTTCTGTGCTTTCCAAATTTCCCACAAAGAAAAATGGAATGTTTTTAACCTGGTGTCTGTTGTCCTAACTCTGGAGCTTCTCAGAGAATCCAAGCTATGGATTCTCAGTGAATGTTCATGTACAATGTTCATCCACTTGTACATGAACATTCACTGAGAGCAACAGGAACATTGCTGCCTTAGTACTTTGGAACCTCTTTCCACTCTCTGATGACAAACAATCCTTGTGATTGGCATCTACCTCCATTGCATGAATCAATGACTCTATCAACAAGACATCAGGGTCCTACCATCATTGCTTATGGTCCAATTAAAGAGATTTCTAGACTTCTTCTAGAGCTGAATGTTTACATGAAAAGAATAGTTAGCCGTCAGCCACTTTCACAAATCAGTTTGAAGAACTACCTTAGCCTTAGAGTTCACACTCACTCAAGCCCTCTTCTGGAGAAATAGTATCAAGTGGTGGTCATCTTCAGCAAGTAATGGGCAAATCTCAAATTTCTTAATCTCTGGGATCTGACACATCGGCAGCACTGCCAGGCAGTATTTCTGATCAGAAATACCTGCCTTTCTCCATTACTAGTTTTCTTTGCAGCCGACATTGGGTTATTTGTTAGAGCAGTCTGCATATACAGGATGATTTTCCTTTTCAACCCTCAAAATGATATGAACAAATCTGCTCAAATGCTTCTTTCTGAATAGAGACCTCATGTACCCGGCTTCTGCTGCAGGACATTTCACTTGCAAGTTATAAATTGATTTCATAATGGAAAGGCTGACAGAGTCTCAACCATGGAGACTCAGGTAATCAACAGCTTTTCATTGCTAAAAATATTTATTACTCCTTCCTCAAAAAGTTACTATTTAATACCAATCGCTTAATTTTTTTTCTTACAGATATCAAGGCTGTGTTTGTTGCTAGCTCTCTAGATGGGCTATAATAGTTTGCTCTTCAGAGACTGGAGTTGTTAAAGACAGAGTCAGGAAGTGGGAAGTTCTACATTGAGAGCCCTTCTTATAGGAGAATAGCACTAGTCATTGCATTTACACAAAAACTGTGTAAATAATACAATTTGCCTTCTCTAAATTTCTCACTGAATTGTTCTGCTTAGAAAAACTGCTTCTGAACTTCATGTATGAATATATGTCTGTTATTTTGTTGTGCCTGTGACAAAAATACCTCAAGGAAACCAAGGTAAAGGAGAAGAGATGTATATTGGCTCATGGTTTGCAGGGGTTCAGTAAATGGTCATTTGTTCCATGTTTCTGATCCATGTGCAAACAGAACATCATGCCAATGGGAACATATAGAAGCGGCTCCTCACTTCATGCCCAATGGGAAGCAGAGGAGAACAGCAACAGGAAAGGGCAAAGTATGGCAAGAAAAATACATACTGACATCTACCTCTGGAATTTCCACCATCTCCCAATAGTGTCTCCAAATTAAGAATTCATCAGCACTTAAATCCATTCATGAAGACAGCTCTCAGGAACCAGTCATCTTCCTAGAGGCCATCACATAAGAACTAGTCTACAACACATGAGTCTGTGAGAGACATTACATATTTCAACAATAACACCATATATCCCCTTGTACAAATAAGTGATTAAGTGAGTGAGTGAGTGAGTTCCAGAAGGGCCTGGAGCTCACTAAATCCCAAGCTGGCTTAGAACCCTTGATTCTCCCAGTCCTACTTCCAAAGTCCTGGGATTTCAAGTATGTACCACCGTGGCTGGCTAGAAAACGTAGGTCTTTTTAAGGTTCAGAAGCTTCATATAGAACACTGTAATGTTAAAACTGCTACTGTCTTTCTACACAGCCTCAGACAGCCTGCCTTTTGTGCTCCAGCCACAGGCCAGGCATACCTGAACTGCACATCCCATGCACTCTTCATATGGAGAGAACAAAGTCTCTTCCCTCTGCATATGACTAAAGTTCCATCCCAGGTCAGACCAAGCCCAAATTAGTGAACAGACACAGAGAACTATCAATCCTAAGTGCCCTGCCAGAGGTTGCAGCGGAACTCATTCTACCTGCTCAAGGGATCTTTATCTTAGCAAACAGTAAGAGGGAGTATTTAAAAAATTAAGTAGTTATTTAGGATTAATGTCTATGCGTTTTGCCTGGATAATTCATTTGAATGGTATTTGAATTGTGAGGAGACCTGTTTACCAGGTGAGAAGATTTAATTGAGACAAGTTAAACCCTAAACAGCAAACAGTGAGTGGAGATCCCAGTACTGACCTTTTGCCCTTGTCTACCTTTAGCCCAGATGTCCCCGTCTCCACCCCTAGGGAATACAAACATGCTTGTACAGACCTTCCCCACATATGAGTGCCACAGTCAGTACTAAGGGAGAAAGGTGCTTGTGGTGTTTATCAGTGCTTTCTTGCAAGGCTGGGCATGGAACTTGTGGTGGTTTGATGAGATGTGTCCCCCATGTGATTGTGTACTTGAACACTTGGGTCTCAGTTGGTGGAGCTGTTTGGCAAGGTTATGGAACATGGAGGAGATGGAACTTTACTGGAGGAAGTATGTCACTAAGGAATGGGCTTTATGACCTGGCCCTGCTGTCTGTTTCTGCTTCCTGCGTGTAGAGGAAATGTTATCAGCCAACTTCCTACTCCTGCCACCATGCCTTTCCTGCCGACTAGCATGTATTCTTCACCAAGTTGGACTATATTTCTCTGAAACAGAAACCAAAGTAAACCTTATTTAAGTTACATTTGTCGGTGTATTTTACCATAGTAACAGGAAAGTAAACAAGATAGAGCCTTAGGCTTAGGAATGCTAAGCATACACTCTAGATCCACTTCCGGGGGAGTCTCAGTAATTGCTGTACTATTCAGCCACCACCTCCCCATAACAGTGGCCTTCAGTGAGCGAGATGAAATTTCTTTTGCTTCCTAACAAAATTATTAGCTGACCCTTGGTCTGTATCTTTCAGAGTCCTCTTGGACTGAAGGCAAACCTGAGTCATGCCCCTAAGGATATGGCACCACAAAAGACAGAAGGCTCTTAGTCACCACAAAAGACAGAAGTCTCTTCAACCACCACAAAACAGAAGTTTGGCCCTCCTGACTCCTTGGGAAGCAGGAACCCAGGCCATCTACTTTTCACCAGAGCTAACCAGGGGCATAGGCTGATACCTTCAAAGTCTCTACTTGCTGATCCTGAAGGCCTAGCCACTGCCATTGATCCTTTACACCTTTGTTGTTACTAGATTTTCACAAAGTCATTCACAGTGTTCTAGTTCTTGGCTTAATTTATAATGTCTGCATATGTGTCTCATGTCCTAGAGTCCTACTTCCATCAAGTTTCTACCTCTGACTCTGGGCTGGAGATAGACTCCGATATCAGTTAGTTCAGTATGCAGTTCACTGGACAATGGATACAGATTCCAAAATGTAGGCATCACCAGCAGACACAGAAGACAGCCACTGTCAGTGTGCAAACAACTTGCAAGATATCATGCAAAATAGTAAGTCACATACACACTTTCTTTCCACATGGTTCTTCTCACTACTCCAGGATACTTGCTGATCCTCCTCACCCCCACACACTCCAGATTCAGACCATGAACAAAAACAGTCATTCAGCAAGCAGCTACTTAAGGGAAGCAGGGGTTGAGTGAGCTGGGACTTTATGTGCATTCTAATGAGGAAGGCTGGGGTCCTGTGAGCTGAGACTCTCTTCCTACCAGGATAAAGCCTACAAGTGGCCAAAGGGAAAATTCAGTCAGTTCCATTCATAGCCAAGATCCTTTAGAGCTGCACAACTTATTTTCAAAAGTCATGTAATTTCTGTACACAATGTAGTCACCAGCTTCCGGCTTCCTTCCTAGGACTCATGCTGGATGTTGAATCAATTTGAACGCAGAATTCTCTGGAGTTTACACTGTGCTCTACTGACCTTTCCTTAAAGGTACTTTGTGCAAATAGATGTCAACCTTCTCTTAAAAAGCCTCCCTCCTTGCATCCCTGCTGCAGAGTCCCTTTGAGCTCCTTAAAGAAGCAGGAGCATTCACATAGGAAACTGATGACCATGTCTAGCCAGATTGCCTTGCTATGTCAGGGCCTCCGTTTTCACTTCCCTGTCAAGGAGAAGTTGCTCTATGAATTAGCATTGTAAGGACTTATATTTAAATGAAATGTACGGAATAGGAACAGACCAGAATTTTCCCTCGCCATACATGTATTCCTGCATATTAAATTATGAATTTGAAAGTGCATATTTGAACATCCTGAATTTTGGTTCCTTCTTTTCAGCACTTATATTAAAATGCTTCAGGAATCGATGGACTGTGTGGATGGCTATAGCTACTGGGCTGAGCCAGTGCAGGCAGGAGAAGCAAAGCCTAGTGAAGAGGTTGTTTCTTTAGGTATTTATTTATAAGACAAATATCTTACTATGTAACCCTAGATGGCCCCTAAGTTATGATTTTCCTGCTTCAGTATCAAGAATGCTGAAATTCTGGATTACAGATGTGCATCACTGTGTTTGACTTCTTTCCTTCTTTCCTGTCTGCCTGCCTGCTTGCCTGCCTTTCTGCCTTCCTTCCTTCCTTCCTTTATATTTTAATGCCATGAGTCTGGCTTTAGCAAGTAGCAATTTATGACTGCAATCTACATAATGATTTTCAGGTTATAGTCCATCTTATCTGCTGATTGTTAGGCTTACTTTGGTTGTTTTGGAACTACAGAAAGCAATGTTGCCCCATGATAGGTCAAATTTCCATGTTTCTGATCTTTAAAAATGAGATATGTTATATTTCAGTTTTCAATTTTATGTGTATGGATGTTTTGCCTACATACGTGTCTGTGCACTGCATGCATCTAGTACTGAGGAGTGTCAGATACCCTGGGACTAAAGCAATTGACAGGTGTACATGAGCATCCAGTGTTATTAATTACTGAGCCATCTCTCCAACCTCAGGATGCTAGACTTCAATCCAGGAAGTCTGAATCGTTTTAAACTCATGCATGTCCATTAAGATAGATGTCAAAACCATTGTTAAATCTAGAATAAAGGTATATCAAAGGTAGGCTTCCTGCTGTCCTTTATGGAGAAAGGTTTCCTTAGTCCTGGTTAAATGTTTTTGTTTTGTTTTGTTTTGTGAGCTAAGTGTGATGACACAGAGCTGTACTCAGTTTTGTTTTGTTTTGTTTTGTTTGAGAAGTAAAGGTATGGAAATTCTGAGTTCAAGGTCATCCTGAGCTACTCTGTGAAACTGTATCTCAAACAACAACAAAACAAACAAAATCCCAAGGCTTCTGTGGAGTTGACTGTCCAGTGGCATCTGGCTTTTGTCTTTCCATGTTGTTGGGCCTGCTTTCTTATTCCTGTTTTCTGCTTATCATTGAGTCCATTGAGTCCTCTACAACAGAGATGTTCTGGGCCAGTGTTCCAATTTCTACACATGGATACACTGGCTTCTCATTTAGCTAACATCCCATTTTTCCATTTCTTCAAAATTATTGAAAAATCAAGTTTATAGTCCTGTGAGACACCTTACCAAGTCTGCCATACAGTCTTATCTTATTCCAACTATGGCCTACGCTAGGCATTCTCAGGGTTTTGTCTTATCTATTCTGGGTCCTAGTGGTCCACACAAGCAAAGGCAGTAGAGACATGTTCAGAGATCAACTTGCTTTACTCTCTGCTTTGCCTCTTTGCCTCTGCACACTTTATATAATTTTTCCTAGCCAGAAATAAACAAACATCTAATCACTGCAGACTAAAGAAATTATTTCTTCTAAGTCCAGCTTGAGGAACCAATGAATTTATTGGAGTTACATGTAGAAGCATTGGTGAAGAGTTCCTGACAGAAGCCTGGGTGATACAAAGGCAGCTGCCCTGAGCTAGGGCTTTGGAGAGTTAAACCATCAAGCTCTCTGCACAGCTTACAAGGAGCTCAGTCCACAAGAGAGCCAGTATTTGTTTACTGCTTGGAGACCTACCTTGTGGCTCTATAAATTTCTGAGCTCCCTGAAGCTGTTAAGCTTCAGGAGCCTTGTAAGTTGCATGAGACTGCAGAATAATCGTAAACCAATGATATAATTTTCCAAAGACCACCATGCCAGCTATTAGGAACACTGGGATTGAGCCCTAGACCAGAGCATATCCATGAGCTTTGGAAGCAAAGGGAAGATGATTTGAAGTTGGTTGGCCATCCCTGGAAAACTGATGTGAGAGGGTGTGTTAAAACAGAAAAGTGGAGGATTCAAAGCTACAAACATAGTGAAACCAAGAAAGAAATAGAGGAAGGGAGGAAGAGAGGGAGGAGGAGGAGAAGAAGAAAGGCTTATTTATTTATTCACTTATGTATATACAGCGTTTTGCCTGCATGTACACCTGCAGGCCAGAAGGGGGCACCAGATCTCATTATAGATGGTTGTGGGCCCCCATGTGGTTACTGGGAATTGAACTCAGGACCGTTTAGGAAGAGTGGTCAGTACTCTTAACCTCTGAGCCATCTCTGCAGCCCAGGACAAAAAAGAAAGAGGGGAAGCTGAGTGAATGAGCTGGCTCACCAAGTGGAAGAATGTGTTGGGTGTAATGTGAGACCAATACACAACTCTCTCTCTCTCTCTCTCTCTCTCTCTCTCTCTCTCTCTCTCTCTCTCTCTCTCTCTCTCTCTCTCATACCCACACACACAGACACACACAAATGCACACACAGAGATACACACACACAGTCTTTTCCATGGGAGCATATGAGTGTCACCTTAGTGACCTTTCTGACCAGACCCCGGGAATACAGAAACAGCCTGCAACTAAGGAGCACCACCTCACGCCTCACTCTGGTCCTCATTTATTGCATTCCCTGCCTTACAGAAAGGGTATAACACATGCTTAATGTTATGCAAGAGTGAGAGACACTCAGACCTGCCAGAGTGGCTCCCTCATGGGAAAGGGAAAACAAAAACCTGAACCTTAAAAAATAGAGCTGTCCGCTGATGAAATTGTCTTTTGCTGCCATGACCAAATATTTAGTCACAGGCGAGAAGGCTGATCGGACACACTCCAGCAAGGTCATGAGGTGCTTGGACAACAAATACTGAGGCAGACTTGTGACATCTGCTCCCCACAACCCCTAGAGCCCTTACAGACTATCTGAGAGGCTGGCTACAGAGCTTTTGTGCCAGTCTGTAACCACAAGGCACAGGCCTTTGCTTTTATGTTGCTGGAATCCAGCCTGGCCCTGAAGTCTGCTGCTTGCACAGACAACATTCATTCATTCAAACACAAATGAGATCAATTCTTATCCGACTCACAGGTCAATAGGATTTGGGGGAAGCCACAGAGTCCTAGAGATTACATTATTTTAAAGACTGCAGAGTTAAATGGGACACTGAAAAAAATAAGGGGATTATTTGGCTGTAAAGTAGATGTCTACCCCTGAGAGAAAAGCCCCCTCCCCATTGCCAAGCCACTGTGCCTGCCTGCTCCAGGTTCTCTACCCAGCTGTCCACTTTCCAGACAGCTTATTCAGTTCTCTTGTGAAGCATAGGTCCTGCAGCCTAGTAATCTAAGGAGACCCAGGCCCTGGTGCATATCTGCTGCTTCATGAAAGAGGCAGAGAAGGAGAGAGGTTGATTATATGTCTTCAAGGTGATACATCTTCTTCATTAGCACATGTACTTGAAAAATAAAGAGCAGGCACAAACACACACAGGCTGACTTCAATGCTCTGAACGCAGAGCCGGTCCCTGCAGGATGACCAGGATGGGCCCCTTCTCTTTTGGCCTACTGGCATTACTGCTGCTAAGAACCTTCTCTGTTCTGCCCTCTCTACTGGCTGCCCCCCCCCAAACTGGGCCTCTTAATCCTCCAGGCTTGTCTGTGCCCCCGTGGGTATCAGACTTCCTTGAAAGCATGGGCAGAAAGAATAGCATCTTCTTCACAACTGTTGAGTGGGGCTGATCTCACCTTGTTAAAAAGTGGGTGCTGGTCAACCCCCCTCCCAGAACAATTTTACATGGAAGAGCAAACATTCCCATTAGAAGTTTTCTTTGGTGGAGCAGCTACTTTGAAGTGAAGCTGCTGACATTTCAGAGCAATTAATAACTGTATTTCCCCAGAGAAAAGCTAAGGCTGGTGAGGGGAGGAGCAGGAGTGGTTTCCCCT
Organism: Pachyuromys duprasi; assembly: GCA_028658305.1. Lineage (NCBI taxonomy): Eukaryota > Metazoa > Chordata > Mammalia > Rodentia > Muridae > Pachyuromys > Pachyuromys duprasi. The sequence goes on from CM053758.1 coordinate 9,309,679, forward strand.
TTGTTCTCCCTCTGTGTGGACACTAGCCCAGAACCCTCTGGGCAGCCTCCCTCCCTATGTCGCATGGCCCACTAATCTATTAAACTGAACATTAATTGTTAGCAGAGCCCATCTTTCTTCCTCAAATTTAATTTCATTAGTTACACTTTCCCCATTAGATCCCTCGTGGACGTGTTTGCTCAGATGGCTACAGAGCATCATCCCTGTCCCTAGCTACCACCCCTCTACTAGAACTTTATTCCAAATGCCATGGACTTTCCAAGATACATGTATATATATATATATATATATATATATATATTTATTTATTTTTATATTTATTCACTTTTGTTTTCTCGTCCTCTCCCAAACCTGCCTTCCCTCCCTCTTCTCCCCCCATGCATCTTTTAAAGATATTTATTCAGTTTATGTGTATGGGTGTTTTATCAGCATTTATGCATATCTACATATATATGTATATGCAGTGCCCATAGATGCCAGAAAAGGCCAGAAGATCCCTTGAAACTGGAGTTGCAGAAAGTTGGTCGCTGCTATGTGGGTGCTAGGAACTGAACCTGGGTCCTCTGAAAGAGAAGTGAGTGCTCTTAATGGCTAACCGTCTTTCCAGCCTCTCTCCCTCCCTACTTTCTCCTTTTCTTTCACGCTTTGTTTTGTTCTTTTCCCAACCCCTAGATGCATTTGATACAGTTAGAATGCAGATGTTCTCTCATGGACTTGCAGAAACTGAAAGAACTCAGGGCTATGTCATAGCAATGTACATAAAGCTCTGGCTCTAGGTTCCTCCATTGAGGGAAATAAGCAGAAAAGACTTATGGGCAGTTGAACAGAAGTCTGCCTGACAGTGCAGTCTCACTCAGATCTAGCCTTCTCTTACTTCCACTGTGCACTCAATCTAGGAATGAAGCAGGAGGTCCCTGGACAAGTCTTGCTGACTTGTTCTCGCTCTCCAGTCTTGTCCATTCTCCTCAAAGAGGCAGCAGCTTTCTCCACGCAGACTTGGTACATACCCATCACTGCTGCTGGGCAATATTGCTGAATAAGGGGTGTGCTGCATGAATCTGAGAGAGAATCTGAAGAGATAATAGTGAGGAACAAATTTCGGCTCTGACTGCCTTATTTGAGGCGTTATGTACAGTAATGGAGAAGATAAGGAGTTAGGGCACAGCATCATATTAGAAGAAAGATTTCTTTAAAAGAAAGCCTGAAGGAAGGCTGCCACCCCCATTTGTCTATCCATCCTGGATCTAAAGCTACAAAGTCTAGTCCAACTTTATGACGGTTGGTGAATAGTCAAAGATATCCCTGAATAGCAAGGGTGCTTTTTCTTAGTATGTACAAGGTCCCTAGTTCAAAACCTGCCTAAAACACACTGACTTTGCTAATAGTGCCCACTATTTATCCCAGCTCTAGTATCTCAACTATGTGGACCCCATAAACATACCATACATACACTGTGGGGCCACACACCCAAGTGCTTGCAGAAAAGCCTAGAGAGCTTAATGTTAGCAAAAGAACACATGCAGGTTAAGGAAAAAGAGGTGAGGTGTTGGGCATGTGCATATGCGCGTGCCTTTACCTTCCTGGGTGTGGAAGCTGGGGGGAAGTAGAGAAATGCAGGGACCAGCCATCCCACAGACATGGAGGGAACTCCAGAACCTCCTGAATCAGATGAGACTATTTTCCCAATAGCCACCAGGCGGCAGACTAGGATAACTCACTGCTTACAACTACTAAGATTTTTAAGCGGGGTGAGACAGGATATCCGTAACAGTCAAAGGTTAGTCCAGAATCCTCTCTCATCAGTAATGTCTGGAAATCCATTTCAGAGCACCCCTTCATGTCCTGACAGTTGGATAAAGCACCTCTGTAGTCTCAAGTCTCTCCTTATACATAAAGGTACAGTATTTCCATTTATTCTACTCTACCCTCTTAGTTTTAGGATTATTTTGTTTAAGTTTTATTGTTTTCATGGTGAGGGGTGGAAGCCAAGACCATCTGCATTGTAAACAAGTATTTTACCACTGAGCTCCACTTCCATCCCTGCTCTCCTGTTTGTAAGTAATCTCGGCTTCTTATAAAAAAGTCATGCAAACATTGTGGTGGTGGAGGTTATACTATATTGCTTGGAAGAGAGTGGCAGGACCAGTGCAGATGTGATTTTTACTTGGGATGCATTTAATCTGTATTTGACTGATCCTGCAGCAAACAGCATCTTCCATGTGAAAGAGAAAGCTGGTCCCGAACTCTCTCCAAGCCTTCTCTGGTGTGCAATCCCACTTATAGCTGTGACGACTATGACCATGCCCTAGAGAAACAGGGAGAGGGGGAATCTTTCTGTGGGTCTCAAGGTTCTACCCACTCTAGTGGTCCTGAGAACAGGCCCAAGAAGAGCTGTTGGCATGACAGGTCAGCAGTTTGACCTACTACTTTAGAACACATCTGAGTATTGTGAAGACCTGTAGCCTCCTGCTGACTTTGTCTTCATTTCTGCCATCCTCAAATGACAGAACCTATGGAACTTCTTGATCAGGGACTCAGATCCTGAAATTCAGATTCAGGTCTTGCAAGGACTTCATGCAAGGTGTGTTGGGTCAGTGACCCCTGCCTCAAAAGGCTTCTAAGTTCCCTGTAAAAGCAGCCATTGTAAAAGGCTACCATCCAGTTTGTGGGTAACAGTTTCTCTCTGGCAGAGAGGAGTCACTCATGTTTTCCGACTTTCTGGGGAGCTGCTTGAGTGTTGTTCCTTCAGCACCCCACTCCAGATGGATGCAGTTCTCACACTGCCTGGAAGCTGCAGCCAGTGTGTTCTAGGCAGAGAGGAGCCATAACCTGAAGGGAGCAGATGAAGACAAGCCTCTGGGAGGTTCCATTACACAGAGTGTCATCCTGTAATGTGGTCATCAGAAGGATATTTGGGTTTGGGGGGTTATTTTTATTGTTTTATTTTCTGTTTTTTTCTTTGTATGTAGGTTGATTGTCATTGACTTTCAGGAGACAGTTAATGTTGGGGCACAGTGAGCAAGTTTCAGAGGCATGTTCTCCACTACTGTTCCTCCCCAGTTTCGAGGAATGGCCAACAGACAACTGTTTTGCCACATACACAAACACACATGCACACAAACTCACAAACTACTTATACCCCATACTTCATGCACAAACACACACACACCACACACAACATATGTACACACAGCACATATATATATATATATATATATATATATATACACAAACATACAGAGCACATATCACACAGGCATACACTATACACACACTACATACATATACATAAACTCGCATAAACACACACAAACACACACAACACATACACTTATAAATACAGAGATGCATATACAGCACACACATATACACAGCACATATGCACACATGCATACATGCATGCCACACACAACACACATACACTCATATTTATCCACATTCACATACACATGCACACAGCATACACACACATACAATACACACTACACACACACACAAGGGAGTTGGAGTGAGGATTCATTGCTTAAAGTGTAGGTTTTGTATTCATCCTCTGAAGAAATTTCCCAGATGTTGGGAGAGCTGGGAGAGTAAGGGAGCAAAGTGCCCAGCAAGACTAACAGCCCAGAGGATAGACACTTGCCACACAGGCATACCCAATGAACACATGAGGAGCAGAAGGAAAGGAGTGAAAGTCCTGGCACTGAGGAAATGTGTTTAGCTGTTTGTCTTTTTAGACTTCATCCTCGCTCACACCTTGGGTAGTTGCCATGGATCAAGATTATTGGTTGAGCATTCTTGCTGCAAGTGACAGAGCCTAAATTCACACCAATGAACAAAGACCATAATGCCAAATAAAGATAAAAGAAGGTCTTAATGATACAACCTTAAACTCACAAGATTGGCTAAATGGGTGCTAACAGCTCTGAGAGGGGCCTGGATCCTGTTTCATGTCTCTGTTTGCTTCCTTTCTTGAAGCTGGTTGTGTTGGAATGCAATTTCTTGTGACTCATCTGAACAGCTGCACATGAATCAATGTTTCAAGCAGAGGTCTGTAACCCACCCTCTTGAAATTTTGTATTACCTGCCTATGTACGACCCAATCCCTATCGTCATGAAGTAGATTCTGACTAGTTCCGGTGACTTAGGGCATTGGGAAGAGTGCAGGATCAGTTCCACACAAGCTACATGAGCTGAGATGGGGTGAGGCAAGATGTGCCAAACAAAAGTAGAGTGCTAAGAGCAGGAGAGGGGTGAATGGATTAAAACTGACCACCTGCAGACATGCCATCACCTGTATTGAGGTATTTATCGTCCATTCGTAGAGGGGTGGTCACTGAATAGAGAGAAGAGCTCGTTCTAAGAGAGAAGACAGGAGTTCAGAGACAAAGGATGCTTGAGCTCAAATCTGCAAGGTGAGCATGACCCTGGTCTGTGTGCCTGAATGCTTGACCCCCAGCTGGTAGTGTTATTTATGGAGGTTCTAGAAACTTTAGGAGGTGGGGCCAAGCAGAAGAGAATGGGGTCTTTGGTGGCCTTTGGGTTTCTGTTCTCTGCTTCTACCACTGTGATATTCTACATCACTAAAGGCCCAGAATCAACAAAGCCAAGTGGACAATGAGTGGCCTGAAACTAAGGGCCAATGCATGTCCTTTCTCCCTCGTTTCTGTCAGGTGTTTCATTACAGCAACAAGTAAAGTAACTAATAACACTGGGCATACATACATGACATACATGCGTATACATATATGACATACATGAGCAAATGCAAGGGTTTGAACTCACTGAGAAGCTGTCTTTGTGAGCAGGGATGTCTCACTACACACCTACATGTCAGACCTAAGCATGTTTGCCTCAAAGTATCTTCCAAGGCCCTGCTTGGGGTTGGCTGTACCCCACAACTTGATGACATGAAGGCTGAGAAGAGCAAAACAAAGCAAGAGTAAAAATGTTTTCCCTGTTTCTTCTATGCATGAAAACTAATAATAAGCAAGCCTCTTATTTTGCCAACCTGTGTCTATCTGGTCCCCAGCCCTCACACTCTAGCCTCTACTGCATCTGTTTGGCTTTGCTTGAATTTTAATTACACCTCCCAGGGCAGCATCTGCAGAAGGTCTTATCAGCAAGTGGATTAAGATCTCTAAGCAAGTTAAAGGATGTCACAGCTGACTGACCTCTCCAGAGTTCCAGGACACCACCTCACTCCCCTAAGGGGGAAAAAAAGAGAGTTCCATTTGCATCTATTTGTTTCTGAGCCACATTATCACAGACACCATTAATTAATCGCCTACAGTTGCCAAGCCATGTGATGAATGCTTTATATACATAATCTCGTATTCTTACAGCATGCTTAAAGGCTATACAAACATTATCATTCCTATTTAAGGAATAAGAGTTGAGATTCAGATACATATTATTGACCACTGAGAACCAAGCATGTACCTTTCACAGCTGGATGGTAGATGCTAGGGGAGTGTGCAAAAAGGAAACTCATTTCCCACTTCTCTGGCAAATAATGCAGAAGGGCTGCAACCTACTGAGACAGCACATTCAAAGACCCTGCATGCAGTGTTCTTAACTGATGCGGGTGGGACTCAGAGGATACTGTAAGAAGGGCCTTGACCATGACTTAAATGTGCTTCTTTACAATCATAATCACTGAGTTCAAACACAGGTCATGGAACAGGTCCACTCTTCCTCTGACATGACTGTTGTATCAGGAAGAGAATGTGCTGAGGGCTTAAACTTCACTAGGAAACCCATGCTGGAGGGCCCCCTTTCTGTAATCCCAGATGCCCACCTAACCTGAACAATTTGTTCCTGTTGCTGAGCTCTAGGTCAGCAGCTTTTTCACATTATATTTAGAAAAAGTAATAAAAGGGTTCTCCCTGTAGGTTTCATGGTGTTATTTAAAATTAAAAAAAAAAAAAAAAACAAAAGCAAACTCGAATTGTGAAAGGGGACTAAATTACCCACTAGGGAGCAAGAAGACACACAAATAATTTATAAGGTCTCTCTGGAGCGATGCAGAAGCTCTCAAACTGCCAACTGAGGCAAGGGCTGGGACACTGACTCTTGGAAACTCTCTGAACTTTTGAGGTATGAGGCATCCCTGGCTGTACTCCTGGCAGCTCGCACAGGCCTCCAGACTTGCAAGCAACCAGCTTTCTAGTCTTGATTTAATACTTAGCAATCCTGGGTCGACCTCTATACTTCATTTGTAAAAGGAGAACAATAATCATACTTGTCTGTTGTGTCCTGTGAAGATGAAGTGGAACGAAGCATACACGGGATGTGTCTGCTCTGCGGCATGTAGCAAAGGTGTAGTTAGCATTATTCAACTATTGCTGCTGCTGATCACTCCGCTTTCTAATTGGCTTTACATCACTGCTTAATAAAACGCAAACTCTCTGTCTCCATTTAGTATGAAAAAGATTGTCCCGGTACTCGGCATGAAGGGCCCTATTGTCAGAGGCAAACCGTGTCTGGATTTCTCTCTTGGTGAAAAGAGACTGCTAGACATGTATCTTTGGGGATGATCAGGCTTATATATCACACCACTGCCTGGCCAACAAAAAATTATGGGATGACACAGGGGACAAGAAATTGAAATAATTTTAGCTGTACACTGTAGATGAAATAACTAAATTTTCCCTGGCAATGGGAACAGTTTTCTGAGAGGTGTCAGAAAAGCCATTCAGGGTGGCTATGCCCTAGAGCATGAGTGACTAATGCATCTGTAGTGTCCTTTGCTGGCTGGCTCCATGATGTCTGCATATCCTGGGCCACATGACTCCAACATGTCGACACTGTTCTATACTTTGTAACTCTACCATCTTCACTGTCCTCAACTATGGGATGGTAGTGTCTTCTGGTTTGGAGGTGTGGGTAGCAATACCTAATACACAGTTCTGGGCTGTCAAGGTCTACAGTTTCTGCCCTTCCTTAACTTTGAGAGAATACTCTTTTAGGGCACTGTTTATGATTATTTAAGTGTGTCTGTGCAAATTCAAGTGTCATGTGTTCCAGAAATGTGCAGAGCTCAACAGACAATTCCAGGTCTGACCCTCACCATTTCATATTGTTTAAGCTAACTTGGAATAAGCCAAGCTAGTTGACCCACAGGCTTCCAGGGATTCCCCTGTCTCAGCTTCCTGTTTCCCTAAGGCACACTGAGATTACAGATGCATCTCTGCATCTGTCATTTTTAAAATGGGTTCTGGGGATCTAAACCCCCAGATTTTCAGTCTTGTATAGGAAGCGTTTTTATCCACTGAGACTGTCAATATATCTTCTGAGATTTATGGAGATGCTATACTGGAAATTATATAGGGACTCTGTAGTTTCTACAGTCTCTCTCTCTCTTCCTCTCTCCCACACACCCACCATCCCCCTTCCCTCTCTCCTCCCAAATTATGTAGCCCAGGTTGGTCTTGAACTCTGTGCAGTCCTTTAGCTCCCACCCTGGGAGCTCCCTGTACTTTCTATTTTCTTCCCCAGGGGGCTGGGAGCTTCAGAGTGCCCTGTGATTACACTAAGGCTCTCTCCAACCATCTCATCTAGGTCTAAAGCACTGCTTTATGCAAAGACTCCAAAGCACAGATCTAATATAGATGGGCAGAAGCCGCAGAAGGAAGAGTCTGAGAGGGGACCTTGTCATCAGAGTCACAAGTGGGCTGCTTCACCCTCCTCCTAACAGCAGACTCTGTGCAAGTGATTTGCTGCCCAAGCTTCCAAGCAGAAGGTCAAGGCTGTGGCACAGTTCTTGGACTTCCTTCTCATCTCCCCTTTTCAGATGTTTCGCTTAAGAACCCAATAGGCAGGGTTTCCTACCCAAACCAGATTGGAGATACCCATGTTCTAGTCATGCCAGCCGCTGAGGAAGGTGAAACTTGGAAAAAGACAACAGAGAGACAAATTACATGGAAGGGAAAGCTAAGGGGAGAAGGGAACACATGGTTAGCAGCTGGCAAGTCCATACTGGGAGAGAACTAAGAAGAGTTGTTACTAAACAGGGCTTCAGGGGGCAGGGGTAATCAGAAGAAAGCCAGCATCAAGCTCTTAGCTGCCTTTGACTTCTCTTCTCCCATGTCTCCCTGGATGCTGGTCACTGTGTGCCTGCCATGACAGTCTTCTTGCTGTCAGTGAGATCCACACTGCCTAGCTCTAGTGGGGTGTCTGTGCTAGCTTCCTTGTCACCAAGGTTGAATTTCCTCCACATCAAGGTTAGCAAACTAAGCCTATATACTGAAAGTCATAAAAGAATTATTTAAATGTTTAAAGATTTTACTTTTACATTTAGTTATGTATGTGTTGTACAGTACATGTACCCTTAGAGGCCAGAAGAGGGCATCAGATCCCCTGGAGCTTTAGTTACAGGAGGTTGTGAGCCACCCAGTGTAGGTGCTGGGATCTTAATTCAGGTCCTCTGCATAAATAGGAAGCACTCTTAATGGCTGGACCATCTCTCTACCTCCACTTTTATATTTTCCAAGAGTATTTTTCCCTCTGTTGTTTATAAAAGAAAGTATGCCAGAAATCATATGAGGGCCAGAAGAGGCTAAAGTATTTAATGTTTTGTGCTTTACTGAAAGAACTTGGCACACCTTGGCCTGAACTTTTGAGTGGTTCCTGCTTTCCACTCAGGTTGTGCTTATATATTCCTGTCCCATAGAAACCATTCATAACTTCTTCAGCCTTCAGTTGGGTCCTTTACCCGGCTTGAGATACAGGGTTTCCAGCAATAAAACTAATATAAATTAATATGATCGTGTTATATCAGAGAATGTTCTGGTTTCCTACAGCTCTGCAATTGTGGCTTGAAGCTTGGTTGCAAATGAAGTGGTTGGGTAAAGAAACAGAAATCACGAAGGGCAATCAAGCAGACAAGCAGCAACAGAGTGTGTGCTGTGCATACTTGTGCTAGGAAAAGCCTCTCTGACAAGCTGACATTTGAGCTAAGACCTAACCTAACACAGTGATGGGGGCATGTTCTGGAAAAAAACAAACAAACAACTCAGTTAATACCTGTAGAAAACAAGGCAGCTAAGAGCTTGATGCTGATGGTAGAGGCCAGAGAAGCCCTAAGTTGAGCCTGCTGTGTTAATATGGGTGGTCTCCAGCCTTACTCTGCTCAATGTCCTTGAAGAAGGTTTGCTTTAGTTGTTAGCAGTTGGCAAATGACACTTAGACTTTTGTTTTCAAGTTTGTTTAATTAGCAAGTGAACATTTTAAAAGTTCACCCAAACTCACATAAAAGATATCGAATGCCAAAGACTGCTTAAATTCTGCTTGAACTCTCCCTACCCCTGTATGTGCTTGTGTGTTGGGGGGGGGGGGGGCACTCAGTCTAGTAAAGGCTATTCAACAAAACCTTCATGACAGTATTTTCTGTAAGGTTATGGATATTGTGTATCTGGATTTGTCTAATGGTGCTCTAGTCAGTGAAGAAAATGACTCCTGGTGATTAGGGTTCATACGTTCCTTTACAGCAGGGAGGAGGGGTCCTTACACTCTGGCCCATTGAGAATGAGTATCTGTTCCTTCTGATGGCTAGGCAGAGATCAGATTCAACCAAATATAGCAGCTGGGTTCCATCTTCGTCCTAGGAGCCCCAACAGCCTCATTGTTGGGAAACCCCTGGCTATGAATCATGAGGGATGGATTTCCTTTTCATACTGCACAGCAGAGACTGAAGAAAATCCTGAGGCTCCAAGTGCAAAGGTAGAACCCAGGAGCCACAGACAAGGTTTCAGCTCAGCATGTTGTTTTGGTTCTCTGAGAAGGTGTGGTGGGTACTGCTGGTGTCCGCCCTTCCATCCTTATATTCATTTCTGCTTTGAGTCTAATGCCACATCCTGTGTTTTTCCACTTTGCTAATCTTTCTACCTGCTGGAATCATGAGGGTGTGAAACTACCAGGAGTTGAAATCCTTGGAAACAGTCTGACTTGTTAAGAGGAGTGGGAAAGCAGTGAGAATGTGCCTCTCTGACTCCAGAGCTGCTCATGGAACTTGGATTTCACCACTGCTGGTAGAAGCTGACTCGATAGCTGTCAGCCAGCTGCTTCCTCTTACTAAATCCATCAAAATATCCACTTCTAATCAAACTCTTGCCTGAAAAGGTATGGAATGTGTACTAGAAATGCCCACTGCCTGACAGGATGTGTGTTCCTAACTACATGCTCCCCAGTGCTGTTATTTAATCAGGAGGTTTGATGAAGATGGACATGTGCTGAGTACTCGGCATCTTTCAGTCACTTTATCAACTGTGGAAAGGGGCGAAATTTAAAAGGGACACAACAGTCTCAGAAGGCTCATTTATGATCATCATGGCAGGAAGCACAGAGGCATGGTGCTTGAGCAGTAGCTGAAAACTTTACATGCTGACCTGCAGGAGAGAGAGAGAAATATGCTGCAGCTTCCTGTCAGCTGGATAGCTGCCACCATCTTTCTCAGCAGCCTCGCCTACTGCTGTGCCCATCTGTGGGAAGCAAGTGGACAGCTGTTCCCAAAGCAGCCACTGATTCACTCAGGTCAGGCCTCAGGCTGGGCCCTTGTTGCCACATGGCTTGGGTTTCAGATCCCTGAGCTTCTCACTGCTACCTGGCCAGGTGCTGGAAGCCCAGCTAAAAGGGCAGTAACACTTATTGCAGAGAAATCTTTTCTCCTACACCTCCAGTTGAACTGGAGATCTTCTGGCACCGATCTGGGTTCCATGTTCCATCATTTTCTGCCTGAAGACCAGCATTTCTAAGGAAGGCAGAATCTTTGACACTACCCTTCACCCCTTTCTGTCCAGAAGCTGATGGTGCTCAGACTTTCCTTAGAAGAAGGACACACTTCCAGCTGGGTGGCATCTGCCCTTCTGAGAGAAACAGAAGCACAAACTCGTGAATTTGTTACAAATTCACAAAGGGTTAACAGTGCAAAGGGGTGCCCTATCCCATATGACTGGGGTGGGGGTTCAGATAAAACAAAAAGGGGAGGAGAAAGGAGACCACTGACACAGGCTTACTTTCTCTTCAGGTTCCTGGATCCAAGGGATGAAGAGCTTTGCACAGTGATATTTCATCACAACCTTTGGGGATTGGAAATATTAGGATTGTGCAGCAAAGTTACATGGCAGGTTCACAAATCACACCAAGCGACTGGTTCCATGTGGGAGGTTTATTAAGGGATGGGGAAGGGGGTCACAGAGACTGTCTCTAGGTAGGGCAAGGGAGGGAGGGCTGCAAGTTCTCTTATAAAGTGACCCAGAGCATATGCAGGTGGTATCAGGTGGTTCCAGATGGTCCACAGGTAGCCTCACAGATGCCTGATACCCAGTTTGTCAGGTCCCTTCGGGCTGGCAGTAGAGATGCCTGCTTATGGATCCCAACATTCCTCCCTTTTTATTTTATTAAAAAGTGAGGAGCTAGGAAGGGGGTGATGGTGGGGACAGTATAGAAGTGACCTTTGCTCTTCAAGCTACTTTCTGCTGATTAGGGGTGCTGTCATTCTCAGGGTATAGCTGGGCCCCACCATCAGGGTAGATTGGAAGGTCATTGTCATCTGGTTCTGTTGGCAGAGGTTGATAATCCTGTAACTGATTAATGGTTTGGTTAGAGAATTTTTTCATTTGATGTTGGAGGCATGTAGAGAAGAAGTTAATAAAGCAGGGTGTAAAAAGCAAAAGCAGAAAGACGAGCAGAAGAGGTTTAAAAAGGGCAGAATCCATTTCCATATGGGATTCTCGAAGGCCCAAGAGCTAGAGGCCTTGAGCTGTTCCTTCGCTTTTGTCTGGAGTTGCTGGATTTTGTCTTTTACTAGACCCGACTGGTTGACATAAAAACAGCATTCCTCCTGGAGGAAGATGCAAAGGCCACTTTCTTTAAATGTGAGGAGATCCAATCCTAGTCTGTTTTGAAGTACTACTGCTGCCAGTGAGTCTATCTGTCCTTGGAGGGTTAGTATTGTCTGAGCCTCTTGCTGGAGATCGTGGATGAACTGGGAAGAAAGCTGATAATACAAAGTTAGTGGGAGGCTAGTCCTACTGTCCCGGTCCCAACAGCTGCTGTGATTCCTGCAACAGCCAAGAGGGGTAAGATTTGAACTTCCTTCTTATCCTTCTGGGCAGCTATTGAGTCCATGACAGGGATTGGTAGGGACTCCTTTTCATTTATTACTCCCAGCTCAGGGAATAGGAGCACCAGCATACAAACTCCTGACCAACCAGCAGGCAGACAATGGTAGACCTGAGACCCACAAAGAATCTAGGTATTATTAGCTATAGGGCTTTGGGGTTGAGATGAGGTATCAAGGATAATAGTTTTATTAGAGTCTAAGGAACTTAGCATTCTTACAGAGTATGTCCCAGATGCCTTAAAACAGCTTGCCACGCCAAAGAGGGTTATATGGAAAAGATAGGGAGTTTTGGCAACATCAGAGTCTGGGCAGTTACTGAATGGTGAAGTAAGGTTACTTGACAGAGTCACTGGAGAAGCTGTCAGGGGTAGTTCTGAGTTGGTTCCAGGTGGGACACACAAGTACCAAGCTTTAAAACAGCCCAGTTGGATCACATTAAGGAGCTTGTAGGCTGAGGTTAGAGTCTGAAGTAGGAGAGGAAATGACAGGTTTGTATTATTTAGGAGGGGGGATGTCAGAGAGGCAAAGACCTTAGAGGAATGGTTAATTACCTTCTCTACTCCCATCCCCAGGGATTGGGTGATTTACCAAATGGGATCCTGTATGACCATAGGAGAATGGTGCCTAGTGACAGAGGGGTTTTGGACATCCCAGACTTGAGGGTCCACTTGAGAGGCTGGTAAAGGAAGCGGCATGTCACAACTGGTAGGTAGGGTAGCTAGGAGAAAGAGGAGAGAGGATGCTTGCAAGCTTAGGGTCAGGTGAGTAGGTGGAGTAAAGGAGATAGAGGCTCCCACTTTGGCAAAAAAGTCCCTTCCCAGTAAGGAAACTGGACAGGTTGGCATCACTAAAAAGGAATGAGTCAACGGAACATCCCTGAAAATGGAATTAAGTGGTGGAGTCTGAGAAGCCAGGCAAAGCTGTCCCCCTACCCTGACAATAGGGTAACTAAAAGGAGAGTTTGGTCCCCAATACTCTGTCTGGACTTGGTAAGTGGTTCCGGTGTCCACAAGGAAGGAGATGGCCACCCCAGTGCAATGATAATTACCTGTGGCTCCCTGCTAGTGATGGCAGAGGTTGGGTCAAAGGAACCCTTCAGTCATCTATTGCCACGCCTAGGATATTGGCCAGAGGACAATCTGGGAGTGATGCCTCCATATCATGGGAGAAACGGTGGCAGGGACTCCAATGTCCCTCTTGGTGGCATTTTGGACATGGCCCTGGTGCCTTGCGGGGGTTAGGACAAAACTGGGCTCTAGCGCTAGGATTTTTGTAGATGAGCGAGGGGGGTGGGGGAAAACCATGCATGTAGAAGGGGAAAAAAATCTCACCAAAGGGAAATGGAAAGTCCTAAATGGAGGTCAGTAAAAGGGGTCAACCGAGGCCAGTGAAGACCATGGTTGGGGGCTCCTCCATCTCAAAAAGTAGTAGGAAGTTGCCTGAAGCTCAACTGTCAATCTTTCCCTAACAAGAGAGGCGTTTATGCTAACCAATGAAGGGAACTTACCAATCCAGCCAGTGTTGCATCAGAAGATAGTGATCTGGTTGCTGAAAAGTGGGTCACGGGTGGACTTGGAATGAAATAGGTTTCCAGGAGCTTTGGTGGAGTGCTGGAGCCTAAAGCAGCCACCATGTGGCGTGGCTGCTTGAAGCACCTATTCTGGATCAATGGCACCAATGTTAGGACTCTGCAGCAAAGTTACATGGTGGGTTCACAAATCACACCACGAGACTGGTTCCGTATGGGAGGTCTGTTAAGGGAAAGGGGAAGGGGTCACAGAGACCATCTCTGGGTAGGGCAAGAGAGGGATGGTGGTGCTGCGAGTTCTCATATAATGCGACCCAGAGCATGCACACATGGTTTCAAGCGATCCATGGGTAATCCATAGATGGCTTAACAGATGCCTGATACTGGTTTGTCAGGTCCTTTGGGGCTGGCTGTAGAGATGCCTGCTTAGGATCCCAACAGGAAGTCCTCTTAAATCATGAGCCAAAGATAACTAGCTACTCTCCAAAAGGAATTAATACCTTTTCCACAGGAGGAAATTTGTGTCCGGTACCACAAAACCTGGTCAAAATCCCACAACTGGGGGTGGGGGGGGCATAGGTTCTAGTAGTAAAGTAATTGTTGTTATTTTGCTAAATAGATATGATATGCTCATCAAACTGTCTTCCAGATAATTGTTTGTCTTCATAGGTTAGGGCTACTATCAGCTTAGGTCAGATAAGCTTCTCTTTGGAGGCAGCAACAGTAACTGCAGGTTAAAAAAAAAAAGAAAAAACTAAGAATAAATGATTGCTGAATGCTCAGCCCTAAGTGGGACGTTTGTCTCATGCCATCTCAAGCCCAGAGAACATTGTAGAAGGGATGCAAGAGCTAGAAGATGGGGTGATTTTTTGGGTAACACTGTCTCCCAGGCATAGTGTGTCTATGGCACTCTTAAATTCACAGGTATGTAGCTACCAGCACATGGCCTCTACAAGATGAAGCCTTTAAGTGTTCTGCGGAAGAGGGACTCATGAGGCCTCACTCTCTTGTGATGACTGTATACAGTTAATGGTAGTTGGGGAGAGATATTTTCTTCAGTGCTGTAGCTTCTGGCACAGTGTGCATCCTTCTGTAAGCCTAAACTTTCAGAATAAACAAACAGACAAACACACTTAAGCCTTATCTTTGGAGAGACAAATTTGAGGCTTAGTCTCTGGTCTTAAAGAAATTGGTATTGCCAATTTCTCTTTTGAGAAAGAATTTCTGTGACAAAGAATAATAAAAATTTTCAAATATATCTCATATTATACCCAATGCTATATTTGTATTTGCTAATTCTTCTGTTGAGATAGGTATGCGAGGCTCAAAAATGTGTGTCAAGGACTAGGATCTACTTTGAATCTGTGGGATCTAAGTCCCTTCCTCAACACCAGGGCTGGGATGTTGAGAAGGACAAATACAAGCAAAACTTGAAGAGTAGAATGACTCCGGATGTTGGAATGAGTGGAAGGACTGATAAGGGTTAATTTTCTTTTCTGTGTCCTATTTTTTGGCTTGATGGATTGGATAAATCTTTAAAATGTTTCTGCCAGGGCCTCAATGGGGCTGTGAAAATTGCCCAGAGTGGTTATGAAGTCTCAATGAAAACTTACATGCACAGAAACTCAATTTTAAATTATTAAACAATGAGAATTAATGAGGTAATATGTATGAAATGCAAAGTTATGTAAGTTGTATAAATTCAAGGAATAATTATTACAGTCATTTCAAATGCATCCATTCATGTGCTTCTAATTGCTCAATTCTTCACCATCCTTTGGGGCTTGTCACTGTTTTTTGTTTTAATTTTTCACTTTCCCTTCCTATCATAGTATGAAGCTAGCAGGCTTGTTTTACAACCTTGTTTTGACAGACAATGCCCATGAACCTGGCCTTCATCCCAACTTCCAAAGTACGTTGTGGTTTTGGAAATTTGCCCAAAGTTTTGATACAAGTGACCTATTCAAAATTCTGGGAACTGAATACCCTGGTCTTTGCCCAGCCAGAAGGTCACTGCTGACCTGCTGGCTTCCCTGCTGTGTTCTTTTCAGCCACAGCTGCCTACAGATTGACTTGGCCATTACCACTTTGCTAGACATTCTGAACAACAAGCCCCAGAAGGGACACAGCTTCTTCAACAAGAGAATCTATACAAATGTTTAATAAATCCCACCATGGTTTTGAATCCCCACTTCTGGAAGGGCAGTTCTGTTTACCAGTGGTCATGTTCCAGAAGGTCATTATCATGACCACTGCCATTTCATGGGCCCATTTCATAAATGGTAAAGGATTTGAAGGACATTTCCATACAGGGGCATAGTGTACACTGACCACGCGCTCACACACTCATAGCCTCTCTTTAAACACCATGATCAGAAGCAATTTGGGGAGGGTTTATATGACCTGACAACTTATTAGTCTCTCACTGAGGGATATCAACACATAAAGTCAAACAGGACAGGAGCTAACGTAGAAATCATGGCGGAGTGCTACCTCCTGGATTGCTCTTCATGGTGCTCTTCTGGTTTCTTATAGCAACCATGACCAACTTCCCAGGGGTGACCTTGCCCAGAGAGCTCTTCATCTTCCCACACAAGTCACTAATAAAGAAAATTCATTGGTTGAGGCTCCCTCTTCCAAAATGACTCAAATCTGTGTCAAGTTAACATAAAACTAGCCAGCCTACCCTCTCACCCTTTTCTTTTTCTCTTTTCTCCCTCCCATTAGTTCACTTCCTTCCTTTACACAACTTAATCTTTATTTTATGCCATATATGTTTTGTTATGTTATAGACGGTTTTACTTATCTGTATAAAATCATATAAAGTCTAAGATCCATAAGTGTCATTTTCATGAAAATGACAGCAGTTTGGTGTTGTTTGTGGATAAATAAAGTATCATTATGCATACATATAAATTCCCATACACATACACATATACACACATGTGAGCACACATGCACACACATGGGCATACATACATTCATACATGAACACACACAAATACACATAGACACACACACTTCATGTTTTCATTATCTACACCTTTAGAGCTAAGTTAATTCTCTAATCTAAAGGAAAGGTAAGGACTGTCACAGATCATGTGGCAAATCTCCCGGAAAAGGCTAGTTCTATTTAATAAGGTGTCCTTCATATGGTTGTCATGATTTCTAGATCTGGGATTGCTTCCACTGTGGGGTGCTTGAAAATTTAATCAGCAGGTTTTCTTTGCGTAGCCATCATGTCAATATCTATTAAGTTGGGGAGTGGCTCAATTCACTTGCTGCTCTTTTTTTTTTTTTAATTTATTTATTTTTATCTCAATCACAGGTTAGGTACTTTGAATCCCAGGCGTAGCCCCCTCCCTCAGTCCCTCCTACCCTCCCACTCCCTCCCTCATCTCCCTCCTCCCCGCCCCCTCCAAGTCCACCAACAGGGGAGGACCTCCTTCCTTTCCATCCAACCCCAGCTTATCCTGACTCCTCAGGGCTGGCTGCAATGTCCTCCCCTGGGATCTAGCCAGTCTGTCACTCCCCGGCTTGTATGGGGGAGGGTCAAAGAGTCAGCCATCAAGATCATGACTGAAACAGTCCCTGTTTCCCTGAATAGGTTCTTCAGTCCTACACCTAGCTATCATGGGCCCAATCTGTGCGGGGGTTCCAGGCCACATCCACACATGGTCCTTCATTGTAGAAACCATCTC
>CM053758.1:9327128-9348249 GCA_028658305.1 Pachyuromys duprasi
TTCCAGGTTCTGGCTATTACAAATAAAGCAGCCACGAACATGGTTGAGCAAATGTCCTTGTTGTGTACTTGAACATCTTTTGGATATATGCCTAAGAGTGGTATAGCTGGGTCTTGAGGAATCACTTGCTGCTCTTCTAGCAGATCAAATTTGGTTCCCAGTGCCCATGGTAGGTGGTTCATAACTGTCTGTAGTTCTAGCTCCAGGGCACCTGATGCCTTCTTCTGGCTTTCCTGCACACACACACACACACACACACACACACACACACACACACACACACAAATCTTAAGGATTGCTGCTTTAAGAAGTTTAACCAGGCAGGAAAGTCATGCATATACCTACTTCTCTGTCTCATTCAGCACTGAGGGTTCACCCACCCTGGCTTTACTCCTTTAGCAGCTTTCTCTATATTATGTCTATGCCATTCTGTTCTGTACATATCCCTTTTTTCTTACACAGTACCATACTCAAAAGATACTGGTTAATCAGATGGTAAAATATGGCTATTAGGGTTTTAATGCTGGTGTGTTTGAACACTTGCTTGTACTCTGATGGTACTGATTTGGGAAGCTGTGGAAACTTTGGCATAGCTAGTGAAATGTTGGTCATTAGAAATGGCCATAATTCTGAACCAATTTTGAAATTTTAACCAACAGGTTTTCATTGCCTATCTATAATGCCATCCTGTTTCACTCAATGATCTATAAAGTTGGGAGTGAAGAGATGCCTCAGGGCTAATTTCACTCACTGCTCTTCTAAGAGATCAAGTCAGTTCCTAGCACCCATGGTAGGTGGTTATAAACCTAAGTAGCGCCATAGTAAGTGGTTCATAACTGCCAAAACTCCTTGCTTTCTGATCCACAAAACAGTGATGATGCTGTAGTTACAAGCCCCTGCTGTCACAGACCAACCCAGTCTGACAGCCATGTCTTCCTTGCTGTGGTGGTTAGCATCATAGATCCTTCCTCCATGAAAATTGCTTCTCACAGGACTGAGGTATTCAATGTGCCTGCTGTACCAACATGAGGGCTAGAGCTCAAATCTCCAGAACCTGTTTTAACAAGCCAGGCACATTGACATATGCCTGTAACCTCAGCATGGGGCAGGGGAAGATGCCTGTAACCTCGGCATGGGGCAGGGGCAGAGACAGATGAATTCTGGAAGCTCACTGGCCAGTCAGTTTAGCCATATTGACAAGCTTCTCATCCACTGAGAAACCCTATCTCAAAGCATGAATGTAGGGGAGCTGGATATATGGCTTAGCAGTGTTTATTACTCTTGCAGATGACCTGCTTTTGACTCCTAGCACCTAAATATCAACTTACAACCATCCGCAATTCCAGGATGTTTGATGTTCTCTTATGACTTCCACGGGCACCAGGCACATGCATGGTGCACGTACATGCAGGCAAAACAAATAAATATAAAACATTTAAAAAGTAAATAGTAGTTGAGTAAAGACATCTGATATTAATCTCTGGCCACCATATAAGCACGCATTCATCTATACATATTCAGCTGCAAGTGCTTGCACATATAACCCACACAAACAAGTATGTGCAACACACACACACATGCACACACACACATGCACACACACCACTTTAACTTTAAAAACAAGTTTCTCTAGGCAGGTATTGGCTAATAAATGATCAATATGGACTGTTTTTTCTAATGTATAGCACTGTGAACTGGGCATGTTGGTTTGGGCAGAGGGTGGCTTGGTAGAGAACTAGCAGTAATGACCACAGATATTATGCTCCCATGCTTACCACCTGGATTCCACGCGGCACCATCATATTAGTTAAGCAGCAGGGGCTTGGCTCCTTCCAGAATTTTCTCAGGGAGGAAACATGTCCTTGTATAATCCTCTCCTTTCAAAATTAGCTGTATTCAAAGCAGCATTGTGTGTCAACTGCAAGAAATTGGTCAGGGATGCTTATCACTCAGAGCTGTTTTTTAGCCTGAAGAACACATCCCAGTAGCATTGTCAGAGCTGGCAGGGCTCCACTAAAGGAGCAATCCCTGCCAGGAAGTTCTAACCACTCATAATGCTTGGCCAGTGTCAGTGCTTGAAGGAGGCAGGAGGCTTACGGATGCTCAAAGGGTTGGAAATGGCTTTTGTGTGTTTCTGCTGTGGGTCAGGCATCATACCAAGTAGTAGTCTTATCTCAAGTCTTCCATGCAGTCATACAGACTCCTGAAGGAGAACACAATATCCACCCCAAATGCGTTTCTTTGGTGCATTTTGAATTGGCTATTGAGAGAAAGTACAAATACCTGTAGACAACAGAAATGAGTCTGAAATCTCTCTCTCTCTCTCTCTCTCTCTCTCTCTCTCTCTCTCTCTCTCTCTCTCTCTCTTTTTAAAGATCTATATCTAACACTGAGGAGGGTGGCTTGGAGGTTAATAGCAATTGCTACATAAGCATGAGGTCCTGAGTCCAAACCTCCTCCGCTCATATAAAAAGCCAGGCATAGCTCTGAATTCCTGTAATCCTAGCACTGTTGGGCAGAGACCTTGAGAGTTTGCTGCCTAGCCTGCCTGGCTGAAATGGTAACCTTTGGGTTACATTAGAGACTTTGTCTCAAAACAATAGGGCAGAAAGCTACAAAAGTAAATACCTGATGGCTTTCTCTGGCCTCCACATGGGCACATTTGTCTCTGCATGCACCATGCTCATACACCAGACACACAATCATCACCACCCATGTTCCTTTTAAGAAACTCTATTTAAAACTCCCCTATCAGTGGACTTGGGGAGGGGCATGTGTGAAGAAAGGGGAGGGAAGGTAGAATTGGGAGGGGAGGAGGGAGGGGTTTACGGGGGGATACAAAGTGAATAAAGTGTAATTAATAAAAATTAAAAAAATAAAACAAAACACAAAGATCTGTTATATACAACATTAAAGCAAATAGCAAATGCAAATGGAGGCTTTTCTGACATCCTCTCCTTACTCTGTTTAGGAAAGAACTTTCCAGAGGAAGAAGTGATAGAATCTGAAGACTTTGAAAACTGGAGGTGAACATAGGTAGCTATTACATGTGACTTCATCTGCTTGCAAGAAGGCTCTTACTCAGTGTGTATACTGGCTTCCTAAACCTCTGCTATCTCCCTTCTTCCCAGAGCCCCAAGGCCACAATCCTCTAACCTCTATGTAGAAATCTGCTGGTTCACCTTTCTTTGAATCTAACACTTTGTTCCTTAGGCACACAATGACACCTTACATGTTCCTTTTCTTATACATCCACTGTTTATTTCATAGATTAATATAGCAAAAGCTTAAGCAGAGAGAGAGAGAGACAGGCAGACAGACAGAGTTACAGAAACGGGGACAAAAATACAGATAGTGACACAGAGAGTAAGGAGGGAGGAGAGAGGGAGAGAAAAGGAGAAAGGAGGGAAGGAGGAAAAGAGTTAGAGTTAAAAACTTCCCCCAAACTCTTGTCATTGATGAGTTGCTGAAGTGTTCTCAAAGAGAGATAGTGTATGCCAATTGAAAACATATCAGTGTTTCTGGTCTTATTATCAGCAGAAAAAGAATTCGGAGACAAGAAAAGGTTAGAAACCTAGAGAAAGTTAATTGCAGACTGAAAGTGCACACTCCCAGGGTAGTACAGTCATTGTTAAAGGGGTCTTTGGACATGTTGTCTTATGGACAACCTTAATGAAGGGAAGCTTATTCATGAGCCAAGTCAGGTGAAAGTGAAGGACTTCAGCAGTAGGGTGTACTTTCCTTCAGTCCTTATACAGGGTTTTCACAAGCGTCATGGCATGAGATGCCCTATGGGAACAGCTGTAATGCTAGTAAGATAGAGATATCATTATACCGAAGTAGAGGACAGTTGGCAGGCATCTCCCTCAGATATGTTGGTTGCAGCCTTTTGGTGGTCCTGTTGTTTTCTTGTTTGAATGGCATGAACCCTTCTCGTCCATGGCCCTGCTGAGGTTTCAGCCCACAGCATCTATGTAGTTGTCTCTTTTCCTCTCTCTCTAGCCTGCTTAACTTATTCTTATTTTAAAGCTCAAATAACAGATCCCTAAAAGCCATTTATGAGACTGAAAACACTGATAACAATAATTAATTCTTCCTTGTGAGCTTAGCTCTCAGCTAATCCCTGTCTTTGCTCCACTGCCTTGCTTGGGACCAAAGCATGAGATAGCACTTCTGTGTGGGTACAACTGTCACAATTATGATTCTTCAGTTTTGTGCTCCAAACACCCCTCTTGTTTTACCTAGTAGCTTCCGTTTAAAAACCTACAAAGGAGAAACGTATTCACCCATCTATGGAAGTGTGTTCAAACACAAGGACAATAGAGACTGGGTTTGTGCTCAGCTGTGGTTTAGTTATAAAATGTCCCTAGTATATCATGTGTTGAAGGCCAGGTCTCCACCTGGTAGTTCTGTTGAGATAACAGTATAAAGATTCTAATTGTTTCCATGAATTAGTTTATTGCTGAGTCCATAGCTTAACAGGCATAATGGTATAGTTATTTCCTCAGAAATGAAATGTTTCCTGTTGGAGGAAAACTTAACTAGTCTCAGGGCTTAATGCTCAAAGCCTCAGGAAGTTCTTGAGACTTAAGATTCACAAGGTCCCTCTCTAAGAGACAGTTTCTGGGGAGAACAGCTTACCTGGTTGGCTGTAAGCCACACAGGCAGCTCACCCAAGGATATGGGTTCTGTACCTATTTTGGGTAGGCATATCTATGATGCAATTGTTTGTGAGTCTCCCATTATCCATCGGCAACCTGTCTCCCATACTCCTGTACAGAATCCCTAGTAAACTCACTGGTTCACTAAACTACACTTGTGTTTATTGGTGCCCTTCCTTTGACATTTGTTCATGGCTTCCCAGGAAATGTCACCCAACAGAGCTCATCACAGGTTGGGTATAATTGGAGGAGATGAGGCATGTCTTTGAACAGATGATTTTGTTCCCAGACACTTTGTGTCTCTATTTGGTGGCTACCATGAAATTGGCAGTTCTTTTTCTCCACACCCTTGCATGATGATTCCCTGGGACCCCATCATTGGCCAGTGCAATAGAACCAACCATTCTTGGATTGTATCCTCTGACACTAGAACATAAAGTGAAAATCTTTCCTTCCTTAAGCCATTTGTCTTTGGGATTTTGTCACAACAATGAAAAGCTAATTTAATCTGGGCACACAGCCGCAAGTCCTGTTAGGGACTATACCGCCTGGCCTGAACCAGATATCTAGAGTATGATGGCTGCCTCAGGCCACCTTGCTCAGATGCTTCCTGAATGGAGCAGTGTTATATCCTGGGCCCTGAGAAGATCTGCATGTCCCAGATAAAGCTGGTCCCAATCATGGCAGTCTTGCCTGCCAACAAGCTCTGATCATCAGGATGATTTGTGTGTGTGCATGTGTGTGGGAGGGGGGGCAGGGAAGAGAGAGAGAGAGAGAGAGAGAGAGAGAGAGAGAGAGAGAGAGAGAGAGAGAGAGAGAGAGAGAGAACAGAGAGCTACTTTGCAGGTGACAAGTGCTGCAGAGCCCCCATGAACCATGACTTCCCAGCATCTCAGCTTCCTTGAATGACTTTGAACTCTCTGTATCTCAGTTTCCTCATATAGAAAGTGGTATTGGAATTGAGCCCCACAGTATTGCTAGGGTCACTTGGCAACACCAATGCCCATATTATTATTGGGCCACTAGACATATCATCCCTATACAGTGTCAACAAGTTAGTTCAATTTCAATATTTACACCTTGACACAGTGTAATACAGATTTCCTGCTTTTCACAGAAAGTCAGGTCTTGTTAGTTGAGGTATATGAATGATTAACAGCTACCCCAAGCTGTCAGATCTCCCTTCCTGGGCTACATATGGTACTGCCTGGGCTCCTTTACCTACCTGCACTCCTCTCGTAACCTCTCATAGGCATTTGAGTTTTTACATCCTGACTAAATGTTAATCTGATCTGCACCTGGAGTCAGAGCTCGTGTGACATAGTTCCTAGTTTTGATATGAGACAGTAGGAGAACAATCTGGTTATTCTGTGCATGTAGAGAGTGTGACCTGGAATGAAGGGCTGTGTGGGGAGAATGGATTGCCCAGACAGAGGCTGGGACAGCAGCCTTCTGAGAAATAAGTCTTATGATGGTGGGAGTCAAGCTTTGGCCAGGAGACTATAGCTAGCTAGAATTCAGTGGCTTTTTTATTGACAGGTCCTTGCCCATTAGCCAATACCACCTGAAATTCTCCAGACAGATGGATGAACATTTTTGGTGCTTATTCAAGGACAGACCTGATTTATAAATTCATTTTTGTGGAACACAGAGCCTTACACAGGCCAGGCAAGCTCTCTACCATGGAGCTACATTAACTTACTAAAAGCACAAATACGATGTCCCAGAATGACTGCCTGTGATAGGAAATCTAATCCCTATTCCTGCCCACAAGGTCCTGCAGTATGCTCCCTTCCAACCATTCTGACTGTTCTGTCTAATTTCATATCAACTTGACATAAGCTAGAGTCATCAGAGGGCTTCAAATGAGAAAATGCTTCCATAACATCGAGCCATAGGCAAACTTGCATCAATCTTAATACATGATTGATGGAAGAGAGCCCAGGCCAGTGTGCATAGTGCTATCCCTGGGATGGTGGTCCTGGGTTCTATAAGAAAGCAGGCAGAGCAAGCCATGTGGAGCAAGGCTGTTAGCCTTTGCATCAGCTCCTGCCTCCAGGTGCCTGCCCTGTTTGAGTTCTTGCCATGACTTCTTTCAGTGATAGACTGTGGTGTGGAAGTGTAATCCGAATAAACCCATTCTTTTCTAACTTGTTTTTGGTCATGGTGTTTTATCACAGTAACCTGATAAAGATACTGACCTGGGCCACTGGGCCACTGGGCCACTGTCTTCCCTGCTTGAAGATATTTCCCAGCCACTGTCCCTACCTCTCCCTAGTTTGTTTTCCTGCTCACATCCATGGCTGTTCATTTTCTTTCTTAGGTCCAAGTCCCACATTTTTAATACTTCCTATTTGAGGACTGTCACTTCCATCAAGCTTTTGTCATCGTCAGGAACTACCTTATCTAGCACTCTTCCCTCAATATCCTGCCAGTTCCCTAGGCTTTCGTGCCTTGTCCACCTCTGATCACACTGTGCTCAGAGGAAAACAGACACATAGGAAGATCTTAATAAATCTAGTAAAACTACAGAATGATAGATGGTAAATTGAATACACTATGTACTCTGTCACTAGGGAATGTAGTGAACAAATGGATGGTGCCCTGGTTTGGCTATCCCATCATATGGGGTACCATCCCTGGGCAAGTGGCCCTGGGCTGTATAAGGAAGCAGGCCAAGCAAACTATACAGATCCAGCCACTAAGGAGCACTCCTTCGTGGTGTATGCCTATGCTTCTACTCTGACTTCCCTCAATGATCAACTGTGGCTAGGATATCTAAGCCACATAAATCCTTTTCTCCTCAGAGAGAGGCCCCCTTACACCAACCATTAATCAAGAAAATACTCACAGAGTTACAGGGCAATCTGTTGGAGACAATTCCTTAACTGAGAGTCCCTATTCTCAGGTGACAAAAACTAAGCAGAACAGATGAATTAAGAAGTTTCATTTGAGACACACATGCATGTACCTTGTTAAATGAAAGGGTGCAGCAAGTGCCACAAGAAGGTAAAAATAAGATTGGGAAGGAGGATGAAAGAAAGTGACTTCTGTGTAGAAGTTCAAGCCTTCTTGGATAAGGTGATGTGTGGACCAGATTGAGGAAGATCAACAGGAGGAAGGCAGCAGCACAAATGACCAGTGTTTGATGCCTCTCATGCAAGCCTTAGGTGTACTCAAAAAGGGCTGCTGAAAATCTCTCGAAGGAAGACACTCCAGATTCTGAGTCAGAGAGGTGTGTTCCCACTGCCTAGTGGACATGAAATAGTAGAGATTCAGACAGTGAGCAACTGTTCACATTCCCCTGCCATTTTGTAATGCCAGATGCATTGATGCGGTTGGTTACTCCATTTCTATTCCACTTCAGGAAGTTATCATCCTGATTGCTATGCCGGTGAACCCTTTCTGTTTGATTAATGGTTGATGACACAGGCATTTGTGACCAGCTCTGGAAATTCAAGCAAAGAGTTTTGCCACAGGAATACAGATTTTCAGCAATAACATCATTATTAGTACGCAATCAGGTACTATTTCAATGCTGTTCCATCCCACTTCGTTTTTTATTCATTGGCTTCAAGGCCTGCTTGCTGCATTGAAGGGAACAGTCCTTAGATTCGACACACACAGACAACACACACTCACACACACACATACCCAAGACACTGATGAAGAAATATTGGGATATATATTGGCATAAAATACCTCTGACCTTCAAAATGTGATCGGATAAAGATTTCTCTCAGTCTGTCTGTCTCCCAGCTCTTTTTTTTTCATCTTGTGCTTTTATTAATTTATCCCAAGTCAAGGTTTATACAAGAGATTTACTAGAAAAAACACTCAGCAGAACCCTATAAGAAACAGGGGAACCTGGACTAAGGAGAAAAGGTCACATAAGGTCAGTTTTCAACAGCTATTGCTTCAGCTTGATAGTGATCATGAGCATTTGGGGGGGGGGGGGTGGAAGAATGTGCCACAAATACAGCTCCAGTTTCTGTAGATGAAGGTTAAGATTGGCCTAACATGAAGACTGCTGACAAGTAAGATGTGGGAGCTGACTGCAAGGCACCAACAACCAATCTGTCTGTCGCCCTCTCCTATTCTTCGTGGTAGGAAGTTGATGGGACAATCACAGCCTAGCTGGAATTGCCCGTTTACATTTCTTTAAAAAGTAGATGATGATATAATCTCCATTTTTTATTACAAATGCACAATCTGAGATTCAGAGAGTGAAGCAATACTTAACTGAGGCCATTATGGCCTTTGTTAACAATCTTGGTTCCAGACTCACAGGATGCAGAACAACATTCATGTGGTCTCATAACTGCTCTGACTGGCAGTGCTTGTGACTCGGATGCTGTCAATGAGGAGGTCTTTCCAGCTACTTGAGCACAGATGCCACTGACAAACGCAACATACGTATCACACTACATGATGCCGATCTCTCATGAGCATCTTTGAGATGTCATATACCACATGTGGCTCTGGAGGATCCTCCTCATCCCAGTCTTGGACAGTAGATTCTCTAATCTGACAGCTTTACTTTAATATATCCAATAAAATTAAATGATATCGTATAAAATTAAAGCCATAATTAAAAATTGATTAGCGTGTACTGTCTGCTGGCCTCAGTATCTACTGTAGTATCTTAAGCACCAGCAATACAGCTTTATTGATTGGGAAAAAGATAAAGCACAAAATAAAACCCAGTGAGCTAGCTGTTCACAGATAAAAGCAGCAAGTATGTCAAATTACAAACACTGTCCAGTGTCAGATCTCACACTCTCCAAGCATATTTTGGTGAGGGGAAGTCAGGGTGGGAGACATTGACCTCAGCTATAAATACACTCCCGGGAGCACTTTCCCGAAGAACACACATTGGGTTCAAATGCAGGGTGTTACTGGGGTTTGAAACCCCTGCGGGAAGCTTTGGCTGTATTAAAAGTTCAATCGTAAGCATTAAACAAAAAACAGAAATGTTTTTTCCTTTTAGTAGAATGGGGAGAAACCCATAGTCAGGATTGACCTGGTCATCTCTGCCCCAGTGAGAATGGAAGATTTAAGTACTTGCTTTTGTCTCTTTCAGACAGGTGAAAAGAGAAGAGAAGACTTTGGCCCTGCACTCCCACCCCATGCTCCCAAATGACTCTTTTGTGTGTTATATAAACTGTCTATTGGGAGGGTTTGCAACATTTTATTTATTTAGTATTTGATTGATTAACAAATGAGGTCTATTTTTTTCTGTTATTGTCCACTCTACAAAGACAGAAATATAAACAATGTCGGCGTCCCTCCCTGCCTTAATTCTAAAGGCAGGTTTATGCAAGTAAGCAACTAAGGTATTCTAAGGGGCTCTGGATCCTAGGTTTTCTTAGGGCACCAAACCACTTAAGGAAACAACCTGACAGGAAGAGAGAACAAAGCCAGGCTCTGCCCTGGATTCAGTTTCAGACTATCGTTTTTCAACTGCCTCCTGCATCAGATCTGGTGCTAAGTTCTGTGTTCGTGCTGTCGACAGAAATACTGAGTTCTTTCACAGGATACATGTGTTCCTGTGCTCAGAAGCACAGTCATCTAGTAAAGCCCTGTGGAAGGATGTAGATCAGGAGGTTCAATTTTGCCTCTGCAGTGCTGCATTCAACTTCTGTCCCATTTTCATTTCAGACTTTGGAAAACTGACACTCTCTAGCTTCAAAGTTCTGGTCAAAGATGGTATGGTTAGAGAAAGGGTCAGGCTTTCTCATGCATCTTAACCTAGTTGCAATCACTTATGTAGAAATGGGGCCAGACTTCAAAACCATGTATTAAGTTTTGCCAGGAATGTTGGCCCATGTCCATAATCCCAGACCTTGGGAGAAACAGGCGTAGAGAGATCTGTCTCAATAAGGATGATGATGGTATGATTTGATGCTATAGTACTTAAGATGAAGCACAGAAAGATCTTTGACTACACCTTCTCTGTGATTTTAAAGTTTCCCCATTGTTTGTATGTCACTCAAGCCTTTACTCTTTCCCATTTGACAGGCAATGAAACTAAAGCTCAGAAGACTGAGACTATTGCCATAGCTATCCATCCCATCAAGGAAGTGACAGAGTGAAGGCTTGAATGTAGTTTTTTTGCTATCAGGTATACATGTTCACAACTCAGTGTTTTCCAAAGAAGATACAATGACATGTAAAACAATATCTATCAGTTCAAGTGCAAATTACAGCTTGTATTTGAACGTGCATATGGAGAGTCCAGATAAATAAATGAGCTTTTGGTTCATCTGTGGGGATCACTACAGTGATTGTTTGCTGGGCCGGGGCAGAGCTCCCAGGTGGCAATAGAAAGATTACTAAAGGTATAGCTCAGTGGTAGCATATATACCTAGCATATGTTCAATCTCCTGTACCTTCCCCCAGTATAATTGTATTACATTAGAGTTATGAGATCAGATGTCCAA
This sequence comes from Pachyuromys duprasi, assembly GCA_028658305.1. Classification (NCBI taxonomy): domain Eukaryota; kingdom Metazoa; phylum Chordata; class Mammalia; order Rodentia; family Muridae; genus Pachyuromys; species Pachyuromys duprasi. The sequence goes on from CM053758.1 coordinate 9,338,233, forward strand.
AATCAGTCCCACTTGCTTATCAATGTGCTTAGACAGATAAGGGCTGGTTTGTTCTGAGCTCCTTGGGGGACAGTTCATTCTTTTGCCATGAGATATTATTTTACCCACTCCTAGAAGGTACCTGGACTTAGGCTTGCCTCCAGCAGTCAGCATTACCCTGTTCTTTCTTCCATGTCTGGCAGCCATGAATGGCACTTCATAGTAGGAAATGGTGCTATTATCCTAGGACTTTGGAGTGGGTTCATGGCCCTAAGACTGAGTTCCATCATGCTCTTAGGAGAAATCTGCAAATCACCCTTGTTTTTGTTTTTGTTTGTTTGTTTTTTGCTTTGCCATTCTGACAAAATACCTGAGGGAAGCAACTTATGAGAAGGGAGGTATTGGCTCCCAGTCCATTATGGAAGGGAAGGTATGGTGTTTGGTATGGCTCTGTCGCATATGCTCCACCAGGAGCAAAAAGAGCTAATAACATACAGTGTGGTGGGTCAGGAAGCAGAGAGCTCTAGACTGTAGTCAAAGGTGGGGTTAACCTTGAAGGCCTATAAGGCCTGTGTCTACCCACTAGGACCCTTATCCCAAAAGTTCTACAACCTCCCAATTGGTGCCACCTACAGGAGGTCCAAGTGTTTACACAGATGAGCGACTGTGTGGAACATTTCAAGCTCAAATCACAGCAACCTGCTGGTCTAATTTGCTTGTAAGCAAAATGGAGGAAATTGACACAACAAAGTAAGGACCAAAGTTGAATTTGTGCAAATCGGCTGTTTTATCAGAAGGCAGGAAAGACTTCATGGGCAACAACATTTGACTTATGTACTCCAAATGATCATGAAGGCAGTTTCCAAAATCCCTTGAGGCAGGCAAGGGTAAAGTGCTTGGACTGCTGAGCAAGCCAGCCAGAACATGTACTTATTTCTTACAGTCCTGTGAAAATTGGGCCTGTTTTGTGTGATTTCCAGGGAGAGTCACACATTCCGAGTTGTTCTTAGAGGTGGTGGCTCTCTGTTCCGTTTTTTGTTAGCAACTGATGCACGCCGGTCCTCCCACCTGGACACTTCTCCTCCTAGCCAAGTAATGACCTTTCCAGTTTGTCGTTTCCAAGTGAGTCCCGCCTTCAGGTCTCCCCCTGGGCAAAGGCATTCTGCAGAGCTGTGCTGGAGGGCACAGAATGGGGGGCAGAGAGCAATGATATGCAGCCTAATTTTGTGGATGGCCTGCAGCCCCATCAGGCAATATTCAAAGAAAGTGACAAGTGGAAATTAGCCCCTATTGATTTTATTTCCATAACATCTGCAAGACAATCCTCACCAAAGATGTCTTTCAAATATTTCTCTGGCAGAAAATATAGGGTTCTGTCACAGAGAAAATCTGTTTCTGAATACATATCCCAAACAATTTCAAAGGAACACAGCATCAAAATCAATATTTCCACAGTTTATGCCATCCCTGAAGATATGCAACTTAATTTGCAATCATTTTGCCTTACAAGGGAAATTGCCTGTGATGCTGACTGGATCAGAACCACTCATTTCATCCTCATTATACATTACACAATATCCCAAATGTCAACTCCCACCCACCAATCCAGCCTGGCAGCAGGGCTCTCAATAATAAATCACTTCTATTTACTTCAATACAGTAGAAAAAGAATTCAGAGCATTAAGAATTCTTTTGCACCTGAAGGTAATTACAGGCAACTATACTGAGCCAAGGACGTGGCTATCTTCCCTCAGCTAGGCTGAGAACTTTAAAAGGATTTTGGGGTGGGGGTGGGGGAGATAAGATTCTTGCTAAAGCTTAAACAGCTTAAACATACACACGTTTTAAACATTTTTATGGTGTAGAAAACCAGTGGTCCTGCTTTTATATTAGGATAATTAAAATGCTTAGTGAAGGGTGTTTGAAGTCAAATAAAAGGAAGAAAGAAAGAAAGTGCCTTTGTAGCTGAAAGCCAGAAAACAGTTAGGGAAAGTAGGGACTTTTCAATTTGATGAACTTAATTGGAAAAATATACAATGGAAAAAGCTTAGTGTGAACCTATGAAGCTGAAATACTCTAGGAAAAAATCTCCCTCCTGTTCTAGACTGGGGAAGAAGAGGAGACACAGGTTCAGAACATACCCAGAAGATAATTGGCTGAACCTAAGGCTGAAGGTAGAAGCTGAAGACTTTTCCTTTGGAATCATCCACAGACAAAAATAAGTGGATTAGGAAGAATATGTGCTCCAGAGTGAGACCCATGCTCCATATCTGCTCTTTGCTTATTGTTAAGTAGGGTTAATAGAAAAATATTATTTTTGCTTTTGTTTTTTCTGAGACAGGATCACCCTAAGTAGCCCAGGTTGACCCTTACTTACTATTTAGCTGACACTTGCCTCTAGTTCTTGTTCCTCCTGCTTCACCTTTCTGAGTGTTAGGATTACAGGTGTAGCCAGCACACCTGGGTCTAGGTAATCTCTTGTTAATTCGATGAGTTCAAGCACAGATGGCAAGGAGACTGTGTTATGTGGGGACAAGGGTAGTCCAGGCCCTGACTCAGGTCCTGCCTCTGCAGAACAGAGTATGGAAAAAGTACATGGTAGGTGGTCATGGGCTTCATCTAAACACCGTAGAAGTCAAATGAGATATTTCTGCTCCTATATCATGGGCCAAAGCATAGTGTGCAGGAATAGGGAACGCTGCCTTGCTTCCCAAGGGGAAGGAAATTGGAATAACGTCTGCCATCCTGGGAGCAAGGCGGCATGCAAGTTCATCCATTCTGTAAACCAGGCGTACACGTTCTTCAGAAAGCAACCTCTGGAGAGGAACAGTTATGATGATCCTCAACCTGCTTCTTATGCAGGATCTTGCTTTACAGAAATGATGATTCCATTCATCACTTGAATTCAAGAGTAATCAAAGTTTAATATTTGAGTCTGTATTGGGGCTTTACAGGGCAGGAGGGAGCGTTCCATGAAAGCACATAGGTCTGCGGGCATTATTTGCAGGTCATCTTAACTTTGTTCTGTTAAAAATAAGTTCGCAGTCTCCAAGAAAGAGATCATCACTTCAGGGTAAGTATCTTGACAAGGCAAAACTTTACTCTTAAGCAAGAGAGTGCACTACTCACAAACTAGAGCAAGCATAATGTGAACTTGATTTCTATACTAATATTGGTGGTGACGGTGTTTCTTGTCCTTATTGGCTAGAGTCTAACCTCACAGTATATCATGACTAGCTAGTGTTTAAAAGAATCAGAACAAAGGACATGCAAGAAATAAGGAAATAGTGAGTTACTTAATTCACTTAAGAAATTTGCTAGGTGGTGAGCATGGGTGTTTGTGTTGAAATATTTGTATAAAAATCTTACTAGGTGAGGAAAATAAAAAGGCTTGAATTCTTGTTGTAAACACAACTTTTACAGTGTTTGAAAGAAAAAACAAATATTTGATGTTCTTACAGTTCCAGAAATAGAAAAAAAAATTTACTGAATGTCATTCAGGTAAGCTGTATTTTACCACAAGAGAAAAAGTGCCTTAAGAGGTATTAAAATGTAAAGGACATTTAAAAATAGCATTATGTATAAAACATAATGAGATAATAACAATATCCATCAAACAATTTTGAAAATAAGAAGGTATTTTTAATTCATAATGTTATATTAAATAATAAGTAGTAATAACTTATAAATGCTATATCTTAATTGTTAATATACTTTTGTGGCTCCTTTTTCTGCAAATTCATTTGTTTGGTAGTCATAGATTTTATTTTTAACACTTTTTATTTCACTTAGCCTAATTGGAAGTGATGTCTGTCATGTGGAAAATGTGAAGGAATAAATATTTGATAATTTTACCTTTTGTGCTATTTCAAGAATTACTGCAGCTAAAGAAAATGTCTGATAGGCTGAAAGAATATTGGAATATATTTCTGGAAAAAAGTATAACACATCTAAAGTGATCATTCTTTTTTGCTTGTCTTTGTATTTTTGATATGAGGCTGAGGTAGGAAAAGTCCATAGATGTGTGACACAACATATTTGGGAAAATATGTCTTGCAGGATATTTGCTCCCATTGTAACACCCCAAATTATGAACCCTGTTTCCTGTTCGGTCTGGTTGAGCCCTATCGCACACGTTTAATCCAAGAACTTTCTGTTTATTGTAAACAGGTGATTATGGTGTGGTTCAGTCATCCCTATCACACACCTTTAATCCAATAGCTTTTGGTACACAAGAGTTAATAAAGTTAACCCTTGGTCAAGAGGCAGAGCAAGAAACCAGCTGACAGTGATTAAAGACCAGGAGGGACTTTGAGTTGAGGGATATTTGAGACAGCATGTAGAAGTAGAAGGAGCTTTTTGGCTTTCTCGTTATTAAGCTTTAGCTCTCTGGCTTTTTGGGCTTTTCTAGATTTGAGCTAGAAAGATTTTGGCCTTGTGATTTTTGCCTTTTCCTCCTGGGCTGTTAGCTGAGCTAGTGAGCCTTTGGGCCCTTTTCTTTTTCTTTCTTTTTTTCTTTCCATTTTTTTTTTACTTAATTTAATTTTTTATATAAATTACAGTTTATTCATTTTGTATCCCAGCTGTAGTCTCCTCCCTCATTTCCTCCCAATCCCACCCTCACTCCCTCACCTCATCCCATGATCCTTCCCAAGTCCACTGATAGGGTAGGTACTCCTCCCCTTCCCTCTTACCCTAGCCTATAACATCTCATCAGGACTGGCTGCATTGTCTTCCTCTGTGGCCTGACAAGGCTGCTCCACCATCAGAGGGAGGTGATCAAAGAGCCAGCCACTGAGTTCATGTCAGAGACAGTTCCTGTTCCCCTTACTAGGGAACTCACTTGGAGACTCGGCTGTCATCGGCTACATCCGTGCAGGGATTTCTAGTGGTTATAGGTTATCTCAATGCATGGTCCATTGTTGGAGTATCAGTCTCAGAAAAGATTCCTGTGCCCAGATTTTTTGGTTCTGTTGCTCTTCCTGTGGAGCTCCTATCTCCTCCAGGTCTTTCTTTCTCCCTCTTCTTTCATAAGATTCTCCGCACTCTGCCAAAAGTTTGGCTGTGAGTCTCAGCATCTGATTTGATACCTTGCTGGATAGAGTCTTTCAAAGGCCCTTTGTGGTAGACTCCTGTCCTGTTCACATTTTTCCCTCTTCTGATGTCCGTCCCATTTGCCTTTCCGAGTGAGGATTGATCTTACCAGGATCCTCCTTCTTGCTTAGCTTATTTAGGTGTACAGATTTTAGTATGTTTATCCTATATTTTGTGCCTAATATCTCCTTATAAGTGAGTATATGCCATGTGCGTCTTTCTGCTTCCGGGATACCTCACTCAGGATGATCTTCTCTAGTTCCCTACATTTCCCTGAAAATGTCATGATTTCCTTGTTTTTAATTGCTGAGTAGTATTCCATTGTGTAAATGTACCATAATTTCTGTATCCATTCCTCAGTTGAGGGACATCTGGATTGTTTCCAGCTTCTGGCTATTACAAATAAAGCTGCTACTAACATGGTTGAACAAATGTCCTTGTTGTATACTTGAGCATCTTTTGGATATATACATAGGAGTGGTATCGCTGGATCTTCAGGAAGCACTACTCCTAATTGTCTGAGAAAGCACCAGACTGATTTCCAAAGTGGTTGTACAAATTTACATTCCCACCAGCAGTGGAGGAGGGTTCCCCTTTCTCTATATCCTCTCTAGCATGTGTTGTCACTTGAGTTTATGATCTTAGCCATTCTGATGGATGTTAGATAAAATCTCAGGGTCATTTTCATTTACATTTGCATCTCTCTGATGACTAAGGATGTTAAGCATTTCTTTAAGTATTTCTCTGCCATTTGATATTCCTCTATTGAGAATTCTCTGTTTAGCTCTGTAACCCGTTTTTTAATTGGATTACTTGATTTGTTGCTTTTTAACTTCTTGAGTTCTTTATATATTCAGGATATTAGCCCTGTCAGATATAGAGTTGGTGAAGACCCTTTCCCAATCTGTAGGCTGCCGTTTTGTTCTAACTACAGTGTACAGAAGCTTTTCAGTTTCACGAGGCCCTATTCGTTCATTGTTGATCTTAGAGCCTATGCTGTTGTCACCTGTGACAATGAGTTCAAGGGTCTTCCCCAGATTTTCTTCTAACAGGTTTAGGTATGAAAGACAAAAGGGCCGAGAAAGAAATTAGGGAAACAACACCCTTCACAATAACCACTAATAACAGAAAGTACCTTGGTGTAACTCTAACCAATCAAGTGAAAGACCTGTTTGAAAAAAAACTTCAAGCCTCTGAAGAAAGAAATTGAAGAAGATATCATAAGATGGAAAGATCTCCCGTGCTCATGGAGCAGTAGGATTAACATAGTGAAAATGGCCCTCCTGCCAAAAGCAATCTACAGATTCAATACAATTCCCATAAAAAGCCAATGCAATTCTTTACAGAACTTGAAAGAACAACTCTCACCTGTTTCTATGCTCCCCACAGTGATTGTCATGGACTCTAACTTTCCGAAACCACAAGCCCTGAATTAAACATTGTCTTTTTTTTTCAGAGAAATATTTCTTTTTAATTTTTTATATTAATTACAGTTTATTCACTTGGTATCCAAGCTGTAGCCTCCTCCTTCATTCCCTCCCAATCCTACCTTCCCTCATCTCTTCCCAAGCCCCTCTCCAAGTCTACTTATAGGGGAGGTCCTCCTCTCCTTCGATCTGACCCTAGCTTATCAGGTCTCATCAGGATTGGCTGCATTGTCCTCTTCTGTGGCCTGGCAAAGCTGCTCCCCCCTTAGGGGGAGGTGGTCACAAAGCCAGCCACTGAATTCATGTCAGAGACAGCCCCCATTCCCCTTACTAGGGTACTCACTTGGAGACTGAGCTGCCATGGGCTACATCTGAGCAAGGGATCTAGGTTATATCCATGAATGGCCTTTGGTCGGAGTATCATCTCAGAAAAGACCCCTGTGCTCAGATATTTTGGTACTGTTTCAACCATGTTCATAGCAGCTTTATTCATAATAGCCAGAACCTGGAGACAACAAGAGCTAAACATTGTCTTTTTATAAGTTGCCTTGTTCATAGTGTTTTGTTATAGCAACAGGAAAGTCACTAAAGCAGTGGTTCTAAACTTCCCTAATGCTGTGAACCTTTAGTACAGTTCTTTGTGTTGTGCTGATCCTCAATCAGAAAATTATTTTGTTGCTACTTGTGGTATGAAAATAACCCCATAAGCCCATAGGGAGTGGCACTACAAGGAGGTGACATGTTGTTGGGAGGAGGTGTGGCTTTGTTGGAGGAAATGTATCAGTTCTTCTCCTCCTGCTCGCAGTCCAGATGTAGAACTCTCTGCTCCTTCTCCTGCGCCATGTCTACCTGTGTTCCTCCATGACAATAACAGAAGAAACCTCTGAACTGTAAGCCAGCCCCAATTAAATGTTCTTCTTTATAAGAATTGCTGTGGTCATGATGTCTCTTCACAGCAATAAAACTCTGTGATACTACTTCACAACTGTAATTTTGCTACTGTTATGAATTGTTATGTAAATATATGATATGCAGGATATATGACATGTGACCTCCAAGGAGGCCATGGTCTACAGGTTGAAAACACTGTACTAAGACAATAGAGAAAATCAGTATTTATCTTAGTGAGAGTATATCCGTTCTACAACTGACCTGTCAGGTGAAAAACCACTATTTAGCAGCTCATTGGTTTCAGGGCATAGATATGATTAAAATTATGTGATTTCCCCATATGTATACATATATGTTTATATATATATATGTATATGAATACAGATACATATATGTATATACATATGTGTATGCATGTATATGACTACATATGTATACATGTAAATACACATATACATGTATAATATATGTATGTTATTTATTATATTCCCCATATATAACATATTACATGTATGAAAACATATGTAGGATAATATACATATATTATGTACATATACAGATATATGTATACGCACAAATAAAGTTTGCATGTTTCACAAGGGTGTAGAGGAAGACTGGTCTACAATTCTACATTTCTCTCTCTGAAAGCTTGCCTCTCTCTGAGGAGACCATATCAGCTACTGGAGCCACCCTGGTAAGTTTCAATTTGGAACCATGTTCTTTGCATGATCTGGCCTGCTCATGCTGTTTATGGGGGAAACATCCCTGCTCACATTAATTATTGGAGATTATATATATATATATATATTCCCCAAAGTTATAAATATAGATATAGATGACATAGATGATATAGATGATATGGATACAGGTAGATATAGAGAGATAGATATCTTACCCAAAGTTATATAATAAACCAAATATTAGCCTGGGAAAAGATCCACCCTAGTTCCTGAACAGTTCTGCAAATTCACAAGAACCCAGTAAAAGAATGAGAGACCTAAGAACATCTTCCTAGATCCCAGGGGAGGACTTTGCAGCCAGCCCTGAGGAGACAGGATAAGCTGGGGTTGGATGGAAGGGAAGGAGGTCCTCCCCTGTTGGTGGACTTGGAGGGGGCGGGGAGGAGGGAGATGAGGGAGGGAGTGGAAGGGTAGGAGGGAGTGGGGGAGGGGGCTACGCCTGGGATTCAAAGTACCTAACCTGTGATTGAGATAAAAATAAATAAATTAAAAAAAAAAAAGAACATCTTCCTAAGCCTGCTTTTCTTTTGTTTGATAGCCACTTTTTTCTCCTTTTCCCTCTCTGTCCCTGTTTACTTTTTCATTTCTTTCAGAAAGTTCTCAAGAACCTGGGGTCTACACAGATGACAGCAGTGACAAGTCTCACTGTGGTCCAGGCTGGTCTCATGGTACTACAACGATGGGCATATGCCCATCATACCTGGTTTCAAGAAAATAATCCTAGTGGTACAAGTTTTCTAGAAAGATTAAACTCTTTGTTCAAATCTATTTTCTGTCCACATGCATTTTCAAATATAAACACACATGGTGCAGTTTTAGCACTTGCTCTGAAATTGTTAAGCTCATGCATGATTCTGAACGTGGCTTGCTCATCTGTGTAACTCCAGATGTCTGTTTATGAATCTTGACGTCGTGTTTTCAGTCACAAAGATGAACAGTGTTGTACTTGTATCCCAAATTAGGAGACACTCTAAGAAGAAGGCACATGTTAAATGTGATCATCTTTATATTTAACTTCTGTAGTCTGGAGAGATGATTTAGCAGTTAAGAACACTGGATGCTCTTGCCGAGGACTGGTTTTGGTTCCTAGCACCTACATGGAAGCTTACAACCATCTGCATCTCCAGTTCTAAGAGATCCGATTCCCTATTCTGCGCTCCACAGGCACCAGGTATGAATGTGACACATAGACATACACAAAGGCAAATATTCATACATGCAGAATAAAATTTAAAAGTTAAATTAAATTTGAATTCTATTTTAAAGCTTATGCATATCTTTTTTGATATGTTTTATTTTGTTTGTTTATTTGTTTTGCTTTGTTTGGTTTAGTTCGGTTTGTGTTTTGAGACAGAGTTTCTCTCTGTAGTCTTGGCTGTCCTGGACTCCTTTTGTATACCAGACTGGCCTTCAATTGACAGCTCTGCCTATCTTTGCCTCTGTGAGTGCTGGGATTAAAGCATGTGCCACCCATGCTGTCTGTTTTGGTTGTTTTATAGTACTTAAAATCTTTAGTACAATAGCCAGAACCTGGAAACAACCCAGATGTCCCTCAGTTGAGGAATGGATACAGAAATTGTGGTACTTTTACATAATGGAATACTACTCAGCAATTAAAAAGGAGGAAATCATGAAATTTGCAGGCAAATGGTGGGCCCTGGAAACGATCATCCTAAGTGAGGTATCCCAAAAGCAGAAAGAAACATATGGTATATACTCACTTATATAGACCTATAGGATAGGAAGGTCAAGCTGAAATCTACACACCTAGGGAGGATATACAGGAAGGAGGACCCAGGTGGGTATGATCAATGCTCATTTGGATGAACAAATGGGATGGACATTGAGTGGAGGAGAAAACAAGCAACAGGACAGGAGCATGCCAA
>CM053758.1:9348749-9369450 GCA_028658305.1 Pachyuromys duprasi
GAGGAGGTCCTCCCCTGTTGGTGGACTTGGAGGGGGCAGGGAGGAGATGAGGGAGGGTGAGGAAGGGTGGGAGGGAATGAGGGAGGGGGCTACGCTTGGGATGCAAAGTACCTAACCTGTGATTGATACAAAAAGAAATTAATTAATTAAAAAAATCTTTAGTACTTTACCTAGAGTTATTTTAAAAATTGTCAGTAAAACCCAACATTGTTCATAACAGGGCTCATACCCACACTTCTATTTTATAATAATTTACGTATGAAATTTCTCTATCAAGTGTTGGAACCTCTCATTTCAGCACTCAGGACGAATAGAATTTGTGTGGTTCCCAAGGATGGACAGGAAGAGTGGTCTACATTTCTGATCTGTGCAGAGCTTGCCTCTCTCTGGGGCATACCATTTCAGCTACTACCACCACCCTCAATTTGGACCCATGTCCTTGAGATGGTCTTGCCTCCTCAAGTTGCCCTAGTATGAGCCCCAGGAAGGCAGGAAACTATCACTGCAAAGCATGCTGCCCAGGAGGGACACATCCGTGCTCGTATTAATACTGCAAGCCCCTCCGGGAAACCTAATGCCTATGTGAACATTTCCCCACACATTTAGTTCAGAGAGCCCATCTCCACTGCCAATCTTGTTATCATCTGTGCTGTGAAAACTCCAGTTTTCACACATTCTGGTGTTCCAGTGACAACAAAATCTTAGCTCTGAGGGAAAGGCAAAACAGCAACAACATGCTGAGATTGAATACCTGTGAGGGGACTGGGGTGGGTTATGGATCAAAAATCCAGAAGCCTTCAAAACACACCAAAAAATAAGAAAGAAAGCAACTGTTCAGGGCTCAGGATGCAGCCAAGAAATGGGTTATCAGTGAAGGAAGGTCTACTCAATAGCTTTGGCAACTCAAGAAGAAATTGGAATCAGGTTTACAGTGTCTCAGAGCTCCAGGCAACGTCCTGTGAAAACTGAGGTCACATGTGTATGACCTAAAGACAGAGGGTGGAATTTCTTATTGATCAAGACCACTCTGTGGCATGAGCCTGCCACTTCTTATTATGAAGGTCTCATGGAAGATAAAGGAAGGAAGACTACTTGGCAAATTGTTCTTTTTTCCCCCTTCTTTGTGCAAATTCTTCACAAACATGAAGAAACATCACTTTTTCCCCTCACTTGTTTGTTTTGATATGCCTTTTCCATGACATTTCATAGTTGTCAAAATGAATTTGAATGGTAGAGCCATGCAATTTATATGTGTTAGACCTGAGTTGATGTTTAAAAGCCATTAAAAATGCACTCTATGTTTCTATTCGGAAAACTAGCATTACTTTTGGGAACTTCTGTGAAGTACAATTTATTTTGCTCTCATGAGGTAGACTGGGGAGGAACATCACTATTTTTAACAGCTGCATGGTATTTCACTTCAGGATGCCATGGAAACAGTTTGTTGCTTCTCTTTCGGAGGCATTTTTCTCTTTGACATTGTTACTAATTCTTTTGGCTCTTAAAAACAACACTGGTGTAGTTTTGCATTTGGCATCCATATGACCTGTGTTACATATTGTAGAGTCCATTTGCCTGCATGGATCATTTCAGTTTAATCTTCCTAAGAACCCATGTGACAAATATTCTTATTCTTTTCATAAACATGGAAACAATGTCCTGAAGATCGCTTCTGTGGCTTAGGTTCCATAGCTCGTGGCTAGATGCTTCTAATAAATACAGAAGAACTAGGAAAACAGAGAGTCTCAAACTTTCAAGTCAGATGAGCCTCACTGGTAGGCAATGAGGTTAATGAGAGGTTTCAGGAAGTCAAGGAAGGCATTCTAAAGCAGGGAGTTGAGGCCTCTTATACTTAGTTTCTTTTCTTCTATTTTCATTTCTCGTTTTTCTTTGGTTGTAACAGGGTTTTCATCCATAGCCCAAGCTGACCTTGAACTTACCAGCCTTTTATCTCTCCCTCCCCAGCACTAGGATTACAGGTGTGCACCATCATAGCAGGCAAGCTTGGATTTGAACTCAGGCTTCAGCAAGCATAATGGAGGCAGCAGACATGTGACCCTCACCCCCAACCCAGAGAGCCAGGGCTGGAGAAATGAAAAGTTGCAGAGCTGAAGTATAAGGGAGAGAAGGAGGCAGTAGCAAAGAGTTTTTATCTGAGTGTCTCATCCTTCTCTCATGTTCATAAACTGAACCGTTAGAGCAGAGGCTGAGGGTGAAGGTTGGGATGTATCCACTTCTCATCATATAAGCATGATATTCTTGTAGATTGCCATAGAAATTCATCTAATTTTAGCCTCACACGGTCATTACTGCTGGTTTCATAGCTGCAAACACCCCAAACAAAATGCTCTCCTGAGGACTAAGGAGGCAGAACACATGGAAAGGAATCACTAACCCCAGAAATCTGATGGCTATGATCAAATGTGTCCTCATATTGAAGAAAAGAAGTTGGAGAATGAGAGCCCCTCTCAGATAATTATTATTTTACAGCAAGAGTAACTTATGCTTGTGTGGGGTTGAGGTGGGAGATAGGCAAATTCCTGGGATGGTCACAGGAATTGCAATTATAAGAGCAAATAAGTCCTGGTGGGTTGATAACTCTTTTCTTACACTTCCTTTTAAAATTAAGTAAGTTTAATCTGAACTAAAGATGAAGTGGACTTTTCTTGCTGTGAGATTTTAGCATTCCAAAGGAGAAGGGGAATAGGTTGAAATCAATGACCTTTCAGCCTATCACTAGGAGTTTAAATAAGCCCAATGAGGGTAGATTTCTTTTGTAGAAAAAAAAATGCCAGTGCGTTTGATTTCCCTGGTTTGCTGAATCAAGAGACAAATACATGATAAATACTTAACGGCCACCTTCAAAGGCTGAGGCTGCCCTATTCAGAACTGAAACAATCAGGATCCCCTTCCTTACTTTCAGCTTCTCCCTACCTGGGGCAAGTGCCAAGGGAAGGGAACTGAGCCCTGTGAGTTCATAGCCACTGAGAATGCAAGAGAAGACAAGCATATCCATAGCAGAGACCTGGAACTGATCAGACACTGAAATCTGAGTCTTGCAAGTTCCAAGTCTGTTAATGTGTGGGATAAATAACCACAATAATGAGAGCTGGACATTCAGATTCTACAGTTTATGGGAAAAGAAACAATTTCTCTGGGAAAGGATGCAATTTCCTCAGGACGTGGTGTCTAAGTGGCAAAGGGGTGTTCGGCACAGCCATACACACTTTCTGACCCAAGATGGCTTAGAGGGAATATTTTTCTCAATAGAGTAGCTTCATACAGATACTTTCCTGGAAAATTGACAAGTTCAAAAGCTGGGTTTGTGATAGACCCCAGACACAAATACAGAATATAGAGCCTGTGGCCCTTCTCCTTGGGAGGAACAGCTATTTTTCATCATGTGCATGAGCTGGGCAGCCAACTGCTTGTCCTCAGAAGACATGTGCCCATTTATCATACTTTCTGGAGACATCAAACATACTCCCACCATTGCTACTTGTTCAGGAGCTGCTTGATTTGCACTTTTATTTGGGTTTTAAATGTTTCAGCCTGATGGGGAAGGAGCCCTGGGTGGCAGAGTAGAGTCCCCCTGGAAGTTCGTGGGTGTGCTTTAGGGTTTTAAGAGCTTTTCAACCTTCCATCGAACTTCAAATTTAGAAGGTGATGGTAGGAGCCTCCTGAAGGGGAACCCCTTCTGCAGCCACTCCATCCTGAGAGGTAGGACCTGCTGCTACCATGTCAGTGTGCTTGCTAAGGATCCGCTGCTCCCTGCCTTGCCTTCTGTAAGGTCATAAATGGAAAAGCTTTTTCCAGATGCAGTTGGTAGGACTGAATGTAACCATGGATAAATCCTAATTTGGGGACTGTGATCAAAATGTTCCTTCTACTGCCCCAGTTGGGTCTTATGTATCTTGCCTAAGAACCCATGACTGCTTAGTCCTTAGGGTTTGAGGATGGGTTGGTGTGCCTGTTAAAAGAACTCACAGTACAATGTAGAAGGACACACAGAATTTTGTGAGGGTAAGAGAGCCAGTTGTAGAATTTTGGGTAGGAGACTGGTGATGGCTTATTTAAATTGCCATTAGGTCAGTGAAAAGACTGGAGGAACTTCTGAGTTTACTGACTCCTCTGTGTGTCTATGCATGTATACATACATGATTAGGTCTTCACATACCCATGAACATGGATGTATCTATGTGTGTGTATGTGGGAATATGTGTGTACAGAAGTGCATTTGTTTGTGTACCCATGTACCTTCATGAACATACCTTCATGAGTGTACCCATAGGAACTCTATGGAAAATTCCTGCACAGCTGAGAAGCTGAAGCTTTGGCCTGAGCATTCTTCTCTCCTCCAAGACAGTGTAAGACACCAGTGATTGGGGAGTACTCGGAAATAAGCTTGGGATAAGGTTTTCTCAGACTTCCAGAATTTCAAACTACTTCATCTAATACTCGTATTTGCAGATGTATTCTCCTGAACCTAGGCATGTGATATCCAAACACACTTATGAAATTAAAATAGCAATGCCAATCATTAATAACACAATGAACCTGTATTGTTTTGTGAGACAGAGTTTTGGAATACAGCCCAAGCTGACCTTGAACTAATAAACTTCCTGGACCAGCCTCCCTGGGCTAAAATTAAAGGTGTGTGCTGCATGTCTGACTGAATGATTTTTAGCTAAGGTGCAAACCTGCTCTGTGAATCAGCTAAGTCAATAAGCCAAGGCTTATTGAAAGTATAATAACTCATTTGTTTATTTGCTAATTGTACTTGTGACCTGAGAAGGCCTTTTTGAATTCCATGTAGGACACATGAAAGCTTTCCATTGGCGTGGTTAATCTTGCATGCTGATGTAGCCACAGACTTCTTCTTTAATTAAAGCAGCAATTTGGGTGGTTTACATTATCTCCATGTTGAAAATACTTCCACAGAATTATTCCTTTCGTGATTAGCCATGGTTACATAAAAGTTCTGGTGAGTGCCTTTGCTGTTTACATTCCTCCTGACTCTGATAATAAAATATAACACCTGACATAAACAGAAGAAAGGAGGAAATGTTTATTTGGGCTCACAGTTTCAGAGTTTATTTTATAGTCACTGGCCCCATGTACTTGGTAAAGCATCATGGCAAAAGAGTGATATTCACTTCATGGCAGACAGGAAGGAGAGAGAGAAAGAGATGGGTTGGCTGCAGAGACCTTCCTCCATCTGAGCCTTATTTACCAAAGTGTCAGCTACTTCCTGACACAGTAGTACATGAGCTCATGGAGGGGTGTTTAACAACTCTGGTACCAGCTTTCTTCCTCCACTTCACTAGACAGGAACTTCTTGAGGGCAGGGGCTCTTACTGTGTTCACAGTTGCCCCAAATCAAATTGAAGAATATTTAGGGACTGTGCTCAATCCTAGGGACATTGGCTTGTTCCCTTGGCTCTCCTGCTGACATGGAAGACCCTGCTTACTATGATGGCTAAAGCACTAGGGAGCAGTGGGGCAGCAGTAGGGCCTTCTCTGTGCCCCAGCATATACTAACACTTCAAAGTCCTCAAGCATGAATGCACAAGCATGAGTGTGGAGGGCACACTCATGAAGGTATGTTCCTGAAGGCACATGAGTACACAAACAAATGCACTCATGTATACACATACACACATATGTATGTGGGACATGCATATACATGCAAGGACATGCATACATACAAATGCACACATATGTACATCCATGTACATGGGTATGTGCAGACATAATCATGTCTGTATACATGCATATATACAGAAAACACATGCGTTCATACACATACACATTAACACATTCATAATGTATATCCAAACACAGATAATGTAAATATGTATACACATATACAGCTGCAACACCTGCATATACACATACGCACACACATTAAACATACACAGGCACACAAATATGCACATGGATGATCATACATTTGCACATGTATACACACTCATACACATACAAAAATGCATACATGTATGCACATCTTATGTACACATGAAGATACACACACACACACACACACACACACACACAATGCCCTGCTACCCAGCAAAAAGTGTTTGACTAAGAGCAAAGGAAAAAAAAAAAGAAACATGGTGTGCCAGTGCATAACTATATGCATCAGACTGAGAAACGGGAATCGTGGCTACTTGGGCTACAGAGAGAGACCACCCTGTCTCAACAAAAAAGAAACAAAAAGGAAAGAAGAGAAAAATAACCCAATGGCATTATTTACTCATATCTAGATTCATATTAATTATTGTTTTGTCAAACTTGTCACCATTTTCTCTTCACTAAGTTCAAATGTATGACCCATATGTCACAACATGACACTTTTATAATTTTAATGCAAATCGCTCTTGGGCTACTGAGATTTGAGTGAAGAAGCAATGAGGCTTGGAGGCTCTCTGCTGGCTAACAGTCTACGCTCTCCGGAACTCATCTGTCAAGCGGAGTCAGCAACGACTGGGGCCAAAACTAGTCTATGGTAAATTCCCTGGACTCCAGCTGGAATAATAAAATACTGTTTTTAACCTATTTAATTAGCATATTTTCACTTCTTGAAAGATTAAAATCCAGGGTCGGTCAAGATTCAAATTAATAAATATGTACAAACCACACAGATGGTGACACAAACCACTGAACTTTTCTGAAGGACAATTTGGAGCATTTGAAAAAACCTGGATCTGTTTGTCACATCAGCCTACTGATTGCTCTTCTAGGACCTGATCAGGAAGAGCTCATGAAAGATGTAAAAAAGTTTGATGAGCAGCATTGTTTGCAGAGCACTGTTCATAATTTTGCAAAATCAAAATAACCCTAGGCCTTGCCCCACTGAGGGGAAGTGCTCATGCCAACCAAGGTTTGTTCAATGATAAGATGGCATGCAACTCTTTAATGTAGTTTTACATATTATTATTTTAATAAATTTTTGACATGAGAGTCTTGTTACATAGTTCAGACTGGCCTCAAACTCACATTGTAGCCTAGGCTGACCTCACACAACCCTGCCTGCACCTCCCAAGTACTGGGATTGCAGGCATGTATCACCTTGCTCAGGTAAAATATTGTTAACATAGTTTTACATATGTGTGTAGTCAGCATATATGTATTAACTATATATGTAACTATAGATATGTAACTATATACACAGTTATTTAGGTAATGTATAAATATACCTATACAGAAATACTTGTAAGATATATGTTTTATAAAGCTATATATTTAAGGAATCTTTAATTATGTCTGAGTGTGTGTGTAAGTGAGTGATGCCACATCCTGTAGCTGCAGTTACAAGAGACTGGATGCTGTCTGATGAGGGTTCTGGGAACTAAACTTGGGTTCTGTGAACCAAACTTAGGTTCTCTAACAAAGCAGTATGTGCTCTTAACCATGAGACATGACTCCCACCGTGGAGACGGAGATGTGGGGGTGGGTTACAGCATTTTATGCATGGATATGCATGTACTTGCATGTGTAAGAAAACGTCTAAACTAACACATAGAAATACTCTCATAGTGGCTATTTTGTCAGGAATGAAATCATATTATACAAATTGTCTTCCTTGAGATTTCTGTATAATTTTTGAAACCAGTTCATTTTTATTTTACACACCTGCTTATTTTATATGCAGGTATGTTCTCATAAAACTTTAAAACACCGACTCACTGGGCTGGGATGGCTCAAGGATTAAAAGCACTGACTGCTCTCCCAGATGATCTAGGTTCAAGTCCCAGAAACAACATGCCAGCTCACACCTGTCTATAACTCCAGTTCCAGGCCTTCTGACACCCTCACACAGATATATATGCAGGCAAGACACCAGTGAAAATGAAAACAAACAAAGAAATCCCCACTGAATTGCTGTCATAATTTTTAAGGCAGCCTTTCTCTATACTTGAGTTGGCCTTGAGCTCACAGTTCTCTCACCTCAGCCTCCCAGTCTGGGGTCAGTAGGTCTGCATCCACTCGCCTGGCTTGTGACACACAGTTTTGTTCCCTTTCCTGACTTCCACCACTTTCTAAATAGGAGAAGACCCCACATAATGGACTTTCAACAGTACAGAGGTCTTTTCTCATGGACTGGAGACCAACTTTTATTCCAGCCTAGACTGCCTTCTCCTGAATGACACACCCAGAGGCTCAACTCAAGATTCAAAGCAACCAACCTACCAGTGACAGCAAAGGCAGCTGACATGTTGACCCCTTTAGCACTCAATGTTCATTTAAATAATAGAGCATGGTCTGGAGCTATGTGGAGAGGAGAGCAGGCCCACACTCCGTCATCTCTCTAGCTATGGATTTTGTCATATGTCTCATGTTACAGTAGATAAAGATTTTATTTGTGACTGATGGCAGCAGATGGGCAATTTATTCTGCTGTTTACTTTTTATGGGGATGAAGTGTGAGTAAGTATGGCCAGAACACTCAGCTAAGCATTTGCTAATGTCCTCTATTGACTGAGACATACAGGAAGATTATCCCAGACCTTTGCTTCCCAGCAACCAAGGAAAGGAATGGCAGACATGACATTTTAGGAAGTTCTATGGTCAACTGAGAAGCAGGTGTCATTTTCTATACTTCTTAAATATGTGGGGCAGGAAAACTATCTCCAAGGTCGCACAGGTCAGGTCACAAGTATTTGGACTGATAATTGATAGCTGAGCATAGGATCCTGAAGCCTATTGCAATATTGTCTCACTGTCTTCCATCTGGTCTTTTCCAAAGACCATCTCTTAATTAAGGATATGTACACATTCTCTCCCCGCTCTCCCTTTCTTTCTCTCTGTCTCTCTTCAGTAATAAATGGAACATTGAATAGATAAAACTAACCTTGAGTTTGATACCTACAGACCTTTCAGAAGGCTCTGGGACACAGAGAACACACTGCTATAAATAAAGGCATTGAATTGGGAAGTCTAACACCTGTTAATATTCTGCTATGAATCATCTTCTGTGTTTCATGAACATATCAGTTTCGTAACCCAAGAGCAATAAAAGCAGAGTAGAGAGTAGGAGCTAGGAACCAGTATTTAATGCAGTCTGGCCAGTGATCCAAAAAGAAAGGGTGGGGCAGCAGATGCTGAAAGTAAAGTCCAAGTCAGCAGACAGAAGGATCAGTTAGCCAATGTCTAAAAAGGGCCCAAGCCCACGTACTGTGACAAGAAGAGCTGCAACACCAAGGAGTTTTCTGTCATGAGTGTGACCTGTTGAAGAGATGGTGTAAGCATTTCCAGGGTCCTTGTGATCCACCATTGATCTCTTACCTTCATTTTCAAAAATGCCTTGAAGCACAGGACTTTCCACAATCCCATGATACAATACGGATAATGTTCTACTACTTGTCACTGCGAATGTAACTGCTTTAGTCAGATTGACATAGCCTCTGGTACACACAAGGTAAGATAAAGTTTACTTTGAAAGCTCAGTGTTCCAAGTTAAGCCAGGCATGATGATACATGCCTGTAGTCCCAGAATTTGGGGAGGAGGGGAAGTCATTCATATGCATACAACTTGGACTTAACTGAGGCCATGCCTCAAAAACAAAGTTCAATTTTATAAAATAATTTTGAATTCTTCCCCCAGCTTCCTGCCACACTGCCCTCTTATGTTACAGGGCTTATCTCTCAAAACTGAGGGGTTAACATTGATAGTCTCTTCTTTTGTGGTTTCAAGATACAATCAAGGGCTCAACAGTGGTTTTGGTGCTTCTGCCAGCATTTCCCAACCATCTTAAAGGTAAATTTCTGCCTGGCATTTTTTTTCATTTTAAGAAAGTGGTAACCATTAATTCAGATTCATTCTTTTTAATATGTGTTCACTTTTCTTTATCTATGACATGTTGTAGTAAACTTAAAGAGTAAGGGATTATATGATGTTTACTATTAGCCCCGAGATTATCACAGAGGTATTATCTAATCCACTGTAAAAAAAAAATAATGAGACACAGACACCTGTTAGAGTTTATAATTGACTTATTTAACTTGGGCCAGGAAGATATTTAACCTACTCTGTCTCAATAACCTCACCATCCATCTCCCCACCATCCAATGCCATCCATCCATAAAATTATAAATACTTGTTTCTATTCTTCATGTGGGCATTTCCACACCATTATTGGAGTTCTTCTCCAGGCCTATGTGATTCCTCCTCTACACTAATCCATTGTAGCACCCTCTTTCCTTCTCTCTTCTTCTCTGTCTCTTTCCTGTGATTCTCCTGTAGACAAAATCCTGGAAACCTTAGCCACACCTACCTCACTCTTCCCTGCCCAAGTATAGGCCATTTAATCAACCAATCTGGTATGTCTTAGGCAAGTTTTCACAAGAATAAGTATATTTGGGGAGTAACCAGGTCTTGAGGGGCTGCATCAGAACAACCTCCAACAGTGACACACGAGTTGACAGGGGTCAATATGGAGCAATTTCTAAAGTGCTAAGTGAGGGAGATTGGTTGGCTGATGAAATGAGGGAGTGTGCAGGTTAGCTGATGAAATGAACCTACACAGCCACAGGGTCCATTACAATCTGGGATAAGTACTGCAAAGAAGAAAGAATAAGACCCAATGAACACATTGGTCCAAGACAGCATAAATGCAGACTAGGAAGATTCCAGAGTTCCTGGCCTGTGCAGAACTTCCTGAGCCAGGGGACATGAGAGAAGCAACAGGTTCATCAGAAGGAGCTTATGAATCTGATTTGAGACTCAAGCAGAAGCAACAGTCAGGCAGTAAGAAAGATATATTCAGAACTCAGGGTGGCAGCTTGCCCTTGCTCTTCTAAATGGATGCAATTTCTTTATTCATTTGATTCCCAGTGACACTTTCCATATATCCATTTTATTACACTTATCTTAATCAACAATATAAATAATTTACCTTGCTCTTGTGCCATTTTTTTCTTCTCCACTGGTCTTATGTCAAAGGCTTAATGCTTTACATAAGCATTGCTTATCAATTCTCTCTCCAAATCATCTAACACAATATCCTGTAGGAGTGTGGATAGGCAGTAAGGCAAAAATATCCATGATGAAACTATAAGCAGGTCACGTATACATGAGAACAAAGAGAGCAGAGTTTAATTACAGCCAGCAAGACACCTGCCAAAGTTGGTGACTAGCAACAATGTCAGCCAAGTTGCCAAGGTCAGCATCTAACAAACAAGTCAAAGATGGACAGGAGGTAGGAACAATCTTCTATTCATGAACACATTCTTAACTGATCACGATAACTTCCCTGGTTGAGGGGGAAAAAAAGGTGCACAAACTGAGCCAGTAGTTTGGCCCAAAACATGCTTAGAAAATTAGCCAGTCTTAATAGAAATGACCTCAATCTTTGTCCAGCTTCTGCCATAGATTCCATAGAATATCTCTAGACAAGCAGCTCAGTCATATCTCCCTCTCTTAAAACTCCCTCCCAGTCCTGGGAGCTTCTCTCTCTTTTCTTCAATTTTCCTTAGTAAATCTGCTCCTGCTGTGCTCATCTCATCTTTGTCTATGTGTGTGTGTGTTTTAAAGAACTTGAAAAATCACCATCTCAGGTTGACTTTTGTTAACCTTTGATGGTTTCTGAGTCATGCACACTTAAGCTGAGAAAGGCTCTGCGTTCTCTAAGGTCTTCATCAGTACTTATTGTTAATGTATGGGATTCAAAGGCTTGTGATGTGTGATTTCCTGAAAGTCTATTCACTCAAGACAGGTTGTAGTTACTTTCATATCCCTCTGAGGAGACACTATAACCAAGGCAACTTACAAAATAAAGCATTTAATTGGAGGCTTCCAGTTTCAGAGGCTGAGTCCATCCATGGTTATCATGGCAAGGAGCATGGCAAGTGTCAGGGAGGCATGTGTCTAGAACAGTAGCTGAGAACTCATGTCTCATCCACAGGCATGAGGCAGAAATAGAGCAAGATAACTGGGGCTAGTATGGGTTTTTGAAACCTTAGAGCCCACTCCCCAGGGATCCCCTCCTCCTACAAGGCCACATGTCCACTAACAAGGCCAAAACTCCTAATCCTTCCCAAATGGTTCCACCAACTGGGGAGTAAGCATTTAAATATATGACCCAAATGAGAAAGCTGAAAAACTCATACATTAGAAATGTTTAAGGGCTGAATTTGTAGGAGATTTTGTCACTTGCTCTTAATACCACTGACCTGAATTACATAAAAGAAGGATGGGTACAAGAAAAGAGTGCAACAGTATCTGGTGTGCTTGTACAGCCTTGACTACATTGGTGTCCTTCTAATATTGGTTTCAAAAAATGTAGTGGGAATGCATGCTGAATTTTTGTCATGAGCCTTAGGAGAAACATATCTAATTGATACAAGAAGTTTAATTACATTATTGCTATTCATAACTTCTCAATGTTTGTGTGTGGGGGTCTTAAAAGAGTCTCAAACTTCCTGTCCCTGTTTATTCACTCACTGGAAATAATGATATCATCATGATTTAAGGTTCCTTTGTAATGAGATACTTATATGAGTTCCCAGAATATATTAGGAGATCTTTTTGCATAATAATAACATTTACTGTGCATTTATTGCGGATAATTATTAGATTTGAGGGATGTCAGGGAATTCTTTTGCACATTAATAGGTTTTATATGTTGGTGATTTAAATTTTTGTGTCTACGATCATGTGACTACTAAATATTGAAAAGATTTATGCTAAATGGGGTTTTTTTTGAGGAATGTCCTAGATATATAGTTGTTTCCTGTAATACACAAATCCAGATAGATGCGTAGCATTCAGCTTTTTGTCACATTCTAAACAAACTAGTTTCTGTATCAAGTATCATCTAGAGGTGCCCTGAGAGTGTCTAGCCAAGGATGTGCATTTATTTCAACCACAAGTGTACAAGTGTGCGTGTGTGTGTGAGTGTGTGTGTATGTGTTTGTGTGGTACACTTGTATGGCTGAACATGTGGTTGTGGAGACTAGGAATTAGTATCAAGTGTCACCCTATATTGTTTTCTACCTAATATTTTGAGGTAGTGTTCTTTACCAAACTAGGACATCACCAAATGGCTAGAATGGCCAGGGAGTCTTCAGGGTCTTCCAGACTCCACCTCTCAGTGCTATTATTATAGGCAAGCACTTTGGATCTCAGCTTTTTTTAAAATATGGATCCTGAGAATCTGAACTCATGTGCTCACGCTTGTAC
Organism: Pachyuromys duprasi; assembly: GCA_028658305.1. NCBI lineage: Eukaryota > Metazoa > Chordata > Mammalia > Rodentia > Muridae > Pachyuromys > Pachyuromys duprasi. The sequence goes on from CM053758.1 coordinate 9,361,935, forward strand.
ACTAACCGCTTTGCTCACTGAGCCATCTCAATCACTCCAAATATGATTATTTTTTTTAATTTCATGAAAAGAATAAGTGAATTTATATGCATTGTTATCTTTCTATTTTTCCCCTAGCAATTTTAGTCTTTGGATGGGTATTTTTTTTTCTTCATTTAAAATACAAGTCACATTAATATATACAATCTTAATTAAAAGTATGTTTTTCTTGCAGCTAAAAAGAGAACACACACATTGTCCGTTCAGAATATAAAATTCCACAGCTCTTCTGGGTTTGGTTCCCCTAACATTCCACTTTACATCTATTGTTCTAAGCCTCTCAAAGTCCTGCAATCAATTCTTTCTTAATTCCTATTGTATTTCTGGAACTGGAATTCTAAATTGAAACAAAATGTGGGGGAGATGAAATAGTGATAGCCCTAAAAATTGAATGAGGGGCAAGGGTTCACCTTCTGTGGGTTGCAGTTATTTTGTAGTATGAAAAGAGGCTAAGCAGGAACCATTAAACAAAAATCCCTCAATACTGTTGCTTCAGTGTGCTGCACTAGTTACCTAAAAGCTTCATTTAAGCTTTCATCAGTGGAATTTGTCCTGGTTTGTGATCTTAGTTATAAACTTAATGCATTTATTAGCACCTTTAGTCTCAGTTCTTTCGAAATATGCATCTTTCTTCCTAGCAGCATGAATATTTTAATGGAAAAGTTAAGAGAGCAGGCATTGTGGGATATGTGGCTTATGCTTCCACAGGGCAAGAAGAGAAAAATCACTCTACTTTTCTGTAGAGTAATTCTAAGTAGATGCATCCACACAGAACATGATAATGTTGCTGGACATGGTTAGAAACACACCTTTTACTCTGGAATTTGGGAGAAAAGGGCAGGTAGATCTCTGTGAATTTCAGGCCATCCTGGTCTACATAGGAAGTTCTAGGACAGTCAGGGCTACGTAGTGAGACCATGTTTCAAATAAAGAAAGAAACAATAACAACAAAAAGGTTATTGTGGTAAGTTACTGACACACTTCCTTGGTACTAACAGTTTTCCTTGACCCAGCAATGACATGAAAAATATTGAGTTTTATCTCTTCATCCCTCCCTGAACTGTTATAGGAATATCCTTGAAATCATACTGCCATCATCTTCAGGAGTTTAGCTGCTTGCAAAAGATAGCACACCTGGGCTTGTTGACTATTGGGGTTTCTCATAGAAGAAGGGAGTGGGGAATATCATTGGACCTCACCCATCTTTCCCAACCAGCTGTGTGTAATTCTGCCCTTAATATATTTGGTCTTAGGGTCTTGGGAAAGTGCTGACATATATAACTGAGGCTGACATAAGGGAGGGGCCTCTCCCTATATAGCCGTGAGGGACAACATCATTCATGCTGGTTACAGATCTTCCAGTATGACTGTTTTAAGATCTCCCACACTCCTGCAGACCTTCCGGTCTGGCTGCTTTAAGGTCCTCTACATTCCTGCACATAACCCCTCACCTATTTCTCTGTAAGTAAAGCTTAATAAACTCATTGGATCATACACACACACACACACACACACAGTGAATTTTGGTGGAATCACAGCTAAGTTTGTCACTGAGGCTATAGAAGAAGGGAGTAGACATTGTTTACATGCCTCCCAGGAAAGGAATTTTTAACAATACCCTCTAAATTTGTAATATTATTAACAAATGTGCCACGTATCATGGATACTTTAATTCATTACTGAGATGATTTAGTTAATAATAGTGTAGCACTTTATTTGAATAAATCCATGGGAACACAATTATTTTTGAATGTACATTAACAGTTTCCTCTCTCAGAACACCACTCTTACCACATGGCACCATCTACCACTCTGAGAACTAGGGGAATATACTTTCTTTTTGTTTTTTTAAAGTTTATTTATTTATTTACTTTACATCCTGATCCTAGACCCCTCCCTGCCTCACCCTCCCACCTTGTTCCCCTTCTCCCTCCTCCCCTGCTCCTCAGAAAAGGGGAACCACCATCCCCTACTAACCCATCTCATCACACGAAGTCACATCAGGACTGAGTGTTTGGAGGTTTATGTGTCCTGAAGACTGCTTATTTGGCAGATATGGAATTTTCAAACCTTGTTACCTATTCACTAGCCACATCTTCACTCCATTGATTGTTTCCTTTGCTGAGTGGTGTTGTTTTTGTTTGATGTAGCACCATTTGCATTGTGATTTGGGAACTGTCTCATATCAATGTCCTGTCATCTTTCTGCTTTCATCTTTTACTGTAGTCATGAATCCGTTTTTAAGGTAAATTTTTATAACTTGTGAGGATGGAGACCTCATTTCATTTTTTCTGTATTGTGAATAGTTCCCCCAGCACTATTTTTTTTGGGAGGGGGAGTCTTCTTCACTACGTTTTATGGTGTTTTTGTCAATAATCAGTTGCCTGCAGATGTGTGAGTTTAGCTCTATGCTACCTATTCATTTTTCTGTTATTATGCAAATTACATGTTGCTTATATAATTATAATCTCAAAAATAGGTGGCAATGATGATTGCGCCCTGTGTCTCATCAGCAGGTCAGCACTGATGGCAGAACAACCAACAGACCTAACTTTGAGTCCACAAACACCAACATCTGTTTCTCCGAGTAGAGAGGAGAGCCCACTGCGAGGGAAACAAGAAGTTGACCCAGCTAATCACTGGAAAAGTTCGTGGTCTCCAGTGGCTAGCCACATACCTGCATAAGCTCTCACCTTCCCAGACAAAATGTGGGCCCCCAAACACCAGCATCTGTGTTTCCCAGGTGAGAGGAGAGCCCATGGTGAAGGAAACAAGTGTGTTCAACCTCAGGTCACCTGGCTAATCTCTGGAAAAGTTCCTGGGTTCCCTCTGGTGAGATGTCTTGATATCCCAAGAATATGTTCCAAGTAACAGGTATTGAAGCTCCAACCTCAGGCCTCCTGATGCGCAAGAGCCATAAAACCAGCCCCAGAGGCTGCTCCAATGCTCAACCCCTAGGGAGACTGACCAGACCTCTGGGCTCACTGTTTTCCAAGATGGCTGTGCCCAGCAAGCACAATATCTGAGCACAGTGTCTGGGCAGCTGCAGCTCATCAAACTGAGAGCAAGAAAGCTAGTGGTGGTGTAGTGGTCTCCAAAATGTTCTTTGCTGTGAGGAGAGCCACTGGGCTTCCGGGGAGCCCACTTGGCCCACAGGAGAACCATTCTGCTCCAAAGCTTAACCCATCTCCCAAGGGAGACTGAGCAAACCTCTGGGCTCCAAGATTCTCTAAGAAAGCTGTGCTCAGCAAACACAGTGTCTGGGCAGCTGCACATCATTAACCTCAGAGCAAGAAAGCCAGTGGCAGGGCAGATGCCTCCAGGATGTCCTCTGGTGAGAGGGAGAGCTTCTGGGCTCCTGAGGAGTCCAGTTAGTCCATAGGATCATTCATGTGAGGAGAACATCAGGCAAGTCTCTGAGAACCATCTGCCAGCCAGAGACAATACCCAGTAATCTGAGGAGGGCCCTTGAAGGAACATGCAGCTTTCTGTGCAGAGCTCTTCATACCCCTTTTAAGAATTCCTGTAGGCACCAGGAATTCCAATCAAAACCAAGGACAACCAGATGGCTAAAGGCCAGCATAATAACACAATCAACAAAATTCAGATTAATATGGCATCTCCTGAGCCCAGTAATCCAAAGACAAACAGCCCTGGATATCCTAACACAACTGAAACACAAGGAAATGACCTTAAATCTATTGATTATAGAGACGATAATAGAGAAAATGAATAAAATTCATAAATAAATGAAGAAAAGTACAGTCAAACTGATTGAGGAAATAAATAAATTCATAAATAAATGAAGGAAAATACAGCCAAACAGATTGAGATGTTTAGAGAGGCCTGTAAAGAGGATATGAATAAATCACTCAAAGACATACAGGAAAACATAAATGGATGAAAGAACTGAACCAATTATTTAAAAAAATCATTTTGAAATGCATATTTTAAATTTATTTATTTTTATCTCAATCACAGGTTAGGTATTTTGAATCCCAGGCGTAGCCCCCTCCCCCATTCCCTCCTACCCTCCCACTCCCTCCCTCATCTCCTTCTTCCCTGCCCCCTCCAAGTCCACCAACAGGGGCGGACCTCCTTCCCTTCCATCCAACCCCAGCTTATCCTGTCTCCTCAGAGCTGGCTGCAAAATCCTCCCTGAAATGCATTTTTATACATGTAGACATCCAGTTAGACCAGCACCATTTGTTGAAGATTTTTTTCATTGTATGGTTTTGGCTTTTTTGTCAAAAATCAAGTATCTGTAAGGTGTGTGGGTTTATATCTTGGTGGTCTTCTATTTGATTCCATTTATCCACCATTTTGTTTCTATGAGAGTACCATGCAGTTTTTATTACTATTGCTCTGTAGAACAGCTTGAGATCAGGGATGGAGATACCTCCAGATAATCTGTTGTTGTACAGAATTGTTTTAGCAATTCTGTGTTTTTTGTTTTTCCATATGAAATAAAGAATCGTTCATTCTTTCAAGGTCTGTGAAGAATTGTATTTTGATGGAAATTGCATTGAATCTGTACATTGCTTTTGGTAGGATGGCCATTTTGATTATGTTAATCCTCCCGTTCCATGAACATAGAAGGTCTTTCCATCTTTTGATATCTTCTTCAATTTCTTTCTTCAGAGACTTGAAGTTTTTTGTTAAACATGTCTTTCACATGTTTAGTTCGAGTCATACCAAGGTACTTTATGTTATTAGTGGTTATTGTGAAGGATGTTATTTTCCTAATTTCTCTCAGCCCTTTTGTCTTCCGTATACAGGAGGGCTCACTGATTTTCTTTTCAGTTAATTTTGTATCTAGCCACTTTGTGAAGGTGTTTATCAGCTGAAGGACTTCTCTGGTTGAATTTTTGGGGTCACTCATGTAGATTATCATATCATTTACAAATAGTGATACTTTGAATTCTTCCTTTCAGATTTTTATACCCTTGATCTCCTTTAGTTGTCTTATTGCTCTAGCTAGGACTTCAAGTACTATGTTGAAGAGATTTGGAGAGAGTGGGCAGCCTTGCCTTTTCCCTTATTTTAGTGGGATTGATTTAAATTTCTCTTCGTTTAGTTTGATGTTGGCTATAGGCTTGCTGTATATTGCCTTTACTATGTTTAGGTATGTGGCTTATATCCCTGATCTCTCCAAGGCTTTAAACATGAATGGGTGTTGGATTTTGTCAAATGCTTTTTTTGCCATCTAAGGAGTTGATCATGTGGTTTTTCTCTTTCAGTTTGTTCATATGGTGGATTACATTGATGGATTTTTGTATATTGAACCACTTCTCCATTCCTACTTGGTCATGGTGGTTGATATCTTTTATGTATTCTTGGATTCGGTTTGCAAGTATTTTATTGAGTGTTTTTGCATCAATGTTCACAAGAGAGATATTCCGAAGTTCTAGAAAACACAAGGCAACCAGGTGAAGGAAATCAATATCTTCAAGATATGAAGATGGAAATAAAAACAGTAAAAAAAAAAAAAAAAAACACAAAGTGAGGAAATCCTGGAGAGTGAGAAATTAGAGAAGAAAACAGGAACTACAGAGCTAAGCATCTCCAACAGAATTCAAATGATCGAGGAAATAATCTCATGTGATGAAGATACAATTGAAGAAATAAAAGCATCTGTCAAAGAAAATGTTAAATCAAAATAATTCCTGACACAAAATATCTGAGAAATCAAGGACTCCATGAAAAGACAAAACCTAAGAGTAACAGAAATATGGGAAAGACTGGTGATTCATGATTTCCTGGCACCAAGGCCCAGAAAAAATTTTCAACAAAATTATAGAAAAAAATTCCCCTAGTCTAAAGAATGAGATGCCTATAAGCATACAAAAGTCCTACTGAACACCAAATATATTAGACCAGAAAAGAAAATCCTCCCACCACATAATAATCAAAACCCTAAATGTACAGAACAAATAAAAAATATTAAAAGCTGCAAATGAAAAGACCAAGTAACATACAATGGCAAACCTATCACCTATCACACCTGATTTTTCAACAGAGACAATAAAAGCCAGAAGTGCTTGGGCAGATGTCTCACAAACCCTAAGAGACCACAGAAGCCAGTCCAGATTGCTAAATCCAGCAAACCTTTCAGTCACCATACATAGAAATAACAAGATATTCCATGACAGAAACAAATTTAAACAATATCTATGCACAAACCTCATCCTATAGAAGATACTAGAAGGAAAACCCGCACTAGAGGAGGTTAACTACAAAACAAACAAAAAACTCCCACAGGACATAAATAACTTCACAACAGCAAAAGCAAAACACACTTAACCAATCAACATCAAAATAAAAGGAAATAACAGCCACTGATCATTAATTTCTCTCAACATCAATTGACTTACCTTTCCAAAAAAACAAAAAAAAACCTAACAGATGTATAAACATGACCTATCATTATGCTGCATACAAGAAACAAACTTTAGTCCCAAAGTAGACATTACCTGAGCATAAAGGGCTGGAAAAATAGCTTTCCAATCTAATGAACCCAAGAAGCAAGCTGGAGTAGCCATTTTAATATATCTAAAAATGGAGTAGCCATACTAATACTATCTAATAAAATATACTTTCAACTAAAATTAATCAAAAAAGATGAGGAAGGACACTTCGTACTCATCAAATTCCACCAAGATGACATCTCAAATCTGACCATGTATGCCCCAAATATAAGGACACCCACATTTATTTTTTAATTGTTATTTATTTATTTTTATATCAATCGTATGTTAGGTACTTTGCATCCCAGGCATAGCCCCCTCCCTCATTCCTGCCCACTCTCCCCATCCCTCCCCGATCTCCTCCCCACCCCCTCCAAGTCCACCAACAGGGGAGGACCTCCTCCCCTTCCATCAGACCCCAGTTCATCTTGTCACCTCAGGGCTGGCTACCATGTCCTCCCCTGGGATCTAGCTAGGCTGTTACTCCCTGGCGTGTATGGGGGAGGGTCAAAGAGCCAGCCATTGAGTTCAAGACTGAAACAGTCCCTGTTCCCCTTACTAGGGTCTTCAGTTGGACACCGAGCTACCATGGGCCACATCTGAGCAGGGGTTCTAGGCCATATCCATACATGGTCCTTGGTTGGAGAAACTGTTTCATATAAGACCCCTGTTCCCTGCTCAGTTTGGTCTTTGTGGAGCTCTTGTTCTCCCCCAAGTCTTACTAACTTCCCCTATTTTTATTATTATTTCCTGCCCTCTGCTGAAGGCTTGGTTCTGAGTCTTAATATCTGCTTTGATACATTGCTATATTGATTCTTTCAGAGGCCCTCTTTGGTATGCTCCTGTCCTGTTGCTTGTTTTCTCCTCCATTCAATGTCCATCCCATTTGTTCATCTAAACGAGCATTGATCATACCAACCTGGGTCCTCCTTCTTGTATATCTTCCCTAGGTGTATAGATTTTAGCATGACCTTCCTATCCTATAGGTCTATATAAGTGAGTATATACCA
>CM053758.1:9378103-9399421 GCA_028658305.1 Pachyuromys duprasi
CTCCTTTTAGATTTTTGTTGGTATTTATTGTGGTTTATAGGCATTTTTAAAAGCTTGTTTAGTAAAAACTGCTTTGTCATGCCTATCCATTAAAGCCATTGTTCTATTAGCTTAATGGTCAGCTATTGATTTAGAGATTTTTTAAGTTCATATGCTTTCTATGTTAAACACACACACACACACACACTGCTCTTAATTATTTTATGTGGTGTGCATGTGTGTTCAATGTATGTGTGTGATGAATGCCTTTACCAACCAGCCAGAAATTTACAATTTTATCTTTTCTTTAACTTTTTGATTGTGCTGAGTTTGAAGGTCAAACAAGGTGAGAACTGAGAGTTGTCATCTGAAGTCTTTCCTGAGCATGTGCTTGGCTGGGAACAGCCACCTTGCCCCAGTAGACTACAGGACTGTTTACATTACCCCAGTGCTGAAGGCCTCATTACCCAGCCTTTTCTTCACAAATGGCTGGTGAAGCTTGTTCTTCTGCTATGTCCGGTTGGAAATGTTTGGCTCCAGAAAGGATTGCCTCCTCAATGTTTGCAGTTCCAGGCCCTTGTGTGTAAGCAAACTCTGAGGCTTGTAGCTATCCATCTAAGGACAAGAAATTGTGGCTGTTAATACAAGAGTCTTGCAGTTCCAGCTGCTCAGCTCAGATCTGGCTGTAAGGCTTGGTTACCATCAGTCCAGTGTTCTTAAACACCAGCAGTAGCTAACATTGGCCATATCCAGCACTGACCAACATTGCTACTCCTAAACTAATGACATTAGAGGCCTCCACTGCTAACATCAGCCATCACCAACACAGTAGGGCGGAGCTAGTGTTGAAGTTCTCAAACCTTGGGTATCCAAACCAAACTTTTGTCTAACCTCTGGTGCTCACTAGTGCTCTGGAACTTATCTAGTGACAAGGATCCTCTAACCTCCAGACACTGACTCCCTATAATCTTTTCCTCCACTATCTGAGTTCTCTAATTCTTATTTATTTATTTATTTTATAGACAGTGTTTTTCTGTATAGCCTTGGGTGTCCTGGACTCACATTGTAGACCAGTCTGGCATCAAACTCACAGAGATCTGCCTGCCTTTGCCTCCCTGAGTGCTAGTATTACAGGTGAAGGCCACTATGCCTGGCCTCTGCTTTTTCTTACCTCCTATTTAACTCCTCAGTATTTCCACTGACCCTTTGCATCTCATACACTACAGCTCTTGTCCATGGTTATTCTCCTGTGTTTCCTCAGCTGCCTCTGCCAACTGCTACTGTTGTCTACATTGTTTATGCTCCTGCATCTGCTGCTGCCAGTTTCCTCAAGTTACCAGCTCTGACTGCCACAAAGATTACAGAATCTATGCCAGTTGGCAGAAAGTCTTTAGACAGGTTTAATGTTTCAATAGTAAATAGACTTTCCTGAAATAGATCTGGCAAACCCAAGAAGTATATGAAGTGGTCTGTTAACATACTCAGATAAAAGGTGTGGCACAGATGTCATGAGGAAATGGATGAAAACCCAGAACACATATCTCTGCATGTAAATGAGAGGCTGCAATCTGCTCTGGTTACAAACGCTCTGCTCAGGCTGAGAAAGTTCTTCTCTGGCGTGGATGAAGACAGCTGCAGGATCATCCACTAGTCACCCAGGGGTGTTGTCTCTGTCTTGGAACACTGTTTTCCATGACTGATCTGGTCTACATGGAGTGATCTCACTCAAGCATGAATTCAGCCAGGTTCACAGTGGTTCTTTGCAGCTGGCTGGCTGTTTTCAGAATGACTTCAATTGGCCTGAACTACTAATAGGAAAACTTGACTGCTTTCTAACAAAGTACCTTTCAAATGGGTGTTCTGGACAGTTTTAATCATTTTCCAGCAACACAAAAAGCATGCTTATGTGCTGAAGGGATAGCTCCGTAGTTAAGACCACTTATGATTCTTGAAGATGATCCAAGTTTGATTCCCAGCATACAGATTAGGTAGCTTAAGATTCAAGGAACTCTGTAGGCACCTATATCCACCACACACATGATTAAAAATAAGAATAAATCTTTTAAAAACATATTTACTATTGAATTGCTTGTTAACCAACCTATTATTTAGTGTAAAGCTTAGAAGTGAGGTAGGTTGTCAGATATGGTCATAACAGAAATGATGAGAGCTTTGTGGAATATGGCATGGAGTCACTGACATAGTTTGCCATCTGTATGGAACTATGTGCATGTAATTATGCTTTCATACATGAGAATTTTTTTAGTTTAAAAAGGTCATTATTATGAATTTAACATTTAGGGTACACATACTCTATTTTAATCTTTTGATGCTCTCTAATGTTCTATTTCTATGCGTAGTTTAAGAATGTTCCCACACAGCTTTTTGTGGTGCCCTGCTTCTATTTTCTAATTTTGAACATTCTAAATACTTTTTTTCCATTGATTTAGGGAATGGGGGGGCTGTCTTTGACATGGTCTCTGTTGCCTGCTGTATTATCACCCCCCGCCCCCCGATGGGGCTGCCTTACCAGGCCACAGGGGAAGAGGACAAATTCTGTCATCATGCTACTAGAAGTGCTGGGGTGGGGGAGTAGGGGGGCTCCCCTCTTTTGAGGAATAAGGGAAAGGGTAGAGGAATAAGGGGATAGAGGTGGGTCTGGAAGGAGGGAGCTAGAACTGGAAGGACTAGAAAGAGTGGGGTGCTACCGGGATGTAAGGTGAATAAATAAATTAATTAAAATTTAAAAAAAATCTCTTTACAGCCCAATCCCAGCCCCCTTCCTCCTCTCTCCCCAGGCCCGTCTTCTCGATCTCCTCCCTTCACATGCTTCTTCCCTCTTACTCAGAGGGGGAAAAAGATCCCCCATCCTTTTTTAATGATTAGCTTTTTGTCAAAACAAAAATTTAGAGTCACCTAGGATGAAGGAACCTCAACCAAGGAAAATTGCCTCCATCAGATTGGCCTGTAGTTAAGTGAGTCTGTGAGGGTATTTTCAGGATTAATTATTAATGTGGTTGGTGCCACGCCTGAGCAGTTGGATCTAGATTGTGTAGGAAAGCCAACTGAGAGAGCCATGAAGAGCAAGTCAGAAAGCGCCAGTCCTCCATGGTCTCTGCTTTAGTTTCTGCCTTAAGTTCCTGCTCTGACATCCATCAGTGATGTGATATGACCTGGGATATTTAAGCCATAAACCCTTTCTTCTCCAAGACGCTTTTAATCATGGTATTTCATTACAGAAATAGAAAGCAAACTACAACACCTTTTCTAATTACTTCATCAATTGTCCTACCTCTTTTTACACCTTCAATTAAATAATAGGTTCTGTGATTATAAAAAATGTTTAGAAAAAGTGTTAATAAAGTATCAACACCAAATCAACAGCTCTAATAACACTCAATGGTGCTTACTCATAAATGACAGTGATGAAAGGTGCTAAATCCTTGTCCTGGGAGACCTGTGTGTGTGTGTGTGTGTGTGTGTGTGTGTGTGTGTGTGAGTGTGTGTGTGATCTATCTCATTCCTTCTGAAGTTTTTTAAATGCCTATTTTTTTCACATACCAACCCTTTCCCACAGTTAGTCTGAATAGTTTACTACCACATAAATGAGCTTTAGGTACATTACAGTATTGATTTGACATTTTACTGTACATAAAGATTTAGTGTGTGTGTGTTTACGTGCATGTGTGCATCCACATGTGTTTTTGCATCTATGAATCCCAGACAAGGACCTTGAAATCAGTATATACTTCTTTCCCTCTTCCAGGGAACTATATGGATGAGGATGTGTTTGACTTATTTATCTGCACAGCATGTACTCTTTTTCTGCTCTTTTTTCTGTGTCCATCATTTATTTTCCTCTTTGGGATAAAGTCTATCCTTTTCTCTTCTGACTCACTCTTTCATTAGTGCACTTAGACACAGAGAAGGAGCCACTAGTCTATCTTATTTAGAAGAGCAAAAGCAGATTTAACATAATTTATTAATATAGCTCAAGATCTCAGAAAATAATAACTAATCATCTGAAATTAGTGGGAGAAAATGAAAAGTATCATCATTCCAACTTTTAGGTGAAGAAACAGAAAGGTATCATACCACTGAATGAATAAGACCAACTTGTACCTAGGTTACTGGTTGTCACAGCCTTACCTCCTTAGCTACACATACGATAAACCTGAGAAACCAACTTTGTGATCAAACATCAGAATATATTTTCCAGTCATGCTGAAATACATGGAAACATTTCTTAACTGTATGAAATCTCAGATTCCTGTGGGAATTCAAGCCAGTGATGCCATCTTTTCCACTTTGTCTTCAGCAGAAGCATTGAGCAAAATGCTGAATTCAGACTTTCCAAGATGGCATCACCCAACACATACCTTATCTGAAGAGCAAAAGACCAGAGTGTGCAGACCTAGCTGCTGGCTCCAAAATTCCAACCTCTCTATTTTCCTGATGAGAGGAGGTATCCTGGGAGTCAGGGATGCATAGTTCCAGGCTTCTGGCAGATGACTCCTAGGTCCAAGAGCCACACAATATCCTAGGCTCCCAGCACTCTACATCTTTTGATTATTTGAACATGGTTCCTGAATTCCAGAAACACATGGCTCCAACATCTAGACCCCAGACTCCTCAGATCTACCTGAAGACTCTTTCAGGATACCAGGAACATGGTCTTGCCTCCTGTCCATGGTTCTACTGGTCCACATGCAGTGACCAGATGGACAATAAAAGTATACTAGGTTCATCCTAGATGGTGGTGCCTAACAGAGTCTGAGTACCAAGAGTTTAGTGTCTACAGGGCAACCAAGCATCCATGCTGCCTACTCCTAAAGACCAGCAACCATTGGCATTTCCCCGAAGAGAGGAGAGAACTCTCACAGCCATACTGACATAGCACTACATTCAGACCTCCCAGATCCAACTGGGACACAACCAGCAGAGCAGAGCTATAGTCTAAGTGAGGAGATCTAGACCCCCTGCCCACTACTTAGGGTTTCTCACCACATGCCTGAGTTGCTCAGCATGTTCCAGGAACAACCAGCCAATGATAGATGGCTAAGGGCCTCCATAATAACACAATCAACAAAAATTAGGGCAATATGGCAACAACCTCTGGATAGCCTAAGACAGCTGAAACACAGAAAAAAAATGACCTTAAATCTATGCTTATGAAGATGATAGAGGACTTTACAGAGGAAACAAATAAACCCCTCAAAGAAACACATTAAAATACAATCAAATGAATAGAGGCCTTTAGGGTAGAAACAGGTAGAAACACTTAAAGAAATACAGGAAAATACAGCCACAGAAATAGAAGCCTTAAAGGAGGAAATGAATAAATCACTTAAAGAAGTACAGGAAAACACAATCAAATAGGTGAAAGAAATGAATAAAGACCTGAAAATGGAAACATAATCAATAAAGACAACACAAACCAAAGAAAACCTGCATATGGAAAACTTAAGGAAGGAACCGGAAACACGAAGGTAAGCATCACCAACAGAATACAAGAGATGTAGGACAGAATCTCAGGTGTGGTAGATACAATTGAAGAAATTGATACAAATTCTGTCAAAAAGAAAAGACTAAATAATAATAATTTAAAAATCCTGGTACAAAACATCCAAGAAATCAAGGACACCATGAAAAGATAAAACCTAAGAATAATAGGTTTAGAAGAAAGAGAAGATTCCTGGCTTTAAGGACCAGAAAATATTTTCAACAAAATCATAGAAGAAAATTTCCCCAACATAAAGAAAGGGATTCCTTTAAACATATAAGAGGCTTACAGAAAACCAAACAGATTAGACCAGAAATTAAATTCCTCCTGCCATACAATAATTAAAACACTAAATATACAGAACAAAGAAAAAATATTAGAAGATGCAAGAGAAAATGTCTAAGTAACTTATAAAGGCAGATCTATCAGAATCATACCCGACTTCTCAACAGAGACTATGAAAATGAGAAGAGCCTGGGGAGATGTCTTGCAGACCCTAAGAGGCCACAGATGCCAACCCAAACTACTATACCCAGCAAAGCTTTCCATCATTATAGATGGAGAAAACAAGGTATTTTTTTGACAAAAGCAAATTTGAACATTATCTATGTACAAACACAACCCTACAGAAAAAAAACTGTAAGGAAAACTACAACCCAACAAAGTAAACTACACCCAAGAAAACAAAGATACAAATAACTTCACAACAGCAAAACCAAAAGAGGATAAGCACACCAACAACAATATCATAACAAAAGGAGCTAACAATCATTGGTCATTAATAACTCTCAACATCAATGAACTCAACTTTCCAATAAAAAGACACAGGCTAACTGAATGGATTCATAAACAATACCCAACTTTCTGCTGCATACAAGAAACACACATCAGCAACAAAGATAGACATTACCTCAGAGCAAAGGTCTGGAAAATTTTTCCAACCAAAAGGACCCATGAAGCAAGCTGGAATAGCCATTCTAATATCTAATAAAATAGAATTTTAGCCAAAATTAATCAAAAGAGATGAGGAAGGACACTTCATACTCACAGAAAGAAAGATCCACCAAGCAGACATAGTAAATCTGATCATCTATGTTCCAAATAATAGGGCACCCACATTATTAAAAGAAACCTTATTAAAACTTAAATCACACATCAATCCCCACACATTAATAGTAGGAGACTTCAACACCTCACTCCTACCAATGGACAGGTAATCCAGACAGAAACTAAATAGAGAAATAATGAAAGCAACAAGTATCATGAATCAAAAGGACCTAATAGATGTCTGTAAAACTTTTCACCCAAACACAAAAGAATATGCTTTCTTCTCAGCACCACAAGAAACCTTCTCCAAAATCAAGCATATATTTGATCACAACACAAACCTCAACTGATACTAGAAAATTTAATTAATCCATTGTACTTTACCAGATCAACATGTGTTAAAACTGGACTTCAACAACAACAGTAATAACAAAGAGCTTACTAACCCAAGGAAACTGATCAACTCCAGACTCAATGACCACTGGATCAGGTAAGAAATAAAAAAAGAAATAAAAGACTTCCTAAAATTCAATGAAAATCAAATCACAACATACCCTAATGTATGAGACACAATAAAAGCACTGCTAACAAAAAAGTTCATAACACTATATCCCTTCATAAAGAAATTGGAGATATTCCATAATAGCAACTTAACAGCTCACCTAAAAACTTTAGAAAACAAAGAAACAAACTAAACAAACAAAACTGCAAACATGCCCAAGAGGAGCAGACGGCACGAATAAACTGAGGGCCCAAACTGATAACTTAGAAACAAAGAGCACAATACAAAGATACAATGGAACCAAGAGCTGGTTATTTGAGAAATCAACCAGATAGACAAACCCTTAGCCAAATTAAGTAAAAGGCAGAAAAACAAATCAACAAACTAAAAAATAAAATTATACCAGTGGACACTGAGGAAATCCAAAGAATCATTAGGTCTTGCTTCAAAAGCCTATACTCCACAAAATTGGATAATCTAAACAAAATGGACAATTTTCTTGATAGCTCACACACCAAAGTTAAAACAAGATCAGGTAAACAAGGCAAATAGTACTCTAACTATTTGGAAATAGAAGCAGTCATTTAAAGTCTCCCATCCAAAATAAAAATAATTTTAAAAAGCCCTGGACCAGATGATTTCAGCCCAGAATTCTACCAGTCTTTCAAAGAAAAGCTAATACCAATACTCCTCAAACTGTTCCACAAAATTGAAATAGAAGTAACATTGCCAAACTCACTCTTTGGGCCCACAGTCACCCTAATACCTATACCACACAAATACCCAATAAAGAATGCAGATTTCAAACCTATTTCCCTTATGAACATTGATGCAAAAAATCAACAAAATACTTGCAAACCAAATCCAAGAACTCATCAAAAATACCGTTCACCCTGATCAAGCAGGATTCATTCCAGGCATGCAGGAATAGTTCAACATATGAAAATCTGTCCATGTGGTCTACCATATAAGCAAACTGAAAAAAAAAAAAAGAAAAAGAAAAATGATCATCTCATAAGATGCCGAAAATGCATTTAACAAGTTCCAACACTATTTCATGTTAGAAGTCTTGGAAAGACCAGGGATACAGGCACATAACTAAACACAAGATAGGCAATGTACAGCAAGGCTGTAGCCAACATCAAATTAAATGGAGAGAAGCTTAAAGCAATACCACTGAAATCAGGGGCAAAACAAAACTTCCACTGTTGCCATATCTCTTCAATTTAGTACTTGAAATCCTAGCCAGAACAATAAAACAAGTAAAGGAGATTGAGGGGATACAAATTTGAAAGGAAGAAGTCAAAGTATCTCTATTCACAGGTATGATAGTATACATAATTGATTCCAAAAATTCCACTAGAGAACTCCTACAGCTCATAAATGCCTTTCTCAGAGTAATCATATACAAAATTAATTTTTTAAAAATTCTGCAGACCTTGTATATACAAAAGAAAAATAGGCTGAGAAAGAAATTGAGGAAATTACACCCTTCACCTTTTATATTATCTACTGATAATATAAAGTATCTTGTTGTAACTCTGACCAAGCAAGTCAAAGACCTATATGACAACAACCTCAAGTCTTTGAAGAAAGAAATTGAAGAATATATCAGAAGATGCTCATGGATCAGCAGGATTAACATAGTAAAAATGGCCATCTTACCGAAAGCAATTACAGATTCAATACAATCCCCATCAAAATACCACCATAATTCTTTACAGACCTTGAAAGACCAATTCTAAACTTCATATGGAAAATCAAAAAGCACAGAATAGCAAAAACAATAAAATAAAAGAACTATACAGTAAAACAGTTTCTGAACTTATCTCATTTCCTGAGTTGGAGCTATCCTACAGAGTAATTGTAATAAAACCTATATGGTACTCACACAGAAACAGAATGGTTGATAAATTGAATTAATTGAATCAAAGACCTAAAATAAACCCACAAATGTAGAATACTTGATTTTTGACAAAAGTGCCAAAACCATACAATAGGAAAAAAAATGGCATCTTCAACAAATGATGTTGGCTTATTTGGATGTCTACATGTAGAAAAATGATACATGTCTACATGTAGGAAATAGATCCATATTTATCACCCTGCACAGAACTCAAATTCAAGTGTATCAAAGACCAAAACATAAAACCAGAAACACTAAATCTATTTAGAAGAGATAGCAGGGAAGAACCATGAACTCACTGGCACAGGAGACAACTTCTTGAGCAGAACACCGACAGCACAGGCTGTAAAATATACAATTAAACAAATGGGACCTCTTGAAACTGAAAAGCTTCTGTACGGCAAAGGACACTGTCAATAGAATGAAATGGCAGCCTACAGACTAGGAAATGATCTTCACCAGCCCTATATCCAACAAAGGACAAATATCCAAAATATAAAAAGAATTCAAGAAAATAAACACCAACAAACAAAATAATCCATAAAAATGGAACACAGAGGTAAACAGAATTCTTAACAGAGGAATCTCTAATGGCCAAGGAGTATTTTCAAAAAATGCTCAGTGTCCTTTGTCATAAGAGAAATGCAAATCAAAACACCCATCAGAATAGCTAAGATCAAAATCTCAAGTGACAGCAAATGCTGGCAAGAATGGGGAGAAATGAGAACACTCCTCCACTGCTGGTGGGAGTGCAAGCTTGTAAAACCAGTTTGTCAATCAATAGGGTGCTTTCTCAGAAATCGGGAATAGCTCTACTTCAAGACCCAGCTATACCACTCCTGAGCATACATCCAAAAAGTACTATACCATACAACAAAGACATTTGCTCAGCTCTGTTCATAGCAGCTTCATTCATAATACTCAGAATCTGAAAACAGCATAGCTGTCCCTCAATTGAAGAATGGATTAAGAAATTGTGGTACATTTACACAATGGAACACTACTTAGCTTTTAAGAACAATGGAATTTGTAGGCAAATGGATGAAACTGGACAAGATCATACTGAGTGAGGCAACTGAGACCCAGAAAGACACACATGGCATGTACTCACTTATAAGTGGATTTTAGCCATACAGTACAGGATAGACAATACTACAATTCACAGACCCAAAGAAGATATGTAACAAGGAGGATCCAAGGGAGGATGCTTAAATCTCACTCAGAAAGGAAAAGAGAATAGATAATGGAAGTGGATGAAGAGAAGCAAAAAGACAACAGCTAGCATAGCTGTCCTCTGAGAGGCTCCACCCATAAGTGGATTGAGACAGATGCTGAGATTCACAGCCAAACATTTGGCAAAGCTTAGGGGTTCTTGTGGAAAATTGGGAGGAAGGATAGGTGGACCTGGAGAGACAGGAGATCCAAAAGAGAACAATCGAGTCAACTAACCAGGGCCCAGAGGGGCTTGCAGAGACTGAAGCACTAATCAATGTCCATGCATAGACTGGACCTAGGTCCCCAACACAGAGGTAGCAAATGGTTAAATCAGGTTTTATGTTGGTTCCCTAGTAAGGGGAGTAGGGGCTATCTCTGACATGGACTCTGTTGCTTGCCTTCTGATCACTCCTCCTGGAGGGGCTGCCTATCCAGGCCTGATGCAACCTAATGAGCTAGGGTTGGGGAGAGGGCTGCTTCCATTATCTGAGGACTAGGGAAGGGGAAATAGGTGAAGAGGAAAGGAGGGTGGAACCAAGAGGAGAGGAGGAAGGGAGATATGATGGGGCAGTAAAGTGAATTAATAAGTAAATTAATAAAAACATTGAATTCAGACATGCATATGTTCAAAGATTCTTTGAATTTTTTTTTTTAATTTTCAAAAGCTAAATTCTGGAGTTAATATACTAAGATCTGGGTAATTCCCAGAAAGAAAGGATAAAATGTTACAGATAGATTTAACAACTCAAGAAATACCTTTCTCCCAAAGTTTTGCATCTTGACCACCTTTACCACAAAACATTGGCTAAGATTCTAGAGAGATGGCTCAATGATTAAGAGCACTGACTGATCTTATAGCTATTGATTCTTTCACAGCTGTTTCATGACAGCTTCCTCAGAATTGAAGCACTTGCCCCAGGAGGGAGGGACCAGCTCAGGAAGTCAACATGAGATCACATCTTTGAGAGTACAGAAACCTATAAAATTCAAGATGATCTCCCCCCAACTCAGGCAGTATAAAAGGGAGCAATGAGCTACGAGATCAGGATAGTTTTGACCACCCAAACAGAGAGGGAAAAAAGCAGAAAGAAAAAAATATTCTTAGACCGTGATCTGCCTGCAAGCTATGCAGAAAGCCTCAGGATTACATCTTTCCTGAAACACTTTCCTTCTTAGTGTGGGCTTTTCAATGATGTTGCTACTTTTCTTTTTTAATTTTAATTTTATTTTTATTAATTACAGTTTGTTGATGTTGTAGCCCTTCCCCCATATGTCACAACTTCCATATCCAGAATAAAATTATATAAGATGAAACAATATCCAGTCATGAAGTAGCTATCCAGTCATTGTGATAGACAAACAAACAAAGAAACAGTAACCCTCATGGAACTACTACTAATCCCATTGTAAGACCATTTTTGTATTTTCTCTTTCAGTCTCAGCTAATGTATGTCAGAACTCAGTGTTCAAACAGAGCAGTTTGAATGCTAATGACCTATGGAGGGTTCTTTAAGAAAGAGTCTCACTATGTAACCATGGCTGATCTGGAACTTGCTATGTAAATCAGACAGATCTCCACCTCACAGAGATCCACTTACCTCTGCCACTGTACCCATCTCCCGAAGGCTGGGATCTGTCTCCTTGCCAACACTGTGCCTGGCAAGGCCTGGTTTTTGACACCATGTTGATTTTCTCAGTATTGGTAAGCAAAAGATACAGCTAGAACACACACACGCACACACACACACACACACACACACACACACACACACAGAATTCAGGACAGACTTCATGTAGCAAAACAGACCTGAGATGATCAGAGCAAGGAAAGCAAAGGAACTATGTTCTATGGTGTCATGGACTGTGCGACTCTATCCTAAAAAAGAAAGAAAGAAAGAAAGAAAGAAAGAAAGAAAGAAAGAAAGAAAGAAAGAAAGAAAGAAAGAAAGAAAGAAAGAAAGAAAACAGGGTGGGTTGCTATGACATCCAACATGTGTGCAGAGCAGAAGAGCAAAGGAGGAAATAATGACAAGGCAGGTCAAGACCAGACTCTGTAAAGGCAAAGTAAATGACTTTTGTCATAATAAAATAGTCAAATGTTAAATGAATGAGTTTCATTAACACAGGATATTTGCACCCCACCTTCAGAGCCCCTCTAAGGATTCTGCACTTCCAAGCCTACCTTGACCACTCAGAACCTTACCAGAACCAGCAAATGCAGAGATCTGAGGAAAACCCCCTCTCTATGCAGTTGGATCAGTTTCAAGTTCAACTTCTGCTCATCATCCCTCCTTGTACATAGTAGTTGCTCAAAGATTTACAATAAATCTTAAAAGATGTTTATTGGAGGGATGAATCCAGGAGAGGAGGGACAAATCCAGGAGAGGAGGGACAAATCCAGGAATGGCTGTCCCTGATCACAGGAGAAAACATCAGCGGACTGGGCAGACACAGCCTTTATGCAGGATATCTTAGGGAGTGGAGCTTTCAAGGGAAGAGATTTCTAGAGTGAGGATTGTTGGATTTTAAAGTCCTGAGCTTGGGGAGCTGAAGAATTTGTGGGCTTCCCTGTTTGGGGATTGGTCGGTTCTCCTGCACAGGTGGTATAGCTTTTAGTGGTAGCTCCCGGATTCATCAGTTCTGCTCAGGGATTTGTGGGGTTTTGTTCAGAGTTTTCACCTCAAATTAGTATAATCTGGGATGAGTTCTACAGAGGAGTTGGAGGTGACAGTTACAGGGGTCTGAGAGAGGAGCTGGGCGGCTGGAGCTTTCTCAGGCAGGGGTGTGGCCACTTTTCTGGCCTGAAGGATTATAAATTTTACAACATTTACAATATTTCCAAAGAGTCCACTACAGAAGAAGAGGCGATACTATTGTGGGCGGCTTCCATGGAGGCAGTAGGCTGAAGCAGGAAAGGTTGTAACTATCATGGACAGCTCCCATGGTGGCAGCACGCATTCTGAGGCAGGAAATGTGTTGGCTCCCATCATAGCAGTAGGCTGAGGCAGGAAAAGTCACTATGGGACAGTTCCCACTGAGTTTCTGTCAAGCGCCACCATTTTGTCTCCTGTCTCCTGGGGCAAGAAGGAGAGGCTAGCAGTGTGCCACTTTTAGCTTTAGTGATCCGCTACTCAAGAGCTAGTAACAGATCTGGGAGGGAGTGGATGGCAGCAGGCAGCCATGGCCAATTGTACAGCTGCATGCTGCAGCAGCTGCCTTGATCAGCACTGCTGCAATGGAGGGACCGCACTGCTTCATTCTGCAATGATTGAACTGACCTCTACACCATGAGATGTGCTGAACATGAAGAGTTCTACTCCGATGATAAGAGAAAATGATTCTCAAAATCTATTTGTACATGGGAATGAAACTCAGTACAAACCAAGTAGTAATGTGATGTAAATTTAGGGCATCTGGAAGGAGCACCTGTATAATTAATTGTTCTACAACTGTGGCATAAACCCTACATTTTAAAAGTTACGTGTGTTCATTAATATGTATATTGTAGACTCTAATTAGCAGGTATGTAATGCCTAATATGACCAGGCAAGTAGGAAGCAGTTTATCTTCAATTCCTGGAACTGCACAGTCCTATTGCACTTCATTTCATATGCCAGGAGCCTTTTCATGGAGTGCACTTGTAATTTGAGTGACAGCTCTGGTATACACACACACACACACACACACACACACACACACACGCCAGCTAGACCCCTACTCGAGAAAGCTCCAGCAGCCCATTTCCTCTCCCGGACATCTGTAATTGTCATTTCAAGCCCCTCTGTAATACTCATCCCAGATTATACTAATTTGAGGTGAAAACTCTGAACAAAATCCCACAAATCCCTGAGCAGGAAATGGAATCTCAGAGTTGTTTTGATTTGCATTTCCCTGATGACTAAAGAAATTGAACTTTTTTTGTGTGTGTGGTCTGTAAACCTTACTCATTTTATTGTGAGTTTAAAGCAACTTCTTTTGTCTTTTTCCTCTTTTAAATTCTTTTTAAAATTTATTTTTTATCCTAAAGGTGCCCCCTCCATTCTTTCCTCCCAGTCTCTCCCTTCCTCTCTACCCCATCTTCTCTCCTATTCCACCAGAAGAGTCTTGTTGCTTTTCCCAAAGAACAAACTCTTGCTTTCATTGTTTCTTCCTATCTCTCTATTTGTTTCCAATTTATTGTTTTTAGCCCTGAGTTTGATTATTTCCTGTCATCTACTCCTCTTTTGTGTTTCTGCTAGCTTCTTTATTAGAGCTTGCAGGTATACTGCTAAGTTACTGGTATGGAATCTCTCCAATTTCTGTATGAAGGTGCTCGGTGCTATGAACTTTCCTCTTAACGCTGCTTTCATTGGGCCCTATAACTTTGGGTTATTGTGCCTTCCTTTTCACTGAATATTAGAAAGTCTTTAATGTCTTTATTTATTCCCTGACCCAGCGGTTGTTGTGGAGGGAGTTGTTCAGTTTCCATGAGTTTGACGCTTTTTGTCATTTCTGTTGCTGTTCTGTTGCCACTTTAACCCATGGTGGACTGATAAAATGCACGGAGTTACCATAAACTTTTTATATCTGCTGAGGCTTTCTTTGTGACAAGGTATATGGTCAATTTTGGAGAAGATTCCATGAGCTTCTAAGAAAAAGGTATATTCTCTTGTGTCTGGGCAAAATGTTGTGTAGATATCTGTTAGGCCCCTTAGATTCATGATATCTATACAGAGATAAACAGAGAATTCTCAACAGAGGAATATCGAATAGCTTAGAAGCACTTAAAGACATGTTCAACATCCTTAGTCATCAGGAAAATGCAAATCAAAATGGCTCTGAGATTCTATATTACACCAATCAAAATGGCTAAGATCAAAAACTCAAGTGACAGCACATGCTAGTGAGGAAGCAGAACAAAGGGAACACTTATATAACTTTGGAAAATACTTGAACTACTTTGGCAATCAGTCTGGAGGCTTCTCAGAAAATTGTCAATAGATCTACCTCTAGACCCAGCTATACCACTCTGGGCATATATCCAAAAGATACCCATCATACCACAAGGAAACTTATTCAGCCATGTTCATAGCAGCTTTATTTGCAATAGCCAGAAACTGGAAAAAACCTAGCTGTCCCTCAACTGAAGAATGGATAAAGAAAATGTGGTACATTTACACAATGGAATACTGCTCAGCTATTAAAAACAAGGAAATCATGCATTTTTTAGGCAAAAGGATGAAACTAGAAAAGATCATCATGAGTGAGGTAACCCAGATCCAGAAAGACACACATGGTATGTACTTACTTATGAACAGATATTAGCTATATAGTATAGGATAACTATACTATAATTCACAGACCCAAGAAAGCTAAGTAACAAGGAGGTCTCAAGGGAGGTTGCTCAAATCTCATTCAGAATAGTCATCAGAAGTGGTTAAAGAGAGGGAACAGGATAGGAGAGGGAATACTAAGGAAAATGAAGGTGGAAATCAGATGTGGGGAGAGGAGGGAAGAGAGGACAGAGGGCTTGCAGAGAGAGGAGCAACCATGGGTGTGGACATCTCATAGACAAGCAGGAGACCTACAACAGGGTTGGCTCTTTGGAGAATATGATAGTGGCTCTAATTGAGACCCCTGGTGACAGGGGTCATGGAGACTTGGTAGTCCATCTTCTAACCAGATAGGATTCTTGGTAAAGGGATGGAAGCACCATCCCACCCACAAAAACTTCCACCCAGAATTTACACTGCCTTCTCGATGTGCAAGTATAAAGATAGAGCAGAGATTGAGGGAGTGTGCAACCATTGCCTGGCCCAACCTAAGACCAACCCCTGTCACTATTGATGGCACTACTGTCTACAGATATGAGCCTAGCATGGCTGTGCTCTAAGAGTCTCTGCCCAGCAACAGAGAGAAACAGAAAGTGACACTCACAGTCAAACATTGGGCAGAGCATAGGGAGTCTTGTAGAAGAGTGAGGGGAAGGGTAGAATGACCTGGAGAGGACAGGGACTCCATAAGAAGACCAGCGGTCCCAACTAACCTGGGCCCAGGGCAGGGGGCCTTGCAAAGACTGAAATACCAACTAAGGAGCAGGAATGGACAAGACCCAGCCCCTCTATACATATATACCCAATGGTCAGCTTAGCCTCCATGTGGGTCTCTTAGAAAGGGGATTGGGGGCTGTCTATGACATGATCTCTATTGCATGCTTTTCTAGCACTTCCCCCTGGTGAGGCTGTCCTACCAGAAAACTGTGAAAAAGGAAGCACACAGTCCCGATTAAACTGGATATACTGAAGTGGAACTGTGGGCAGAGGAACAGGGCAGGGTAGAAGGGATAGGGGAAAGAAAGAGGAATGGAGGGAGGGATTATGAGGAGAGAAGGGACAGGGCTATGACTGAGATGAAAAGTGAACAACTAACTAAATTTTTAAAAAGAAAGAAAGGAATGAAAGATGCTTTCTACAAAAATTCTTAGCAGAAATTTACAAGGGAAGAAGTTACTTTACTGAGTTGCAATAGCACTCAACAAAATCAAGACTGAAGATGATATCAACTTATATCCACATATGGCTTCCAACATAGATAGGATAACAGTTGTATAATACTGTTTTCAACTGTTGGCTGTTTTCAGCAAATGATTTTCGCAACACACACATGCACACATACATTTTTCTAGGTCAGTGGCATGGAAGAGCACATAGTTCAAGATTAAAGCAATATATTTAGCATTGGTTGTAAAAGCTTACTACATGTGAATCTAAAGCAGAGTAAGATTGGGTACATTGGTTTTTAAAGGTGGGTTAAACTTAAACATGCTGAGTCTAAAATAGGATGGCAGATTGAATACAGTTTCAAATGATATCAAGGTGTATTTTCAACTTGCTTGCAAGGTCCAGCAAAGGCTCAGTGTCTTCATAGGCAAGAGACATTTTCAAAACAACATGTTCTACACCAGGTCTGCTGAGTCCTTTGGATATGCCTCTGCCATGTGTTTCAGTCTTCAGTAACAAGCAGATTTCCCATATCATCTCACCGTGGCAGTGAGAGAGCCAAGGAAGAAAAGCTGTTTATATGAGTGCTATTGAAGCTCCTTTTTAAATCTTATCCATCAATATCCTGATGGTTTAAGCAAATTGGATGTTAAACAGATCAAGAGGTTATATATATATATGCCTTTGTCCTAATCAAAGGACACTGCCAAGTTCCAGAACAAAGGGTAGGCACCTGGTATTCTATTAATAGGCAGAAAAAAAGGCTCTCCTTTTTATGGTGTGAAGAGATGGCTCAGTGGTTAAGAGTTCTGTCTGCTCTTCCAAAGGACCCAGGTTCAATTCCCAGCACTCATGGCAGGTAACAACTGTCTATAACTCCATTTCCAAGGGATCTGACACCCTCACACCAATGCACATTAAATAAAATTTTTAAAAAATCCAGTTGCAGAGATTTCTTTTTTGATATCTTCTATTACAAACACATGTGGCTATGTTTGATTTTTTTTCTCCTCAGAAAGGCCCTAAGACCTGCAACCTAGGCTTCATCTGTGTTGCAATATCCTGTAACAAGAGTAGAGACAGTATGGTCATTTGGAGGGCATGAGCATCCTGAAACAGCAAGCAGAAGAAAAAAATGGGAGTCTACCTCTCTTTTTTTCTGATCATTAGCAAATGTTTATTATGAATTTTGTGTGTATATCTAATTATATTATAACTGTGTACACATAGGGATACCCAGAATACTGAGCAAGGGGCAATAGAGTGCCTAATCCTTGTCAGATAAGCAGCTGTATCTAACATCACCTGAATCAACCTGAGTTATTTCCCTCCATGGGGCTGTCTCTTACTCTGATACTTATTTCTTGGACAGTTATGTTTACTGCTTTTCATTAATTTGAAACTGCCCCTCACTATGTCCCTTCACAATTTCAAACTGTGTTTATTTAATGAATCTGCAGCATTACCTGAGGTTAGATATAAACTTTTAATGGCTCCTCTCTTTCCATGAAGAAATAGAGAGAATTTAAACAATGCCTACCAAATGTGTTTTGGAAATCTACTATATAAAAGCAAATGGCTTGAGTTTTTTCTTAGTTTAATTACACCGCTTGGTAAGTAGAGTAGTGATTCAACACCAGAGTTTCCAGGCGGATCTTATAGGCTTCTTCTGCAGTTTTCAGCTAATAGTCCCTTTGTGCCATTAGCAGGGAATATGTCATGTACACAGTTTCTATAAATTACATGTGCTGCATGTTAAAAACTTGTCTTCTACTGAGAAATTTTTCACTATTACAGGGATGCCCCCCAAGTCCTCAGCACTCTGGATCAAGTCCAGTTTCAAATGATAAGTACAGACACACCCAACGAGTTCTTGCCACACAAAGGTTTGCAATTGCCTACAGAAAGAGCTAAGGCTGTTTTCAGGTGCAGCTTGTAGAAATGGCCCTCATAGGCTCATATATTGAACGCTTAGGGATGGCACTATTTGAAAGAATTAGGAAGTATGGCTTTGTTGGAGTGGATGTGGCCTTGTTGGGATGGGCCTGGCCTTTTGGAGAAAGTGTGTCACTGGGGGTGAGACTTCAGGTTTCAGAATCTCAAGTTTGGCCCAGTGGCCTTCTCTTCCTGTTGCCTGCCAATCAGGATGTAGAATTCTCAGCTACTTCTCTTGTACTATGTTTGCCTTTGTGCTTCCATGCTTCCCAACTGGCTGATAATGTCCTAAGCTTCTGAAACTGTGATCAAGTCCCCATTAAATGCTTTCATTTATAAAAGTTGCTGTCATCATGGTGTCTCTTCACAGCAATAGAACATTGACTAAGACACAGCTACTTCCCTGGTGTATTTGTGGAGCACTGTACTGAGAAGTCTGAAAAGTAAGCTAAGCTTTTTCTCATTGTCTAGTAAGAATTAGCTGGAGTCTCAGTCTGGGTAAAATCCACTTACTGCAGCTGTCAGGAGGGTTAAGTAAGATGTGGTGTTTAAAAGGCTTGACGTATAAAACCTGTTATAGAGTAAGTGCTGATAAAAATAGTCATCGTTATTATCAGTTATTGTCATTTCTAGATTCTAAAATGAACAAAGGTTGAGTTTATTTTTCCTTCACTTTACTCTCAACTTTCATCTATAACTAAACACTTTCTTTCACCCAAAAGTAAAGGTATTGAGAAACCTAACTCTTCAATATATACCTTAGTATTTTTATAACCCTAAAATAAGCATTTGTCCAGGAACACAGTACACGGATCTCTACCCCGAATGTGTTGAGTATCCTTACACTCTTTTACGCTGAGGTTGGTGACCACCCTGAATGCTACAAACTAACTTACCCCCACCTTTGAAGCACTGTTACTATTTTTTTCCCGAGGACTGGTCCTTGGGCCTTTCAGAAATGCATGGCCATTCAACACATAATGAAATGAAAGAGTGTGGATTCTGGGTGAGGTCCACCCATGTCATCTTTGTCTGGCCTGCCATTTACTCCAGAATTGTTTCCAGTTCCCTAGGTCATGGCACAAATTAAGTCAGTAGGACATGAGGCTTCCCAAGGTGCCTTGTTCTTAACTCATTGCATTAAACATGCCATTTGCTTTCAAAAGATTCCTACCTGAATGTGCCTGTGTAGGACACAGCAGTAATCTAGAAAGGGTATTGTCAAAAATAAGAGGCTGCATAAACTGTAACAAATTTTGCAAAAATAAATCAATAAAGAAAGGAAGAAAGAAAAAGGAAAGAAAGAAAAGTGCTGCTTCATGGTCTTCTTTATAATTAAAAATAAGAAGAAACATATACACATGAACCCACAGATTGTGCTGACCTGTTGTGTTGAAGGACTGGTATTCACTCTGACCTTCTTTTTACTGGCTTATGAGGCTTTGGTAAGTGTCAGGAGCCAGTCTGTAAAAGGAGATCACTAGACCTTCTTGAAGGGACCCCGTATTTTGCAAGGTCCATACTACAATGCACCCCAGAATTGCTTCCAACCTCTGACAATACCGTCATTTGTGCACTGCTATATCTCTTTAAAATCTGGTATAGTATGAATTGTTACTTTCTGGGTATTTACTGACTTTGATTGAGTAAACTTCTATGGGATCTTACTGAAGATGTACTGCGGTTCAGATGAATTAATTCCTGATTACGGAATTGATTTTATTCAAACAATTTTACAAGTTAAATTGTTTTAGAACTTCCTAAACAATGTTAGAAAGTTTATGGCTGCACTAAATACCTTTGTGGACCTCTAGATGACTCACTAGGAGACAGACTTAAGACACTTTTGAAGCCTCAGATAGCCTTCACTAATGAATCCTGGTGTAGAACATAAATATGGGCAAGCTGGCTTAAACTTCCCATGAATGCAAATTATAATGGGACTACCAACCAATGTCTAATTAAGTATGAACCTTAGTTTCAAAATATATACAAACTGTTCTGTTGTGATTCTTTATACCATACTACTTTATTGCATTATACACTGTTATTTTAAATTTACTTTGTTTCTTAGAATGAAAAAAACACAAAATTATTGTCCTGAACTCACTATAAACTGATAGCTGGAAAAATGTGTAGCCTGGTCAGTCCTGATTAAAAAGACATATATTCTTGTAACTTTTAGACCCTGTTAACCTTTAGACCTTGTCAACCTTTGTCACTCTGAACTCACTATGAATTTATGTAATGGATACCTAGGTAAGACATGTTTTGTTTTCCCACCAGAATGGCTAAGATCAAAAACTGTAGTGACAATGCATGCTGGAGAGGTTGTGGAGAAAGAGGAACCCTCCTCCATTGCTGGTGGGAATGCAAACTTGTACAACCACTCTGGAAATCAATTTGGCGCTTTCTTAGACAATTAGGAACAGTGATTCCTCAAGACCCAGCTATACCACTCTTAGGCATTATCCAAAAAATGCTCAAGTACACAACAAGGACATTTGCTCAAATATGTTCGTGGCTGCTTTATTCGTAATAGCCAGAACCTGGAAACAACCCAGATGTCCCTCACTTGAGGAATGGATACAGAAATTGTGGTACTTTTACACAATGGAATACTACTCAGCAATTAAAAAGGAGGAAATCATGAAATTCACAGGCAAATGGTGGGACCTGGAAACAATCATCCTAAGTGAGGTATCCCCAAAGCAGAAAGAAACATATGGTATATACTCACTTATATAGACCT
>CM053758.1:9399921-9417481 GCA_028658305.1 Pachyuromys duprasi
ACAAGAGCTCCACAAAGACCAAAATGAGCAGGGCACAGGGGTCTTGTATGAGACGGTTTCTACAACCAAGGGCCACGTGTGGATGTGGCCTGGAACCCCTGCTCAGATGGGGCCCAGGATAGCTAGGTGTATGACTAAAGATCCTAGTGAGGGAAACAGGGACTGTTTCAGTCTTGAACTTGATGGCTGACTCTTTGACCCTCCCCCATACATGCCAGGGAGTGACAGACTGGCTAGATCCCAGGGGAGGACATTGCAGCCAGCCCTGAGGAGACAGGAGGAGCTGGGGTTGGATGGAAGGGGAGGAGGTCCTCCCCCATTGGTGGACTTGGAGGGGGCGGGGAGGAGATGAGGGAGGGTTGGGGAGGGCGGGAGGGAATGAGGGAGGGGGCTACGCTTGGGATGCAAAGAACCTAACCTGTGATTGATAACAAAAAATAAATTAATTAAAAAAAGAAATGTTTTGTTTTAAAACATGTAATTGTACTATAGAATTCATCTGTTTTTGTGATTAATTGCTTTTTTGGCTATGAGTTAATTCATTTTCAGGGAGCTTTTTCTCAGAGTTATAAAGCTATGGCCATACAGTAAACATTGGCAGAACCAGGTTGGCAGAAGCCAGGTGGTGGAAGCCCGTTGAATGGAAGCCTACTAGAATTCACTTCATCCATGAGTTGTAAGTATGTGCACAGATATGTGTTTAGATGTAAATATGACTGTCTTTCTGGGTTTCGTACATATGTTACATGAATATATGTCAATTGTCTGTCTGTCTTTAAGGAGCTTCTCTTGTATTATCCATTGAATGTGTGTACAAATATGTACAGATCTATATTTATGATTGTTTGTCTGTGTGTACATATGGGCCAATGCTATGGAACTGGCAGCCTAAACTTGCTGCAGTTTCTGCAGAAGAGATGCTAGCAAAAATCAACATCATCTGATGTAAGCTTGTGGGAATTAGTTGAAGTTTAATTTTTTAACTGCATTCATCCTTTCCCTTGAGTATGTGTGCATGAATGGTCTTTGCTTACTTTCTCCCCTCTTTCCTTTTTCTTACCAATTTACAAACAAGTTAGCAAATTCAAGATCTAACTATCAGCCTAAACTAAGCAGGAAATATTTCCTTCAGCTATGGATTCCTCCACAGAAGCCGCTCCTCTATAGGAGCTAATCTTAGACCAAAGAGCACCTTTTTACAACCCCCTGCAATTTTGGCTAGACGCTGCTTTTCTTAGTCTTGGCTATAGAAAAAGGGAGTGACCAGTTTAAATTTTTCCCCTTAGCAGCAGTGCAACCAGTCCCTAGACCTAGAGAAGGAATCCTGGGCTTCCTCCCCTCTTCCTTCTCTCAGTTGTGATCAGTTGACTGAGCCATAAGTTCAGAAGACCAAATAGATAAGTTGGGTGATTTATCTATTGGTGATGGGGATTAGGTGAATGGGGATTCTGCATCCTGTCCCAGATCCTAACCTGGATCCTGGAACCTTGCCAAAGCAGAGAGAGAGATTGGCAAGTGGGCTTTGGCTTGTGGACTTTAACAGGTAAGGTAATTTTTCTTAATATGAGTTTCATCCTTTGCAAAATGGGTCAATTAAAAGCCAGTCCGATTGATTTAGTTATTAACAACATTAAACCAGAAGATCTTTACAGTCATAGCATTAGGGCTGTTGTAAACTGTTTATTCAGATGAACTACTACTTCTTCTTCTTCTTCTTCTTCTTCTTATTATTATTATTATTTTACATCTGTAAGTTTGGTGGAATTTGATGCCAGGGTTCTGAGACCTTTCAGCTTTTAGGTGCCTTCAGGCTCATTCTGGAGGACAGGGAAAGGCTACTGACATATGCAAACGGCTACTGACATATGCAAAAGGCTACTGACATATGCTGTGCATTGTCATCTCTTCTCAAGATTTCTTGCCGCTGAGAATGGGTAACACTGGGTTCTTCATTGTGTTTCCACAAGACACAATGTAAGACCTAGCTGAGCAAACCTGTCCCAAATAGCTATTCTTTCCTGGACATATGTGTGGCTTCAGAAAGGCAAAAAATGAGCATATTTTGTCTCCTATTAATGGGCATTGGTATGTTCACTGGGATTATGCACTTATGTTTCTATTTTTACTGAGCCATTTATTAGATGCCACCACTCAGCTGTCAAGTGGTATGGATAGAACTCAGTTTACTTTATTAGACACACAAACCTTCCAATTTTCACTTCTTAAATTTAAGCATAATTTACTCTTTCAAATTTCAGCTTGTGATATTTTAGTAAGATATACGAGATGTTGTAGAAGAAACAATGGTGTAAACATCTCTCAATGTTGGACTGAAGTAGAAGGCACCATAGATAATTCAGGTTTGAGGACTTGTTCAACTTATGGACTGGTAATGTGGTTAGTAATGTAACCCCTCTGAGTGTTGGTTTCTTTGCCCATAAAACAAGAACATGAAAAGTCCCACTATTCATGTCCTTGAGGAAACAAACTAACAAACGTGCTGGCAAGGATGGGGTGGGCCCCCATACCCTGCTGGTGGAAATATAAATATAAATATCCAGCCACCATGGATACCCAAAGATATCTAAGTCAATATACAATAGTGATGCCTGTATGTCCATGTTTATAGAAACTCTATAGTCTCATGGTCCAAGTTATAAGATCAGCCTAAATGCTGATTAATAAACAAATTAATGGATAAAATGCAGTATAGATGTGCAATAGAGTTTGTTTTGGCTATACAGAACAAAATTGTTTCATTTTCAGGGAAATAGATGAAACTTGGGATTATCCCGTTTAACAGAAAAAAGAAAAACAGACTCAGAAAGACAAATATGCTGTTTTCTCTCATATGTGAATCCTGAATTATATATAATAAATATATGACGTGAAAGTAAAAGGCACATCAGGGAAAGGAAAGGGACTGACTGAAAGGGGAAAGAAGAAAGTCATAAGAATAAACACACTACATACTTGAGTCATAAAACAATGAGAAATCAAGCTGGTACCCACCCAGAAGCTTCATTGCTGTGGGCTGTCTTTCATAGTGTTGGAACGTGCTATGCAAGCTACCAGGGGGAGGGGGGAAGTAATCACCAATTTTACAAAGCTGTGAACCCAGCAAATGATAATAATGACCTGTGTGGCCACTGATGCAATTGTAGCATGATCAGCATATCAGCAAACAAGCCTTTCAGATTGGATTTGTCTCTCTTTACAAGATGAAACTTACACCTGGCACCGTTATCAAACCAAGAGTCTATGACTAGATAAGTTGTAGACCTGAGGGAAGAACATGTTATTATTATTCTACTAAATGGATATAGCATTAAACCAGCTTTATTTAGTTCTTTAATTTTTTTATTTATATCTGTCAGTAGTTTCAAAGTAAGTTCTTGTCAAGAAACTGAAAAAAATAATTTGATGTTTTTATGTTGGATCTGTATTGCATCAAGATTTTTAAATTTTTAATATTTTAATAATTTATCCATATTATATCTTAATTGTAGCCCCCTCGCTTATCTCCTCTCAGTCCTTCTTCTCCCTCCTCCTTCTCCTCTATCCCTTCCCCTAATCCACTAAAAGAGGGAGACATCCTCCCCTTCCATATGACCCTAGCTTATCAAGTCTCAACAGGACTTCCTGGAATCCTCTTCCTCCTTGTTAAACCAACTTTTAATGACTTATCAGTATATCCATAGATTAATGCATCTCCCAACCCTCATAACACAAGCTTTTATTTGCAGTTGACAGTGATTAACATAGAGACCTATAAGTGAGCAAAGTGCTGGGAATAAGAGACTATGGAATGCTCAGCCCTAAATGGGATGTCTGTGTCATACACACTCTCTACGGAGGCTCAGGAATCATTGTGGAAGATAGGGCAGAAAGACTAGAAGAGCCAGATATATGGGAGACAAGGAAATTGTATCTTCTAAAACCAGCAGGGAAGCTGTGTGTATAAACTCACAATGGTTGTGGCACCACACACAAGTTCTCCAGAAATTCAAGGCAGAACAAATAACAACATGGAGAACGATCACCTTTGTGATTACCTTTCCTAGCCAGGGAATTATTGGCAATTGATAGCTGCTGAGAGAAGAGACAATTTATTTTAAGAGTGTAACCCCTTGGTAAGTTGTCAACACTCAAGCCAAAAACCATACATCCAAGAAGATACAAGCAGTACAAATTTGACTTGATAGACATAAAACAAATAAACAAAAAAGAAAATACTGAGAAATTAGATGAGAAAGAAAGAAGGATTCTATCTAGGAGAAGTCTGGGGCAGGTAACTATGATCAAAGCACATCGTATAGAATTCTCAAAAAGAACTAATAGAAAGGTTTTAAAAATAGAGTGAATATGATCAAAGTATATGCCCTACTTGAATGAAAAGTGTTTATGTTTAATGAATGCACACTAATAAAAAACTTAAATATGTATAAAGTTATGATAAACTCCAATAGCATCCATGCTATAGAAGATGAAATATGTAAATGGCATCCAAACCATTGTGCAGGAGGGGAGACAGGTGCCCACCTCAGAGCTTGTAAGAGGAAGTGTGGTAAGTCAGGAACTTCTTTTCCCGAATGTCTCAGATCCTCCATGCTTGAGCTTGTCCCTGTGAATCAGACCCAGGTGATTCTGGTTTTCTGAATCACATTCTTAAATCATGAAGATAATCTAATGTCTACATTCTTATGCATATCCTGCTGCTATTTCCAAGAGAAGTACTCTTTCTCAATAGAACCTTAGCATAAGCCAATACATCGAAGAAGAGAGGCTATGTCTCTGATTATCATAAGCTGACTATAACTGTTATTCATGGAACCAGTGTAAATGGAACATCAGTGAAATAGGACAGGCAAAGCTCAAATGTTCCAGAGTCTACAGACCAAGAATGAGAGATAAATACTGTCTTGTAACCAGGCTATGGTGGCAAGCTGCAAGTTCCACACTATGGAAATCTGGTGGAGTTTCACTGTGTCCCACTAGAGTGCCATAGCCATGTAAGAATATAGGTTGGAAGCATAAAGCATAAGGAAGTCTCACCTACTTTTGGATATCAATAAGCAGTAGGAGTTGGTCAGGAAGTTAGATGAAGCATGAGAGGAGGGATGCTTTGAACACACACAACAATAACGACTACAGACAAGACTATATATCCATCCAGTACATAAATTTGTGGCATAGAAAAGTAACTCAGCCAAAGGAATTTAAATGTTGGAAAAGGATGTCTCATTATACCTTAGCCCTTTCCAATTTTGATCATCTTCAGGAGGATTCTTAAATCCCGTAAAGGCCCCCTAAGCAGTGTGATAATTGGCACATGATCCCTGGAGTGAGCACCTTCTGGGCTTGAACCCCTGACATACTAATTCTTTGATATGTGACAATGGCCATGTAACTGTCCATATATCAGATTCAGTTTCTTTATAAAATGAGGATATAACCAGTTCTTTTTTTTTATAAACAGCTGTGAGGGCTTTATAAGATAATGCGTATAAAAAAAGACAGTACAAATTTGGCATCAGTAAATAGGAAATCAACCATTATTCTGTGATGAACTCACAAAGTTTGCAATGCAGTCTGCTATTTTAGACCTTCTCACTTGGGTAAGAACTCAGAAAACTTCCACAAGTGTCCCTAAATGTCCAAGGGTTAGAGGCTTGGTACTACAGGTGGATGGAGTAGGGGATGGTTGAAAACTCAAATAACAAGCAGGCCTTTAGGTCATTAGGGAGTGCCCTTAGAATTGGTTTAGGATTTAAGTGTTCTTCATACTGACTCCTTAGTCATGATAGCCTTGCTGAGAAAACGCACTGAGAACTCTACTTTCTGCTTTGAGGTGTAACCCTTGACCCACCTATCTCGTGTGATACATCTCCCATGAAGTGATTTATCATCTCTAGGGTCCATGACATCTGTTTGAAATTTGAATCCTCACAACTGAGATGCATGAACCTCTTTCCTTTATAAATTTAATCTGTGATAGGTGTTTCATGAGAGTTATGAAAGGGTTTCTAATAAACTAAATAATATATGATTAATAACTTCAAGTGTTAGTTCCTCATGAAACTTTTTTTTAAGTCATCAAAGCCTTATCTGAAGGGTAGAGTTGCTTTGGGAGAATCTCAGATCACATAGTAGGGGTTGGATTAGGAGAATGATGCCCAATGATTAATTCTTCTAGGACAATTCATATAATGAAAGATGACAGCATTCTGAGTTACTGTCATAAAAAATGAATATTTTACCTGGGAGATCCTGAAGCCCATTGGTCTGTGTTGCCACATGATTGCTACCTTTTTAAAGCCTGATGACAGATGTCATTAGTTCTGGCTCTATATGTAGCTTGCTTTGTTTCCTTACCATAACTGAGGTTTTTTTTAATAAATAGGCAAAAGAAATGATAATTGTCCCATGTGCCACCATCAGAATAGTTAATGGAATCTTCAATAAGTACTTTATGAGTTTTAGAGTGAGTGGACATGGACACTGACTGGAGCTGGTTGGGGAATGCCTTCAGTAAACTACAAATCTGTCTGTAATACTTGGTAGGGGCTTTCTAGTATGAAGGATGAGGCTGGAGGTAACCATGGAAACCACCTTGTTCCCAAATGTTGCTTTTGAATATCGGGCTGAATAACTCTCTGGACATAAAACCCGACTGATCCCAAGGGGTCTGCATTAATTTAATGTACCCATTAAACCACTCGACCATCCTTGTCCCTGTATCCAGAGTGATAAAACATGGCTTCTCCAGTAACATATTCCCATTTACTAAACAAGTAACCCTATTTTAAACTATCTTATTTTAACATGACACTAAGGTTTTACAAAAATCCTATACTGCATCTACACAGGCCCTCCCAACATTCCTGTGAGATCAACATTGAAAAGAGCATACTATCTGATGTATCAGCAACCAAGGCAGGACTCAGAAAATTCAGGTGTCTTCCCCAAGGTGGTCAATGGAGAGACACGTGTGTGACAGCTGTAAGGGCTGTGCTCAGACCTCGGTTTAAGTCCTGGCTTCAATACTACTTCATAACCTAACATTAAGCACAATCCTCATATTCTGGCCTCAGTTTCTTCCTTTATAAAATAAAAGGAGTGTGAAGGCTTCACATGAAAGGGTTCATCTTGCCTTGTGTGTCAGATCCCAGAGGCAGTCCAATCAGAAACATCTCAGGTTAGAAAGGATAATGTAAAGCAATTGTTTATCTGGATCCAGCTAACAAGAAGACTTTGAAGGTTCTATTTCAGCATGTGACTTTGCCTGGTGGCAAGTTCAAGTAGTCTTTTTGTGGGAATAGCTTAAAGGTCTGACATATTGAGCTCGCTTATGTCATATTTGTGATGTTAAAGTCTCCCTCCTGCTCAGAAAAAAAAAACAGTGTTTAAAACAAACAGACGGCTCCAATGTTCTTTTGGAACATATGCCTCAAAAGCTCAGATTCTGCAGTGAAAAATGAGAGAGGTATGGGTTTGGAGACAAAAACCAAGAGCTGGCACTTTTCTTATCAAAGCATTTCTTTTGTTTGACTTTTTAATGAAGAAGCAGCTTTGGCTACAAAGTGTGGCAGAGTGGCAAGCAGAAGGCATGAAAGATCCAAGAGCAAATTTAAATATTTTAGATTTTAAACAACTAATTATTGCTAAACAAATCATACAGTGATGGTAGGTGTATGCTGAGGCAGACATCAAGGGGCCAATTCTCCTGGGTGGGGACATTGTGGAATCAGTGAACCACTCACAGCAGGAAGGCACTGTACTCTGCTCTATGTCCACTTTCATTTTCTCCTTCCATAAACCTATTATTTAATTCCATGTGAATTGTGAATTGGTATATTCATTATGTGATGATAAGATTATGGGTTGTATTTATGATCTCCAATGATCCATTTTTAGTATTATTCTGAACTGCTTTAAAATAATAAATTGGTTTTAAACACTAAAAGTATTTAGGCTGGGAGCTTTGGAATGTGCTTTCTATGGGGAGGAAGAAGTTTATCTTTTTATCCTACTGAAATTGTTTGGTGTTTTCTTGTATGACTGAATTAAGACACACAGAATGGTATCATAAAGCACCACAAACCCAATGGAGGCAAAAGGAATACAGCAGCTTCCCAGTCTGGCTCTTGTGCTTATGTCGAGTAGGAAGAACTGGTTCATGTTTTAACTACTGTTCTAGACTGCTTTGTTCCTGCTCTGATTAGATTTTATCAACACCACAAAAGCTATATTCATCTGGGAAGAGGGCACCTCAATTGAAAACAATTTCTCCATTAGATTCTCCCGCAGTCAAATTTATATGACATTTTCTTGATTAATGATTGATGTGCAAGCCCACTCTGGGTGGTGTCAACTCTGAGCAGCTTGTCCTGGGAGAGTAAAGAAGAGTAAGCCAGAAAGAGCCATACTTGATGCCTTCTGCTTTAGTTCCCACCTTCAGATTCCTGCCTTTAGTTTCTGCCCTGGCTCCCCTTTATTGTGGACTGCAAGCTACAAGGTGAGTCAAACCCTTTACTACCCAAGTTTCTTTTGGTCATCGTGCTTATAACAGCAACAGAAAAACAAACTAAAGCGATTCTGTTTAAGAAGATTAGAAAATTGGCTTTTCAATCTACAAATCTAGCCTTACATGCAATTATAGATTTCCTGTCATCTGTGTTCTAAGGTAGACCCCCAGTGTCAAGGGATGTGTAGCCCTGACCTCTATGCAGCTCAGCTCAGCTTAGGAACACCAGAAATGGTAAGGTGCTTATGATGCCTTAAGGGTTGCAGTTGACTTTCATGATAGTAACGGTAGAGAAAGTCTATTTCTACATTCAGTAATTTCTTCTTTTATACAAGATGGTATGTTTTCCTTTATCGTTACCTAATTGAATGTTCTTGACAGTTTTGAAGAGTTGAGAAACAACACAGTACCTTAGCCAGGTCACAGCACATGAGGAGGATATACCGACAGCGGAAATGATAGTAGCTACGACCCCACCCTACTAGTTATCAGGCACTTACTTTACAGTAGGTTTATGCT
Source organism: Pachyuromys duprasi (assembly GCA_028658305.1). Classification (NCBI taxonomy): domain Eukaryota; kingdom Metazoa; phylum Chordata; class Mammalia; order Rodentia; family Muridae; genus Pachyuromys; species Pachyuromys duprasi. The sequence goes on from CM053758.1 coordinate 9,408,968, forward strand.
AAATCCCCTTTAAAAGAAATTTCTAATAGCCTACAATGAGATGGGAGTGATGAAGTTCTTTTGAATACTAATCTCAAGGCGGGTTGCAGGAAGGGAGGCAATTATGGCTGAATAGACTTCCAGGACCTGTAGACGATGGTGACAGGAAGACGTATCAAGTCGGCCAACATCTTATCAGTTATGCATTGCATCTTCTGGCTGGCAGAAACTCTTCTGCATTCAAACATATGACTTCAGCACTATTCCAGTCAATAAGAATGAAAGAATGTCAGAATCTGAAGATTAGATTTCCCTTTAAGAAAAAAAAAGGTAAAACTTGCTTTTATATATTAACTTGCTTATATATTGGCTCTCCTCACATTCTTTAAGTTAGGATGTAGTCATAGATCCTGGCCACCTGGCTGCAGTGTTATACCAACAAGTAGTCATATCCTTAATACATCTATTTCTATGGATGATACAGAGATGAAATTTGAGGGGCAGGTAAGAGTTAGGAGATTAGAAGAACTTGAAAAACATTTAAAGCGGAATGAGCAGGCAGAATGTCAAAAACCAGCCCCAGAGCCCCACTTAGCAGGAGTCACCACACCCTACAGGAGGGGCTCCTCAGTACTAGCTTGGTCAAGATGCCCCAGTCCTATCCTGTGATGTTCTAAGATAGCTCCCAGGGCACCTCACCATCTGGCTTGTGGACTTTGTTAAGCACATTATGAAATAAGCTGCTCTTAGAGAGATGAACCTGTGAGACAAAAGGCAGAGTCTCGGGAGTGAGAAAGATACAGAGTCTATGGGTGCTATTCTCTGTCTGTGATTTGAGCAGACCTGGATCTCACCTACCACCTGCTTCTGCATTATTTCCCATCTTACAAGTCACCAAGAGCCTGCATTTTCTTGGAAAGGTCATCATTTCAGATACACTTTCAGAAAAAGGCAATGAAACAGGATGGAATTTTGATGTCAAGGTAGGTCAGGGGCTAGGGATGGGGAGACGGCACTGAACTATGAAAGAAAGCTGGCATGACACCCCTGTCTCTGCATAAAATGTTTGAACAAAAGCTTACACAATATAATATGAGTGAGTAGGCAGGGTCTCTATATCTGAAAGATGTAAGAGATTTTTTTTTTTTGCAGGTTTTGAAGATGGAAGAAGGAACCATTAACCCAGGAATGCAGGATGCCTCTAGAAACTAGAAAAGGCAAGGCTTGAATCTCTCACTCTTGGGTAATCCAGAAAGAACTAAGCTCTGCTGATAATGTAACTTTGACCCACTTTTTACTTTTTACCTTCAGCACTGTGAGATAATAAATACTATATGATTTTAAGCCATTACAATTTTGGTAACTAACTGGAATGAGAAACAAATAGACTATTATGTATTCTGAAGGCATATGGAGGTCTCTCTAATTTTTATCTGATCTCTTCTCACAACAGGCTTATGAGAGAAATAGTGCAGTTTGTTGACATTCTTCTTGTTTTAAAAATCAACCCTAGTATATATAGAAAAGTCTACATAGAGCTGTGAAGTACCCATGCCTTATTTGGGTCACATGACACGTGTATGGCAAGTGTGGTGCTCAGACACTATTGAAACTGTCCTGAGTCTGAGATGGTGACCAGATAAACCTCTGAGGATGAGGTCCTGATTTCCCCACTTGGAATGTCAGACCCTCAAAAACAGACATAGAAATACTCTTTACCTACATAGCTGGGAGCCAAGCAAGGCAAAGTAGCCCCTCTAATTCTCTCAACTTAGCAGTGGATGGACCTTTTCACATGTTCACATAGCAGTATATGATTCATGAGCACTATTCTGCATGATGTACTAAATAATAAATATGACTGATTTTGTCCCCACATCTCAGACTTTCCTTGGACACATATTATACACAGAAAAGCCAAGAACTTGGTATGGAAACTTTTAGTAGTTCTAGCACTCAAGAGGCAGAAGCACGCAGATATATTTGTGAGTTTAAAGCCAGCCTGGTCTGTATAGCAATTAGTCAGTCAGAGGTATATAGTGATATCCCGTAAATCCACAAACCCCAAAACAGAACAAAGTCAACATTCCTGGGAGTGGGCAAGGATGCAGATGACAAACTTGAGGCTAGAGAGACTCAGTGAATGCATCTCTTCTTCCCCAAACAGGCAATCCTTAGTTCACCATTATGAGCACCCCCTAAACTCAAATCTTTTCCAGGGGTGAAAACAGATACTCTGGCAACGTCCTTAAGGTACCTGATGAGTAACCAATGGCCTGGATTATTGTAAACCAGAGCTGGAGACATGTTTGCTTAAGAGTGAGTGATTAACCATCTGCCCTGTCTTTTTGTGCTGTGTGTGCATATTGGCAGAATATGTGCACACTCAAAGAGGTCTCAAATACTAATGTAGCTTTCCATATAAATGTAAAAGATAACATAACAAAAAGTGAGACTGATTAGCTCTGTACCCTATTTTTTAATTGGATTACTTGATTTGTTTCTGTTTAGCTTCTTGAGTTCTTTATACATTCTGGATATTAGCTCTCTGTCAGATATAGGGTTTGTGAAGATCCTTTCCCAAACCATAGGCTGTCGTTTTGTTCTGATGACAGTGTCCTTTGCTTTACAGAAGCTTTTCATTTTCATGAGGTCCCATTTATTTATTGTTGATCTTAGAGCCTGTGCTGTTGGTTCAGGAAGTAGTCTCCTGTGCCAATGAGCTCAAGGCTCTTCCCCACTTTTTCTTCTAAGAGGTTTAGTGTGTCTGGATTTATGTTGAGGTCTTTGATCAACATGGACTTTAGTTTTGTGCAAGATGATAAGTATGGATTTAGAAATCATTTGTTTTCCTTTTATTGAAACAGGCCATTTCTCAAAGAGGAAGGTAGACACAAATTTCTGGTTACCCAAAAGATACCACATCTCAATAAATGAGCCAAACAACTGATATTCATTCATATTTTTATATTCCTTTTCTTCACAGGCCTCATTTTATTTGCAGCTCACAGACAGTACCTCACCATGTACCTAATGGGATTAAACACTGTAAACTAATGGCCCTCTGCTCAAATTAACAAAGAAATATATTTTGTTTCTGTTTTTTGCCATTGTATATGCCTGTTTTTAAATTAGTTTATAACACCTAGAAATTTAGTTTAAAAGTCTTATGCAAAAAACACTGAGTAAGGATGGACTTGTAGGAAGAAGAGGAAGAAAAGGTAGAGAGGAGATGAGGAAAGGGGCTATGATTTGAATATAAAGTGAATAAATAATTTTTAAAAACTGTCAACATTGAGCCAACTTTCCTCCCCTGCCTCGTCCACCACGGTCACTCTCACTACCCCAGCCTACAGCACCAGCTCAGTGTGTGGTGCTCACTTCCCTCCTAGCCTGACGTCTGCTGACATTTAACTTGAACTCTTTGAATTAAGGGGCAAAATATAATGTGCTGTGTGGGAAAGTCAGTTCCCAAACTTCCTTAGATACAGATCACAGGGCTTCCACAGGACTTCAAGGTCCATCTCTACTTTTAGGCATCCCATTTAAAGTTCAATAAAGCCGCAGAGTATAGAAGTATGCATTAGGAGGGGGGAACCAAAACCTTAATATTATGGGATCAGTTGGGGGGCATACAGGAAGCAGACAATGTATGTTTTAGTTCATACCAGATCCATCTCCCAGTTCCTTTATTATGTTGGATTACACATTTATAATCCAATCTATAGAATCTGTACACCGTTAGATTGAACTGGATTATACGCTGGGTAATCTGCCTGGTGTGTTAATTAAAAGAGATCACCAAGGCCTCTTTTTGTATACTTTGTGGCTTTACCACTTCCCAGTTGGTTCCAATATCATCCCCCCCCCCAAACACACACATACACACATGTGTGTGTGCACATGCACATGTATATATGCACACATACACACATGTGCACTTCATAAATCAAATACTTCAGACACCCTGGCCTCTCATCAGACCCCTTGACCTTGGGCAGCTTCTTCCAGTCTGAGGCTCACAAGTTCTGCCCTTCAAGACAACACAGACTTTTCAAATCTCTCTTCTATACAGTGATCTTGACAGCAGGATTAGACAACTTCCCTGTCTCCTGTCTTCCAGGGTAAATGAAACACTCAAGTACGAAATGATATGAGGACAATTACAGTACACAGTGTTACTGTAGAAAGGCATTTTGAACTACTCAAAATCACAAACCCCTGAAAAACAAAAACAAGAAACAGAGGGACCAGTTGGACTTCTTTAGGCACAGAGCTTTCTCTGGACAGGGTGGGCAGCTCTCTGTACTGCATGTTCACAGCCTCAGGAAACATCTCTAGGAGAATCTTAGGGATATGACTTTCCCACCCACACACCAGTCACATTGATGTGCAGCCAGATCCAAGCAAAAGGTTTCAGATTTTTTCTTGTTCTATCAGAGAAGGGTGACTCTTAAGTACCAGATAATTGACAGTATCGCTGCATCAAAATCTGAATAGAAAAAGGTGAGCAGTGGCTTTTTGTTTAGTGGAAATCTGTATTCTATTATTCAAATTGGAGAAAATTATATTGTCCTAAAATTATTCTAGCTGCATAATATAAAGCATTAAGAAAAGAACTGTTTGTATTTAGATGTGATGAAACAATATTGGTGGGCAAACACACTATAGATTATCATATACAAATGGATTAATTTCTACATGCCCATCATCACTGCAGTACAAATAATCATTTAATGCTACCAAGCTTACAAAACTAGTTTGTACATTAGATGCCAGTACTCTCGGAACCCAGATGAGGCACAGTCTGGGGAACATGAAGGCTGAGCTCTGAAGAAAAGCTTGAGAGCCCTGCCCTGTTGACTTATACACATCTAAACATGACCTCACCTTGAAATTACATCTTGTAATAGCAGATGAATATCACCTGTAAGGAAATCCAGGTCTCTGCTCACATGCACAGGCTACTTCAACACATGTGCCTAATGTGAAGAGGTAGCTTTTTAATTCAAAATTTTAATAGGAGACATAAAAAGATGAAAAGTACTTCAAGTCTTTCTAAAGAATATTCAGACACAAAAGAGCACCTGGGTAGTTTATGACTAAGACTTTGGATATCTACCAAAGAATTGCAGTACATTAACAATAGATATGTACACAGCCATGATCATTAGGACACTATTCATGACAGCTCAGTTGTAGAATCTGCCCAGGTGTCCATCAGTGGATGAATTGGCAAAGATAATGTAGAATACTTAAGTAGTTTTCTTTTTGATCCAAAATGAAGTATGAAATTATCTGTGCAGGAAAATGGATGGAACCAGAGGTTATCAAAGTAAGCAAAATAAATTGATATCAGAAAACAGGCATCACATATTCTTCTCTCATGTGGACTCCATGGAAGAAGTGGACACAAAAGCAGAAGGGAGATTATTTCCAATGTGGAAAAGGAAAACTGGGAGGGGAGCTAAGAAAGGGTATTATAGGAAAAAATGATGAAAGTACGTTATACGTATAAGAATATAATACCAAAATCCTTTGTTCAACTGATTCATGGTAATTAAGTAAGAAACAGATGTCTTGGATTTCAGAATCAGACCTGAGTTCAGCTCTGCTTCTACCTTGTAGCTATGGGAAGGCTAAGAATCACCCCCCCCCACACACACACACACTGGCTTGTTTCTTGAAAATAAAAACGGTAATAAATGATTGTGTCCACTTAGCAATGTAATCATAAACATAGATGAAATGTCTGAAAAAGAAGCACCTTGTTTTGGCCACAGTTATAAAGTGATGGGGGATTATTTCATTGTCATCTTCCTTATACCAGTCTTCTCCGTGACACTGTGCAGCCATTCTTTCTTTATTTTCTGCTCTACTCAAGCAAGGAGAAGATACAACACACACCTTCCTTCAAAGGAGAGAAGGATTGACATATGATCACCTGTCTGGTACTGGGTGACATCAAGTTCCAGTCTCAGGCATCACACTTCAGAAAGACTTGTAACACAGAAACCAGACTCTCAGAGCTGAAGATGCTCTTACTTATTCTTCTCCATAAATTCTGTCCCGGCTTAGGAGTCTATTTTACACACCATGGCTGCTACACAGAAGTCTCTGCTCTCTCTCCTCTCTCTGTCTCTCTCTCTGCCAAATGGATTTTCCTGTATAGACAAAAATTCTGATGGAAAAGCAAGGGTTTACACTCCCAATCAGATGTTCCCCATATTTCATTACAGGTGTATAATGAGATTCTTTGCTGTTATTGCTACTTCATCGCTGGCTTTTTGAGGAAAGCGTGAGTATGACAAGAGATAGGAAGCCTCTGGAGATAAACACCTACCTCTTCTTGTTTCCAAGTCTCTCAGGGAGGAGCCTCCTGTTGGTGGCAGTCTTGAGTGTATAGAGAAGACATGTGCATTTTACCAGGTTGTGTGGTTCTTGGCAAGACACTTCTCAACTTTAATGAGAAGTTTTTGCTGAGGTCATTCCAAAATTTCTTTAAAATATAATACATTGAGATATTGGGGTTTTTTGTATGATTGCTCAATCTAGTAAAGTTAAAAATGTTCAATAACTTCATGAATCAATAGCTGAATGAACTAAGGAAAATGATGTGCTAAAAGAAATTCTGAAAATAGCCAAATAGAAATTTTGTAAACAGAAATCACAATGAATCAATCAAAAATTTTCTGGAAAGTCTTCACAATGGACCATGTCTAGCATAAGAAAAGAACTGCACAGTCTCAGGACAAGCTGATGACTTATTACCCCTGATAATAAAAAAATTAAGAATTAATACAATATGTAGAGCCAATAGGCACAAAAGGTCAAAATTATGCAGACAGAAGCACATGAAGGAGCCAAAGTCCTAACGAAAGAAATAGAAAATTGATGAGCAAAGACTACCAGAAAAAAAAAAACTGTCTCAAATCTTGGAAACTAGAATAGAGGAAGTACTTAGAACTCCAAATAGAACATCAGAAAAGAACGTCTGTGTGTCATCACAGAAGTAATCTGCCAAATGTGCTAATGAAGAAAGAACACCAAACACTTTTGGGAGAAGTAATGACCACATGAATAAGAGAAGGGAAACAAACCAGAAGAACATAAAAAATGACAGATCATGCTGAAGACTAGAATATATCCATGTAGTGATTTCAGTAAACCACTAAGCTAGTAAACTGCAAAAGAAAACCACAGCCTACTCAGACCAATAACAGAATGCAGCTAATTATTGTGTATCTTTATAAACCATAAGTCTGAAAGTAAATTATTTTGATTCCCTAAAAAAAGATGCATATGGTATGACTGTAGTTAAACAAAAAACAGGATTGAACAATTTCTTCCTGCAAGAAACACACCTCACTAAAGAAGAAGAAACATACTGACCAAAAGTGGCAGTATGGAAAGTCCTACAAGTGAGTGGAATCTGAAAGAGAGCAAGAGTGGATGTCATGTATCATACTCACATACATCAAAGAATATTGCAACAAAACTCAGAAGAGATAAAGACTCTCATTACACAGTGAGAAGGGAAATAATCCATCAAAATTTAATAAATACATAATATATATGTATCAAAATTTTAAAGACAAATATTACTATAGAGGAAAAGACACAGTAAAAGTTGATTTCAAACCAGGCTACTATACCCAGCAAAGCTTTCAATCAACAGAGATGGAGAGAGTATTTAAAGACCAAGTGACATGGCCAGGACAGTGTTTCTGAATGATCATCTTCATTTCAGAGAAACATTCTTTTCTCTGAAGTGTGGCATTGTACAATGGAGAGGGTAAGGTACTCCAAACACTCAAATATCAATGAACTTTGCTGGGGCACATGTCAGCCATGGAATGGGCAAGCTCTATTTTCGGTGCAATCTTAACTTCCATGCTGTGCCTGTATCCCATGTTGGAAACAATTCCTAGGCACAGGCAATGGGAAGACAGGTTCTCCTGCAGTTACAGCCAAGACTGATTGGATCTTCCTCACAATTTCTTTCATTGTCTATAAAATCTTCTTCTGATCATCTGGACTGCTGAATATCCACCAGCATATTGGCATGTGTTTGTGTTTGTTTTCTGTTGGGGTAGAGGGAGGAAGAGAAGGAAAGGAGAAAGAGAGGGACAGATAGAGACAGAGACAGAGAGATCTCAATCTTCATAGCAATAAAAAGGCATGACCACAGTATCTTTGAAGAACAGAAGGAAACTTCACTCTGGAGAGTTCATCACTAGGGCTGAATTTAAACTATTAAGGTCTAATATCCAATTAAAACTTTTTCCAAAAATTTAATTAGTGGTACTCAGAAGCAATGACATCTGTAAATGAAGTTCATAAGACTACTGTTGGGATGTCATGAGCAAAACCTGTATGGCAGTCTCTAATCACTTTGATTCCTATCTCTAGTTGGCTGTTTGTGAAAATACAACTTGATTGCTCTATTTTAAACGTTCATTTTCTTTAAAAAGTCCCTTTAATTTACATATTTCTGTAAAAAATGGTGCTTATGAAATATAATTTTACTGCTTA
>CM053758.1:9417981-9447452 GCA_028658305.1 Pachyuromys duprasi
TTGGTGGACGTGGAGGGGGCGGGGAAGAAGGAGATGAGGGAGGGAGTGGGAGGGTAGGAGGGAATGGGGGAGGGGGCTACGCCTGGGATTCAAAGTACCCAACCTGTGATTGAGATAAAAATAAATAAATTAAAAAAAAAAACTTAACAAGGGTAAATTAAATGAACTTGTACCTTCCAAAAACATTTGATTCTCTAAATATCATTTCTTCCACCCCTCCACAAAAGAGGTTCACATTCACCCGAGAACAAACACCAAAGAAAGTTCATCCCACGGTCAGGTATCCAGGGTCCTCTTACACTGGCTGAGGAAGATTGTGTTCTCTCAGTTCCTCTTGATATTGAGTCTGATGTGAGTCAAATGGCAAGTTTGAGAAAATGGAACATTTATCTTCCCTTTGTATGAAGAAAATGAGCAATACTTTTCTAAAGCAATGTCATCTGAAAATAGAAGGTCAAAAATCAACAGTGATGACTCTGGTGGTTTGAATAGATTTTGCTACCATAGACTCATGTGTTTGAATGCTTGGCCCACAGGGAGCGACACTGTTAGGAAGTCTGGCCTTATAGGAGTAGGTGTGGCCTTCTTGGAGGAAGTGCATCACTGTTGGGCTGAGCTTTGAGGTTTCCTATGCTCATGCTCTGCCCAGTGTGGAATGAGAATCTTTTCCTTGTTGCTTGCAGAAGCCAGTTTCCTTTAGATTAAGATGTAGAACTCTTGGCTCCTCCAGTATCATGTCTGCCTGGATGCGGCCATTCTTTCCACTATGACTAAACCTCTGAACTATAAGTCAGCCTCAATTAAAGGTTGTCATTTATAAGTGTTGTCTTGGTTATGGTGTCTCTTCACAGCAATAAAAACCCTAAGACAATTACCTAAGAGTGAATTCTCCAATTCACCATCCATCTTGTGTCTCTTGGCTGACATTCCATCTTGTTGAGCCATCACAATCTTCTCCACTCAACAAGAGCAGTGCTAGTGTCTATCTGGACATGTGGGAATGAGCAGCCCTGAGCTCAGGATAACTGGGCTTAGGCTAATTAATTCCACATACATTTTCTCATTTGACATATTTTTGTGTTAAGGAAGGGCTCAGCATTAGTTGTTTTTCTTTATGGTCCACATGGATTCACTTTCCTTCATATTTAGTTAGATAAATTTTACATTAAACCTCATAGCAACAGTTCTAGATGAGTGACAAAAAAGAGAACTCCCACTTGTGGGGCATCTCCACTTTTTTCATTTTTTGAAAGAAAGAAAGAGAAAGAAAGAAGGCTTTTTCTTCCAAAGCACTGGTTAATAATGCATTTGTTTTATTTTTTTCAATGCTCATTGTGAACAAATGTTTACTAGACATCCACTATGGAGCAGTCATGGCTGGGTCATGGTAAGATGCAAAGCATGCTTCTTGCTTCATGGAATGGCAGGGGTATAAAGGAAACATACTTTCAGTCTTCCAGCCTCCTATATCTGAGTTATTTTCTGAATTTTGGAAGGTATTGGAGACTGAAAACTGGGACTCTGTAATCCTCCTCCATCAGCCAGAAAACAACAAATTGATTACAAGCACTCTCCATTAACTAGGAATTCTTCTTGCGTATTTCACAAGTGTGGTGAAGATTGATTTGTATATCAAACCATCAATCACAAACAGGAACAGGGCTATGGTCTAGAGAAGTGGTGAGCTTGGATTGTGGGCAGAACGGCAGAGAAGATGGTGCAAAAAGTGGTACTCATAACTGAGGACTGTTTCTGTAGGAGGGTAGGCCAAAAGTCCAAACTGGGAGAACTTGATCTAGGTCCTGGGTCTGTCTAAGAAGTATGGTACAAAATGTTGACAGTCTCAACTGATGCAAAACCAAACTCTCACCTCAAAAGAGAGATAGTTGATTTTGGAGACAAATATAAGTGAACCTGGGAACACAAATTCCGGTCAATCCAAAGCCCGTGTTCCAATAATGGAAGCAGTTTCATAGAAATAGAACAAATAATCATAAATCAAGATATACACTTTTCAAGCACAGCAGAGATGTTGATTATCAGTCAAACTGAGAAAACCCTGTTACAGGGCTCAAGTTATTTAATGATATTTCTACCTTTGGGTTTGTTGGAACCTGATGAATACATTCCAAAAGGGTATCTATTAGTCATAGGACATTAAGTCCCACACAGAAGTTGGCAAGGAATAGCTACTCAAGAGGTTAAAGATAGCTCAAGATAAATTGCAATTTAGCTCTGGACCTGCAACATTCCAACCTCTATAGAGTTATTGAAGTTCTGACAATTTTGTTACTCTGCTTTCCAAAGTCTTCTGTTTGAGTGTACAACTTCTTGCTGAGAATATTCATTCACAAAAGAAACATTCAAAATTCAGAAAACCAGAGAATAGTCAAAACAGAAAGATGCTACTTGTGCAAGATTCTATAACCAGCAGCACCTGTCTCTAAACAAATGAGATATTGATGTTAAGAGATAGAAGAGTCATCAGGGTCTAAAGCTCCAAAGCCACAATGACTGATAGTCTTCTGGGGCTGAGAAATATCTGTCTATCCATTGAGGACTTACCTTGTGCCAGTCATTGTTCTAGACATTGTCAGCAGAGCATCAAAGTGGGTTAGTTGGCAAGGGTCTTGGAGGCAAGAGCCTCTCACCTCAGTAAAGATGGTCAGAGATTCTGCCCTCAGAAGAGGCTCTCACCTGAGTCCAGAACAATAAGAAAGAGCCAGCCTTGCAAAGCTCTAGAGAACAGTGAACTCAAATTTACAGCAGGAAGATGCTCTAATGTATATGAAAAGGAACAAGAATGGCTGAGTGTATGGGATACAGGAAAAAGAGACAATGGAGCCTAGTGTGTGTGCGTGTGTGTTTTATGTTGTGTGTGTGTCTGTGTTAGTCAGCTTTCTGTGATAATTTCAGTGATGTAAAGAGCAGATTCATTTGGCCTCACAGTTTGGGGGAGGGAAATGTCAGTCTATAATCTGTAGACTGGTTGCTTCAGATCTATGGCGAATATTGTAGGAATGTTGAGGATGAGCAAGCCATCACATACAGAATGTAAAGGCAAAGTGGAGGGCATAAATCCCCACAGATTTCTTCAAGGGTATGCCCCAATGACCTCAAAGTCTCCCCCTAGGCCCTACCTTATAAGGCTCCGCTTCTGCTCAATATCATACTCTATGGACAAAGCCTTTAAAACATGGGCCTCTTAGAGACATGAATCCCCACAAGGTAGAGTGGGGCATGATGGTTGGTGGAGAATAGATATGGGGATAATTAGATAATAGTGGCTCATAATAACATTTAAAAATTAGTAACTGACAACAGTCACTGTTTTCTAGCAAAGAACTCTTTTCATTTAGAAACTACAAGTATCACTTAGGAATATTCTCTAGCCTGGGAGACCCAGCAAAATGAATGCAGTATTTGGAGATGTGGGCATTTTGAAAAACACATGGACCTACCTAATAATTCTGTTTCTTAATACTTTCCTAGGAAGTTCTTATACCTTTTCTACCCATGAACCCAAAGATGATACCCAAAGCAGATGATATCCTTGCAGTTTGAAAGAAATGTCTCTGCAAAATAGCAAACATACACAGAGACATCTGTCAAAATATTGCAGAGCAAGTGAGCTGGATGTTTCATGAGCTGACCCTATTCAACGACATCGAAATAGCCTAAATATCCCTCAGTGGATAAATGGATAACAGTGATATCCACCAAAATGGGTAACCCTGCCATTCAGGACAACATGGAATGGAACTGGAGAACATTACTTTAAGTGAAATAAACCAGACAAAGAAAGACAAATGCTATGTGATGTCACTTTAATGTAGAGCCTAAACAAGCAAACAAACAAATGAAATGATCTTATTGAAACAGATGGCAGAGGGGAGTGGAGAGATGGTTCAGCCTCTCCCAGAGAACTTGCGTTTGGTTCTCAGCACCCACATGGACTTTCCTAACCACCTGCAACTTCAGTATCAGGGTATCTGATGCCCTCTTTTGGCATCATCTGCCATGCACATGGTGCACAAACATACATGCAGGAAAAAACTCATATGAATGAATAAATAAATAGAACAAAAGATGGATATTTGGGAATGAAGAGCAATGGGAAAGTGGCAGATGTTTGATCATGGGATTTCATTTAAATTGAAGGGGTAAAATTTTAGTGATTTATTGCAGAACATAGTGATCACAATGATGGTTTATATTTCAAATTGCTGAAAGAACACATATTTTTAATGTTCTCACCACATAAAAATGTAAGTTGTCAAGATGATGGAATTATTTAAAAGACTGATTAAATCTTTGAATAATTTCCTCATCAACAAAAGCAACACATTATACACCACAAATGAACAAATTATGTAGCAATTAAAAAGAAATAAATTAAAATTTCTTAAAGTGAAAAGAAATGATAGGTTAGGAGAGATGGCTCAGTGGTTAAGAGCACACACTGCTCTTGCAGAAGACCAGAGTTTGGGTCCCAATACTCACTTCTGGTGGCTCACCACCGCCTCTAACAGCATCTCCATGGGAATCTGAGAAATATGCCTTGGGATCCTGGGGTCAGCTATGTGATCACAAATAATGAAATTAAATATTTTATTTCAAAGAGTGCAAAAAAGTTAGAAAGCACAGCATGGGTGAGCCATTCCTAATGAGTTGTGTGGTTGAGACATCCATTCTTCAGGTTCTCAAAGTCAGGACAAACCAAAGAGTAAAACTCCTGTCTGCACAAAGCTTTCATGGAACAGCCAGGGCAGATCAGAGGACAAACAACATTATGTAATGATTCTCTTGTTTTATTTTCCTGGTGCTTGGAATGGAACCCAGGTCCTTGCAAAGGCTAGGAAGCTGCTCTGCAACTGAGCTATATCTCTCATTTCTAGCTTATGGAATATGACTGTGAAGAGTATTTGGAGCAGTGGGCTATGCAGATGTAAAATGATAAGAAAGGACTGGTAAGGGCATCCATTATGAAGGGATAAAAGTTTTGCCAGTCCAAGGACAAGGAGAGGAACCTGATTTGAATAATATGAAGGAGTTAAACAAGGAAAAGCTCTGCTAGACTTGGTGGAGGGGGTGGTGCCTCAGGATGTTATATGTTTTTGTATTAAATTTTTATTTTTATATTAATTACAGTTTATTCACTTTGTATACCAGATGTAGCACCCTCCTTCATTCCCTCCCAATCATACCCTCCCTCCCTCATCTCCTCTTTCAAAGTCCACTGATAGGGGAGGTCCTCCTCCTCTTCAATCTGACCCTAGCTTATTAGGTCTCATCAGGACTGGCTGTATTGTCTTCCTCTGTGGCCTGGCAAGGTTGCTCCAAGCTCGGGAGAGGGGGAGTGGTCAAAGAGCCCGCCACTGAGTTCATGTCAGAGACAGTCCCTGTTCCCCTTACTAGGGAACTCACTTGGATATTGAGTTGCCTTGGGCTACATCTGTGCAGGATGTTACATGTTATAAAGAGACAGGAGAGAGAATGATGGAAAGCCTGTTATAACTGATTCAGACTCCATGAGAAATCCCTGTAGCTTTCTAAGAAATGCCCTTCTTCCTATGTAGGCTATTCTGATTTTCTGTTCACTGCAGTCACAGAATTTCTAAGCAAGATAATACTGCCATAATGCTAGGCAGAATCAAACAAATGCTAAGATACACCATTGCAGGAATGGTCTAGAGGTGTAAGAAAGAGCAAGTCATTCTGATTTAGCAACTCCAGGAGACTCCAGGAGAAGGAGAAACAAGACTCCAGGGGTAGGAGGGGGAAGAGGAAAGAAGGAGGAGAGAGGAGGAAAATAAACAGATTCAGGAGGAGGATATGATCTGGTACACAAATTTACTCCGAGATGAGAAGTATGTGCAGAAAAGCAGGGTAGCCATGTGACGTTCTCTTGAGTATTTCTTGCTACATCAGCATCACATGCCAGGAATCAGGCTAAGTATTACATTCTATTTAGTCCTTACCTCAAACCCTATGGCAACTTTCTAAAGGAGCTACAGTTGATTGTCTCCATTTTCCTAGGAAAGCGCTACCCAAACAATGTGAGTGACTATCCTAGGGATACACCAGGTATTCAGTATTTAACAAATGAAAAGATGAATGAGAACACATGAATGTCCCATCTTTGTTTAGGCCTCTGATTTGGACTTTGATGCAGAAATGAGACCACAGATTCAGTCTGACACATCCTGATCTTGCATCACTTCACTAATATTTCTAAGTAAATATTTGAATTTCAACATGCCCTTAGCTCTCATTTGAAATCTCCTCTTCCCTAAACTAAATAGTTTGAGAGCTTTGGGAAAACACTTCATGGAGTAATAACAAATTAGAGCACCTCCTCTGTCATTGAATGCTTCAATTACAAAGTTAATTATATTTCACTTTTCTCTCTCAGGGCAACAGGAAGTAGAAAAAGAGATTCTAAGTAAAGTGAAGAACCTCGAAAATAAACTCCCAGCCAAAGAGAACAAGCATGATATTTTCTCATTCTGGTTACCATGATAAGACAACACTGAACTGGGATAAACATTGTATAGCTGAATTACCAGCAAAAGGGGCAACTTCTGAACTACTATGCACCAAAGATAAGTGCCAAAAGCCTTGGGGGAGTCCACCCCATCTCCTCTAGCAGTTACTTTCTGAGCACCTGTTCTGAGAGGCTCCCAGAATGCAAAGATAGTGCTTAATCCATCTTAAGGCTCAATGCATGCATTGCTTTGAGGTCATCATCCTGTTTTTATTATCTCATTTCCCAAATAGGGAGATTGAGACCCAATACAAGCAAGAGGTTTGGTTCTGGTCACATAGCATATTAATAAAATCTTTACACTTCCTAGTCTGGTCTAAGACAGACCCACAATATTTTCTAGGCAGGTTTCTACTTTTCAAACTCTTCCAAAATGAAAACAGTATATGGAGGCAGACCGAACAGTAGCATCCTGTTGGCACTGGTCTGCAAGATCATCACCCATGTGCAGCATCATCACACTCACATTCTGACTTGCCTTCCTTGCTACCTCATAAAAATGGCTGGTTTAATGCTGAATTCAGGTGATACTAACGACAATGATCTAGCTCCTCTTCCTGTCTGAAATCTGGTGTTATGGTTACCCACCACCATTTATCATATGAAACAATAAGCCAAACTCAGAAAAAAAATAGCTCATATTTCTTTCATATACAGAAGCTTTTCTTAAAGGAACAAAACTGCGAAGATGGTGTCTTAGTTAATCTTCTACTGCTGTGGCAAAGCACCAGGACCAAGACAACTTACAAAATAAAACATCTAATAGGAGCTTACAGTTTCAGAGGCTTACAGTCCCTGATCACCATGGGAGAGAGTATGGGCACAGGAGCTTGCATTTCATCCACAACTATGAGACAGAGAGCGCTCACTGGGAACAGTGTAGGCTTTTGAAATGTCAAAGCCTCTAGTGACACCCCTATAATAAGGCCACACTTCCTAAGCTTCCCCAAACAGTTTTATTAACTATGGATCAAGAATTCAAATATATGAGCTTATAGGGGCCATTCTCATTCAAACGACCACAGATGATTACCTGGTAATAGGAAGGAGAACATAGAAGATAGGGGATTGAGTGATAACAGAGAGAGACAGTAAAGGACTGAAATGATGAAAAAAAACATTGTATGGATATCTGGAAACTTCACAGCAAAATTCATCATTTTTGTGCACTGAATCTACTCTTTAAAAAAAAAAAACAGATACAAGGCCGAAGTTAAATAGTCAGAAAAATAAAGTCCTGGCCTTTCTGCACACCTATTGCTCAAGAGTAAGATAGAATCTAACTCATGCACACATGTATATACACACACAAGCATGGACATCAGACATGACAGGCTATACCAGTGTAACTATGGTCTATAGATGCCTACAGTTTTGTAGCCATGCTGAGGCAATTATTTTCTTACTTGCCTTTCACCCTTTCTTGTCACTCCTTCATGTACTCCTCTCTACCTCCAAATAGTCTCCCTTCTGCTTTCATGTCACACATACATACACACACACAAATAGACATAGTATAGGTTCTACATGTAAGAGAAAACATGCAATATTTGCTTTTCATTTTTTTCCTTCCATTCTCTTCTCTTGCTTCTCCCCTACTACCCGCCCCCATATTGCAGCAATTTCTGCTGGAAGACCAGGGATTGAAAATCAGACTCAGTTAGCAATTAGTCTGAGTGGTGTATCATGTGATTAGTTGACTGATAGGTGATTACAGGTCTAGAAAGGAGAATTTAATCAGAATATTTGAAGTGAACAGTTGAAGAGCTCATTCCGAGATGCGGATGTAGAATATTCTAAGTACATACAACTGCCCCCAACTCTCATGTTTCTGGTCTAGCACTGATAGGTAGGGGTAGGAAGCAAGGTAGCCATCTGAGCTGGCATGGCTTGAGAAGGTTTCACCTTCTCTTTAAACAGTTTGTCCTGTCCCTGCTACTTGCTAAGCAGTAAGCTAAACCATAATGATTGTTAGAGAAATTAGGAATAAAATTCTCCATGGAGCCTGTATTCCAGTAGGAAAGATGAAAGTTGAATAAATAATACCTTAATACAATTTACTTTTCATATATTTCTTTTAGATTTATTTATTTATTTGTCTATGCATATAAGTGTATGTATGTGTATCACATGAGTACTTGGTGACTGTAGAGCATCAGATAACCCAGATTTGGAATTATGTACCTTATAAGCTGTCATGTGGGACTGGGAATGGAACCTCCACTCTCTGCAAGAGCAGCAGGTGCTCTTAGCTGGTAAGTTAACTCTTCAGATCCCATTTTTCACTTTTTTGTCTGCATGCTTCATTTATTTGCGATACTATCTTATTATATATTGCAAAGAACCACTGAATTCTCAAAATCATCTACCCCAGCTTCCATAGTACCAAGATTACAAGCATGCCCCACAAAATATGACTAGTAGTTAATTTTCCTTTAAATGTGTTTGTTTGGTGTGTTGTGTGTGTGTGTGCTCACATGAGCACTCATACATGCCAAGGTCAGAGGACAACTTAATGGACAAGTCTTTCATCATATGCTTTCCAGGACTCAAATTAATCATGTTTTGTGGCAAGTTCCTTTTCCCATGGGCCCATCCTCCTGGCCCTAGTAGTTTTATTTTTAATTCCTTGTGAATGAGAGTAGTAAAATGAATAGAGCTTGGACTGTCTTCTGAAGAAGCCTTTTGGGTGAAACTCATTGTCACATAGATTGACTGATATGTTGGTACTTTGAAAAGAGGACTCTGGGGCTGGAGAGATGGCTAGAAGGTGAACACTGGCTGCTTTTCCAGAGAACCCAGGGCAGGCAATACACAGCTACCTATACCTCCTATTTCAGGATATCTGATACTTTCTTCTGCTCTCTTCTTGGGGTCCAAACTTTGCTAAAGGAAAGACCCCAGATTCAGATAGTATGCAAATAGCTCAGAGTGTTTATTTCTGCATAAGTCCAGCATGCAGGGATCACCATTCAGACAAAATAGCGACCCTGGGGCAATCTCCCAGGCTCAATTTAAAGCCAGTGAGGGGAATTCCAGGGTCAGTTAGGTCATCTTTATTCTGAATGGTGCAGGTGAGATAAGGATTGGCCCAGGCTGAATCAGGAGTTAGGGACTTTCAAAACTGGCAATTGAGCCACTATATCTGCCTCAGGCCAGAGGTCTGGGGCAACTCTGATTGGTTGCCCTTTCTTTGTGTTTTTTTCCTATAACTGATGTCTCATTCCTGAAGTTAGACCTATCCCTCCTAGTGAGAAAGTAGAGTCTGTCATAGAGTCCATCAGGCCTGTATAATTAGGGGTTTTCTCTCTAAAGGCATCAGCCTCCTATTTGGTATATGAACACACATGTAATCAAAACATTCCTGCATATAAAATAAAAATAAGTAAATCTTTCAATAAAGAGGAAATCTTGAAAGAAAATGTGCATAGTGAAAATTACCAAGCAAAAATTTTCAATCTGAAAATACTTCAATATAATATGATACTTGCTGTGTGCTATCTTAAAGACAAGGCCTCGGGAGCAATAAACTGATTAAATGGATGTCAGGGCTTAGGATTTGGGGTAGAAGAACTGGTAGAACAAAGTGGTGAAATTAGAGTGGTAAAATTTTTCTGAATGATAGAGGTTAGGTGTCACCATACATTTATCAAAATCCATAAAAAAACACAGTCTCCAAGTGGGTCCTAATGCAAACTGTGCACTTTGGATGATAATGATGTGTCAGTGTTGGTTTATCAACTACAACAAATGTATTGCTAGTTGTGGGGTGCAGATAATGGAGATTGTCAGTGGGTAAAGTTACATTTTCTTTCTAGTTTTATGGTGAATCTAAAACTGCTCTTAAAAATAGAGTTTATTCAAGGACCATGCATGGAGATAACTTAGAATCCCTGCACAGAAGTAGCCCAAGGCAGCTCAGTATCCAAGAGGGTTCCCCAATAATAGGACCAGGGGACCATCTCTGACATGAACTCATGGGCTGACTCTTGGATCACTTCCACCTGAAGGGGGGCGGGGGGCGGGATGCAGCCTTGCAAGGCTACAGAAGAAGACAAAGAAGTCCTGGTGAGATCTGATGGAAGAGGAGCAAGACTTCCCTTATCATTGGACTGGGGGAGGGGCATAGGAGAAGAACAGGGAGGGGCAGTGGGATAGGGAAGGGATGGGGGAGGGAGCTTCAGCTGGGATACAAAGTGAATAAACTGTAATTAATAAAATAAAAAATAGAGTTTATTAATTTTAAAAGTGAACCACAGAATTATTTTAACCCAAATCTAATTAGGAGAGTTGGGTTAGACTAGAGGGTGTGATGTCTTTGTTAATCTCTAACTTTCTCCAAAGCCTGGGATCCTAGACAAGAAAAGAATATGTTGAAATAAGAGCCTTTGTACAGAAGTGAAAAGACTAAATAGCATCTTCGTTTTGCCTTGAATTTGGTTCATAGGGCCTTTTCTTCCTTTCTCTTTCAGTGATGTAATGTTCTTCCACCGATTTGTGCTATCAGAGACTCTTGCATCAGTTTCCACTTCTATGCAATAAAGAGCATTGTGGTTTGATTAAGAAATGCCTTTATAAAAGGTTCATATGCCAGCAGCTTGGTTTCCAACTGGTATATGCAATCATTGGGAAGTGATTAACAGTTGAAAGCATTAACTTCATCATCAGGCTAGTTCATAAATGAGTTATACTGAAGGGGTTATTAGAAGGTAGGGGCTGATTAGAGAAAATAAGTCATCCAATGTGTCTGTAAGGAACTCTAAATACTCGTCTTTCTGTCAAACACTCTAAACATTTTGTTTATGACAAAGAATTCAAATCTTTTTAACCCCAGAAATTTGTGAGACTCTTAAAATCTTTTTATCTCTCCCACCTTGAAAAACCTTTATGCAAATGTCTTAGTATGCCTATTCTATAAAACTTTTGTTAATGGAAAAGCTTCCTTGAACTCTCAGTAATTCAGTGACTTTAAGTGGCCAACTCCCTCCTCTTTGCCTTTATTTCTTTTGCCCCAATTCTTTTAAAACTAGCCAATCATGAAGAACTGTGAAGTTGCATCCTAGCCAATGAGAAAAAAGCACAATTGCCACCTGCATTAGAATAAAAACTTAAGTGGACTTCCTGTCTCTTGCCAGACAGGTTTGGGTCTTTGCAAAAAGCATTGCATTTCTGATGGGTATAAGGTGAAATGTCAGGATTGTTTTGATTTGCATCTCCCTGACGACTAAGGACGTTGAACATTTCTTTAAGTGTTTCTCTGCCATTCAATATTCCTCAATTGAGAATTCTCTGTTTAGCTCTGTACCCCATTTTTTAATTGGATTACTTGATTTGTTGCTGTTTAACTTCTTGTACTGGTTATTTGCCCTCTGTCAGATATAGGGTTGGTGAAGATTCTTTCCAATATGTAGGTATTTGTTTTGTGACAGTGTCCTTTGCTTTTACAGAAGCTTTTCAGTTTCATGAGGTCCCATTTATTGATTGTTGCTCTTAGAGCCTGTGCTGTTGCTGTTCTGTTTAGGAAGTTGTCTCCTGTGCCAATGAGTTCAAGACTCTTCCCCACTTTTCCTTCTAACCGATTTAATGAATGGCAAAGATGAATAACTCAAATGACAACACATGTTGGAGAGGATGTGGAGAAAGGGAAACCCTCCTCCACTGCTGGTGGGAATGTAAACTTATACAACCACTTTAGAAATCAATCTGGTGCTTTCTTAGACAATGAGGAATAGCACTTCTTCAAGATTCAGCTATACCACTGCTAGGAATATATCCAAAAAACTCGCAAGTATACAACAAGGACATATTCTCAATCATGTTTGTAGCAACTTTATTTGTAATAGCCAGAAGCTGGAACAGCCCAGATACCCCTCAGTTGAGGAATGGATACAGAAATTGTGTTACATTTATGCAATTGAATATTATTCAGCGATAAAAAATAAGGAAATCATGATATTTGCAGGTAAATGGTGGGAACTGGAAAAGATCATCCTGAGTGAGGTATCCCAGAAGCAGAAAGACACACCTGGTATATACTCACTCATAAGTGGATACTAGACATATAATATAGGATAAACATACTAAAATCTGTACACCTAAGGAAGCTAATCAGGAAGGAGGACTCTGGGCAGGCTGCTCAATCCCATTCAGAAAGGCAAAGAGGATGGACATTGAAGGAGGGAGAAAACAGGAAACAGGACAGGAGCCTACCACAGAGGGCCTCTGAAAGGCTCTACCCTGCATAGTATTGAGGGAGATGTTGAGATTCATAGCCAAACTTTGGGCAGAGTGCAGGGAATCTTATGAAAGAAATGGGAGATAATAAGACCTGGAGAGGACAGGCGCTCTACAAGGACAGCAACAGATCCTAAAAGTCTGGGCACAGGGGTCTTTTCTGAAACTGATACTCCAGCCAAGGACCACTCATGGAGCTGGCCTGGAACCCCTGCACAGAGGTAGCCTATGATAGTTCAGTATCCAAGTGGGTTCCATAGTAATGGGAACAAGGACTGTCTCTAACATGAACTGATTGGCCTGCTCTTTGATTACCTCTCCCTGAGGGGGGAGCAGCCTTACCAGGCCACAGAAGACAATGCAGCCAGTCCTGATGAGACCTGATAGACTAAGGTCAGAGGGAAGGGGAGGAGAACCTCCCTTTTCAGTGGACTGGGAGAGGGACACAGGTGGGGAAGAGGGAGGGTGGGATTGGGAAGGGAGGAGAGAAGGAGGTACAGGAGGGATACAAAGTGAATAACCTGTAATTAATAAAAATAATTTTTAAAAACCATTGCCTTGCCAAGCTACTTTTACTTGGTTCACTTTGTGTGTCATGGTGATTATTCTGTTTCTATCTTGTCTTTGTAGGGTATCAGTTTGCTCAGATCTCTTCCCTTGTAACCCACTACTTGTCCACTATGAATGAGTGGTTAAGCTCCAACACATGCTTTCTACCATGAAGCTCTGCCTCAGACGCAGAACAACAGACCAGCTGATCATAGTATAAAAGTATAAGCCAAAATAAACCTTCTTCCCTGAAGTTGTTTTCTTTAGTATTTTGTTACAGAGACAAAAAAAAATCCTAACACAGAAAGCAAACTAGATGGATCTCTGGGCAAATGTTGTAAATCTCAACCATTAGTTTGAGTCTAGGGACAACTTTTGTTTAACTACAGAGTAGTCTACAATCCAGAGGCATCCTGAGCTCTCTGCAGGGTCCAGAGTTTTACTCATTCAGAGCTCTCAGCAAGGACCACTGCACCATCCTATACAGGAGTTAACCCTCCCACACTGAAAGCAAGGTACATTTCCTGGATAAACGCTTTCTAAGCTGGTCACAGTTTTCTTTTGATTATCCATTATCTGTATGCTGTTTATGCTTCATTCTGTTATGCTTCTTTTTTTTCCACTCTGGATCTCCAACTTATCTTTAGGGTATGGAACCTGATGTTTTTAAATCAAACAAATGTGGGTTTTCCTGTTTGTTTGTTTGTTTTTTCTTATGGAGGGAAAATTCAGCTTTTTATGCTAAAGATAAATTCCACAGCTTTAATTGCTTGGGGGAGACGGAGTATGAAATGTTATTTATCACAAAGTGAATAAGAAGTCTAAAGGCAGGGAAGGTATCATGGTGCACTCTGAGCCTGACATGGAAGAGCCACTTTTCTCTCTATTGACTTCTCTAGATAGATCAAGATTCCCTTTTCCTCTTGAACACTGTCATTTAGGCTACTTGCCCAGGATTTCCTGGCAATCATCACTTTCTCATTGTTTAATTGTTTCCAGAACTTACGTGGTAAAAGTAATTTATACCAACATCTGGGAACAATGGTGATGGTTTATATTGTTGACAAAGCATGGTCAGTGATCATTTTGAGATAGGTATTTAATGATAAAAGGGTTCGAATGAGAGTTTCTGGTTGCTATATCCCCTCTGGGCCAGTGTTAGTCTTCTATTGATAGAGAAGGGATGTCTATAGGAGGGTTGCAATAAATACCACATAGGGTCAGAAAGGCCCTTTGCAGTTGTGAGGGAATATATCAAAAGCGGAAGAAGTTGTATGACACAAGTTTCTTTCTTCAAGTCACATTGTCTGATGAGTTTGCTCTGTTACTGAACACAATGTATCCATCTTCCAGTCTCCTAAACCAACAACTTATAGCTGAGGTAGGAAGTCCAGAGGACCCAATTACTTCTTCTTGAGCTGCCTCAGTTACCTTGTACCTTGACGTGCAAACTCGGTGAGAAATATCCTATTTCTAGGTCAAAGACTAGCAGCTCTTTGCTGAAATGTGCCCCAGTCCTCTCTTTCTCCATCTGCACAGCTGAGCCATAGCTGTTCACCCAAGCAGCAGGCCCATCTCGGCTACAATGCAGAGATTATAGGACCTAGAATCTTGTTTGAGTGGAACTTTGTGCTTTGGTATGGCCTTATACATTATAGCTGTTAGAATGCGGCCTCTTTAGTGACAGTTTGTTCATACATACACACACACACACACACACACACACACACACACATATATATATATATATATATATATATATATATATATATATACTGAAATGTGTAGTTGGGTGTGGCGAGGCATACCTGTAATCCTAACAGTGGGAAATAGAGTTATAGAGTTAAGAGGATGAGGAGTTTAAGATCAGCCTTGGATGCGTAGAAAGTTCAAGGCCAACTCAAGGCCCCCCCCAAAAAAGTAACAAAAAAGTGTAATATGCAGTTACTATATTAACTGCAATTACACCTACATATTTATCTAAGAGGAATGAAAACTTAGGTTTATATAAAACCTAGGTTTATATGCCAAGGAGCTTTAGCAATGGCTCTGAGGTTAAGAGACTTGCCCTTTTTGCAGAGGACTCTGTTGGTATAATGTTCTTATGGAACATATGTAATTTAGCCTTGTTCATTCAAATACTGATTTCTCTACCCCACTATCTAGTTTCAATCCATTGTGATGCTTATTCTAAGCATCACCTGTCTCAAGTTTGTGTAATCGTGCCAACATTTGTTCTCTGTAATTGTCAATTAAACAACCAGCCAATGCTGTGCAATACAGAGAATAGGGTGAGACATCCTGGCCCAGAGGGGAGGAGAAGGAAGCCAGTGGGGGACAAGGAGGAGAGAGATCAGCAGGACAGGGCTTGGAATCATGAGGAGAAGTAAACCGGACCAAAGATATGACTAAAAGCAAGTATAATGGATAAAATCTGAATAGTAGGAAACTATACAGGCTTGGAGGTTTAGGATGGAGTAATCATTGCCCAGAATTATGCTTTAGCTTAATTAAATAAACCCTAGTCTCCATGTGGTACACAGCTACACATACAGACAAAACACTTATACACATAAAATAAGGTGAAAAATAATTTTTTTCTTTATTTTTATTTTTATTAATTACAGTCTAGTCACTTTGTATCCCAGCTGTAGCTCCCTTCCCCAGCTTCTCCCAAGCTCATCATCCCTCCCTCTTCTCCTATGCCCCTCCCCAGTCCAATGATAGGGGTGGTCCTCCTCCCTTTCCATCTGACTCTAGTCTATCAGGTCTCATAAGGACTCTCTTCTTTGTCTTCCTCTGTGGACTGGTAAGGCTGCTCCCTTCTCAGGTGGAGGTGGTCAAAGAGCCAGCCCATGAGTTCATATCAGAGACAGTCCCTGTTCCTATTATTGGGTAGCTCTCTTGGACACTGAGCTGCCATGGGCTGCTTCTGTGCATGGTTTCTAAGTTATTTCTATGCATGGTCCTTGTTTGGAGTATCAGTCTCAGAAAAGATCCCTGTACCTGTAATGCCAGGATCACAGTACTCTCGGAGACCACCAGGAGACAACTCGATGCAAGAGCAAGAGAGCTTTATTACAAAAGCGATCGAACTTGGGACCCAAGTCTCACTGACACAACAGTAGAGAAGTGGGACCCCGAGCCCTGAGTGAGCAGGGATTTTAAAGAGAAAGACTATAAACAGGGGGTTTCCATAACAACAAGCAGGGGGGTACATGTTTCCATGAGAGAAAGCAAGAGGGTTCATGCCTTGACATTGCAAAATTGTGTAAAGCCACAAGGGAGAGGTGATGGTTTACAATTGCCAGGGAGATTGTCTCTATATTTTATTAAACATTTATTCTGTAATATTTCCTAGAGGCTGTTGCTTGGAGAGCTAACTTTGTTTTCTTCCAGGTGCACATTCTGTGATATTTCCTGGTACCTGAGTTCAGCTCCTGGTCAAGATGGCTCCTTATTTCAAAATGGAGTCATCCAAGCTAATTTAAACTATTCATGCCCAGATTTTTTGGTTCTGTTGCTCTCCTTGTGGAGCTCCTGTTCCTTCCAGGTCGTTCTATCTCCCCCTTCTTTCATAAGATTCCCTGCACTCTGCAAAAAGTTTGGCATCAGAAGAGGGAGAAAACAGGGAACAGGACAGGAGCCCATCACAGAGAGCCTCTGAAAGACTCTACCCAGCAGGGTAACATATGCTGAGAAAAATAATTTTAAAGTAAGTCTATATGTGAATGTTTCTCACAGTTTTATTCATGCTCATCATTGAAAAGCTAGAAACAACTGGAATATTCTGCAACTGACAAATGATAAGCAACTGAAAACACACACATGGTGGAATGCAATTTGAAATATAAAAAGAAGTGACATCCTGCACATGTGGCCACAAAACTGAAATTCAGATTCATTTTGGTCTCCAGTGGAGCCAGTCTCTAAAGTTATATAAGGCAAAATTCTGTTCATATAATGACCAAAAAGAACAACAACAAAAAAAGATGATAAGTAAGTCAAATGTAGATAGTAAACAATAGGTTTATAGAGGTGCCATATCAAATCACTTGAGCAAGGATGGCTTTGTATATGACATAAGGGGGTACCTCAAGGGTGCATGTTCTAGAAGCTCATTTCTTAGGGTACCAATATGAACACAGAGTAGAACTTTAAAGAAATGGGCCTTAGTGAAAGGTAATTATGTACTGGGAGATTAATCCTAATGAAAATTAATATGTGGACCTGGAGTGGTTGCATTAATCTTTAACCCTAGCATTCAGGAGGCAGGAACAAGTGAATCTCTATGAGTTTGGTGCCAACCTTGTCTACACAGCAAATTTCAGGTCAACCAGGGCTGCATCGTGAGATCCTATCTCAAAAATTAAACGTAATATGGCTTCTAAGAGACCACTGTCAATGCTCATAAAAAGTAGGTTGGTATTTAAAAACAGAAAACACCAAGCTAACATTGAGGATGTAGTAGGAAAAAACATTGCACAGCGTTAATATAAATTACTACAGCCATTATGAAAACAATGTTTAAATAATCCTTAAAATCTTTTAAAACTAAAACTAAATGTTACGTAGCTGCACCACCTCTTTGTACGTAATTAAAGAAGAAGTCAGGGTACCACAGAGATACACTGAATCCATGTAGACAGGAAATGGAATTAGCCTGGACATTCACCAACAGATGAATGGATTTATAAATGTCTGGTATCTATGCATAGTGGAACATCTCTTAGCCATAAATAAGAAAGATGAAATTATATCATGCCATTTGCAGGAAAATAAGTAGAACCAGTGTTCATTATCATAACCAAAATTAGCTAAAAGCATACAGCAAATATGACATTTTCTTTCTCACTTCTGGAGACAAACAAAAAGGTTGTAGAAACAGCCAATAGGTGCCTAAGAACAGAAAAGTGATCTCGAGAAGAGGAAAAGCAGCAACCGAGGGTTGGAGAGAAGACATATGGTCAAAGGTTTGCATAGGCAATTGTGGGAAAGTAGAAGTATCTCATACAATCTGTTAGTTTGATCAACTAATAGGTACTGAATAAATATAATTTATAAAAGAGTCAGCATAACCCATTATCCCTCTCACTTTGTGTGTCATCCTACAATCTCTTCTGCACAATTCCTACCACTGTGATACTATGTGCCACAGGCCCTCTTTAGAGCCAAACAGATGTCAGTGTCATGCCCTTGAACTTCAATTACTATGCAATAAGTAAACCTCTTCCCTGTATAAACTACACAGCTTCAGGCAGTTTGTTATAGGCTAAATAAATAAATAAATAAATAAATAAAATGACCTATTTTGCAGATTACATTCATATGTATAACTAAGCAATAATTTACAAAAGTGAGAGAAATAAAGCCATATTTATATATTTTGTTGATTTAATTATGGAATTGGTTAATAAAAGAAACCATAAAATGTTAAAATAAAATGTGTAGAGAAATTTTAAATATGATTAATTTAGATATTCTAAATATAGCATCAAAAGTAGCAATAAATGTATGTTTTTTAAACAATTTTAAGAACATGGTTTGTGCTAAAGAAAATAACAACATAATACCTATATCAAAGTAAAGGCAGTACTCAAAACCAAGAAAATCTATCAGCTCATATTGTAGATAAGAGAGTAATATTGTAGCATGGTACTTACAATAAATTAATTGGGAAAAGTCAGCCATGTAATCAAAAAGCTCTGTGCAGCTATTTCTTTTGAATCAAAGCATTAGTTCCTGGATGGGAGAAAAGAGCTTCATAAGAATAAAAGGAGATCATAAGACAGAGGAAATAAAAAACACTCACAAGGCCCAGGAAGTCCCTAGAACTTCTAAGATTCACAAAACCTCTCCATAAGGTTATATAAAAAGTAATATCTGCTGAGGAAAAGAGACTTCCCGATTTGTCTGCCTAAATGCTAGCAAAGAACTCTGAGGGAGTAGCTTTCATGAGTCATCAACCACACTGAGATAGGATCTCTAGTGATGCAGCTGCTCTTGAGTCACTCATGATCCTACAAATGACTCCAATAAAGTCACTGGTTCATTTAGTTAGACTCAGGTAGAATCGTTTTATTGATGCTCTATTTCAGGTGAATAGAAGTTTGTTCATGTGTCCCTGGGAAAAGCCACACAGTAAGACCCACGTAGAGTTTGTAATTAATTGGAAAAATCAAGCACACAATAAAAAAATGGACAAAAGAAACAAATGGCAGAATACAAGCACAAATACAAACGGCTGTTTGGGTATATCTATTGCTGTGAACAAAATGTCCCAAGTTCTATGGAAAACTGGTCAAAGAAATTGTGAAAATGTTGAGAATCCACGCACAAATCAAGAATTAGCAACTACAGGAAGCCACTTGCACATAGAGAGGGTTGCACAGAGGTTAGGACTCTAGGCCACAGAGAAGGAGCTAGAAGCCCTGTTAAGAGCATAGGAGAAGAACAAGGCACAAACCAGGCTACTGAAGTGAACAGTTTCCAAAGCAGAAATATTTAGCAAGAGAGATGAAAACCTTCCTTTCCTCCCTGGTCTTCTCTTTTGTTCTAGCACTGCCTCCACATGGTCAAACTTAGAGAGAAGCCGTTTGGCAAGGGAACCTGGGAAATGAAGCTCCCTATATTTCAAAGATGAGTGAAAAAAAGGGGGGGGGGCAAGTAAACATAACAAGACACCAGCTCCCATTTCTGAGTAATCTGAAGTCTACACAAGTGAAAGCAATGGGTGAAGCTGGGGGAAGCGCTAGCAGAATCTACTTCATTAAAGCTGTCTGGTGTTGCCTGGAAGCAGAAGTCCAGAGACAAATGAGTTACCCCTTCGATTCATACCTAGGCATTTTTAGCCACAACATGTAGAGTCAATCATCCAAGGCACAAATAGAGAGATTTCCAGTAAATCTATCAGGCCCGCAGCACTCAGCAGGCTCCATTCCTGCCTTGACTGAAGTTACAGAGGAAGGAAGGTGGAGCAGGAATGCTGGGGAAGGGCAGGGAACGCAGGGGACTGACCGCTTAACAAGGCCAACTGTAAAGCTCTTCCTTTCAACTGCTATCTGATTTTCCTTCCATTCCATATGGCTTTAGTTCACAACTCTTAAAAATCCAGGCCCCTTATGGAAAACGTGTTTCTGAAAGCTAGAGCAAAAATAGAAAGGAAAACAGAATTTGCTACTCAGTTAACATGGCAGCTGATTCCAAACTGTATTTTTAGGTGAATCAAAACTGCTGAGGCTCTAGGAAGTTTGCTCTGGGCTGCCAGCAGGCATTTGAATGGAGAACAGGGATATTTTCCAATTAAAAATCCAAGGGAAACAACCTCATCCTACAGGCGCCAGCAAGGGCTGCTGAGCGTTTGATCTTTTCAGCCACTCCTGCCCCCTTTTGGACTTTGGAGCATTTTCTCTTGGCCTGCTTAATTTTATTTACTTAATGCTTTATGAGAGAACCCTAATTTTTTCTCTAAGGTGGTGTCAGGCCCTTCAGGAATACCTGGCAGGGATGCATCCAAGGCCAGGGCAGTCATGGCGCTGCCATGAGCTATCTACAGATGCTGTACAAGTATGCCCCTGTGGCATTGGTTAACCAGCATTGGAAGCCATAAAGTTGAAGCTTACCTCAGAAGAGAAAATCCCAGAGGCTACTCACTCCCGTTCTCTGGCTGATCAGTACCACCTCAGCTCAGCCTTCAGAAATAGGAATCAAATGGCCCTTCCCAGTCTCATAGCAGTGGTAAAGTGTGTGTTTCTGCAATACCATATTTGTACAATCTGAGACAAGTTCTCAAGTTCCATCTTCATGGAAGACAATATCATAGAATGAAAGCACCCTGCAGATATAAAGCACAAGTCTTTAGTAAAGAATAAAATAGAAAAGTAGTTGATGTTCAGCTAAATAATGAGTGTTATGGTCTAGGAAGGCAGACCCACAGTTATTCCAAGTGAGACACTCCATTGTAGAAGAGGGAACATGAACATTTGTAGACATAGAACAAAATAAGCATACATGAATACATTCAAAATAAATGCATTAAAAGCGGCATTAGGGAGGTGGGTGTTCTAGTTTTCTTCTTTGTTCTTGTGATAAAATTTACTAAATATAACCTGGGGAGAAAAGGGTTTATTTCAACTTCAACTTTCAGCTCATAATTTATCACTGACAGAAGTCAGGACAGAAACTTGAAGTAGGAACTACAGCAAGAGCATGAAGCAACACTGCTTACTGGTTTACTTCCCCTGACTTATTCAGCTAAGTTTCTTGTGCAGCCCAGGATTACTTGCCTAGAAATGACACTGTCTACAGTGGGCTGAGCCCTCCTACATCAATTGTCAGTCAAGAAACTGACCAAATGGGCATCACCACAGACCAATCTGTTGGACGCAACTCAAGTGAAGTTCCATCTTCTCGGGTGACTCTAGTTTGTGTTAAAAAGAGAAATTAGAGCATAAAATAAGCTATAGCAATGTGAAGAAATTCTTTTCATAGATTTCAGATGCTGTCCGGTACCATTGTCAGATCTAGAGTTAATGCATGAAGGGGGTCTGCTAAGGCTATTGACAAAGAGGTTTGCTACAGTCACAAGAAAGTTTGTAACTCAATTTTGTTTTTATGTTTTTATTTTTGTTTTATGTTTCTATGATAAAACACCTTTACAAAAGTGTCTTGGAAAAAGTTTATTTTGGCATAATTTCAGGTTACAATTCATCATAGCATGGAAGAATAAGGAACTTAAAGCAGTTGTTCACATCATATCTACAGTCACAAGCAGAGAACAACAAATTAATGTATTCATAGTAGTACTCATCTGCTCATCTTGCATTTCCACTCTCACACAATTCAGAGTAATTCAGCCAGTGAATAGTGCTATCCACAATGGGTGGTTACAGCTCGTGTCAAGTTAACAATTAACACTACCTTTCACAGTTAAGATAGAAACAGTCAAGTGAATGGTTAAATAAGGAGCCAAAGTTGACTCATTATAAATGTGACTGTAGACTTATCACATCCTCATCTGCAAAATCAGCAGCAGCATCTCCAGATTACAGGAATCTAATATAGATGCTACCTCTTCAGAGAACTTCAGCCTCACACTTCCAAGACAGAACAGTCTTATTCAACACAGAGCAGTCAAGGATCATTGTACATCTGCTGCTTCAACCTCTTAATCTCCTCTCCAGTGGTGTCCCCAAACATGCTCTGGGCTTCCCTCTCCTCCAGCATTCCTCAGCTCTCCCTGTCATCTACATAGAGCTTTCCCCCACACCCTTTACTCTAGAATTTTAGGGCTGCAACATTGTGGGAGGTGACAGAAGAAAGAGCTTACCTCTCTACCAAGACCTTGAAGGCAAGGGCCTATCTCCTCGGCTCCTGCACAGCGCAGCTGGGTGTGCTCCTGTCCAAGTCTCTGAGGACAGTTGAATGCCAGAAAACTCATGCACAGCTCCACATATGCACACATGGGTGATGGGGGTGAGGAGAACATGTGCTTATTGTGTTTACCAGGGGCTGCAGCAGCAAAAACATTTCTTTATGTGGCCTATACCTGAGGTACAACTTTGACTGTCACTCTTACCTTCAAGTTTTCTATGCTAAGTCCCAGAATTCACATCAATTTTGGTTAATATATTATCTTCTGAAATTAGCTGGATTCCATGGTTATTTCTTTAATACAAACATAATCTTTTCTCTTTTTTCTTTTATATTTTCTTAATTTTTTATTAATTATGGTTTATTTACTTTGTATCCCAGCTGTAGCCCCCTCTCTCATTCCCTTCCAATCCCACTCTCTCTCCATCATCTCCTCCCATGCCCTTCTCCAAGTCCACTGATAGGAGAGATCCTCTTCCACTTCTCTCTGGCCCTAGCCTATCAGGTCTCATCAGGACTGGCTGCATTTTCTTCCACTGTGGCCTGGTAAGGCTGCTCCCCCATGGGGTGGCGGTCAAAGAACAGCCACTGAGTTCATGTTAGAGACAGTCACTGTTCTCCTTACTAGGAAACCCATTTGGACACTGAGCTGCCATGGGCTACATCTGAGCAGGGGTTCTAGGTTATCTCCATGCATGGTCCTAGATTGGAGTATTAGTCTCAGAAAAGGCCCCTGGGCACAGATATTTTGGTTCTGTTGCTCTCCTTGTGGAGCTCCTGTCCCCTTCAGGTCTTTTATCTCCCCCTTCTTTCATAAGATTCCCTGCACTCTGCCAAAAGTTTGGCTATGAATCTCAGCATCTGCTTTGATGCCCTGCTAGGTAGAGTCTTTTAGAGGCCCT
Organism: Pachyuromys duprasi; assembly: GCA_028658305.1. NCBI lineage: Eukaryota > Metazoa > Chordata > Mammalia > Rodentia > Muridae > Pachyuromys > Pachyuromys duprasi. The sequence continues at coordinate 9,441,586 of CM053758.1, forward strand.
TTGTGGTAGGTTCCTGTCCTGTTCCCTGTTTTCACACTCTTACAATGTCGATCCCATTTGCTTTTCTGAGTGAGGATTCATCATCTTACCCAGGGACCTCCTTTGTGAGGAGTGTACAGATTCTTTAAGTGTACAGATTTTAGTACTTTTTCCTATATTATATGTCTAATATCCACTTATATATGAATAAATACCATGCGTGTCATTCTGCTTCTGGGATATCTCACTCAGGATGATCTTTTCTAGTTCCCACCATTTGCCTGCAAATTTCATGGTTTCCTTGTTTTTAAATACTGAGTAATATTCCATGCTGTAAATGTACCACAATTTCTGTATCCATTCCTCCATTGAGGAATATCTGGGTTGTTTCCCAATTCTGGCTCTTATGAATAAAGCTGCTACAAACATGGTTGAGCAAATGTCCTTGCTATATACTTGAGCATATTTTGGATATATGTCTAGGACTGGTATAGCTGGATCTTGAGGTGGCACTATTATGAATTGTCTTAGAAAGTGCCAGATTGATTTTTGAAGTTGTTGTACAAGTTTCCATTCCCACCATCAATGGATGAGGGTTGCCCTTTCTTCACATCCTCTCCAGCATGTGTTGGCCTGGAGTTTTTTATCTTAGCCATTCTGATGGGTGTAAGGTGAAATCTCAGAGTTGTTTTGATTTGCATTTCCCAGATGACTAAGGATGTTGAGCATTTCTTTAAGTGTTTCTCTGTGGTTCAATATTCCTCTACAGAGAATTCTCTGTTTAGCTCTGTACCCCATTTTAATTGGATTACTTGATTTGTTGCTGTTTCACCTAATTACCATCAAATTACCAACACAATTCTTTATGGACCTTGAAAGAAAAATTCTCAATTTCATGCGGAACAACAAGAAACCCAGAATTGCTAAAACAATCCTCTACAATAAAAGATCTTCTGGAAGTATCTCTATCCCTGAAGTATCTCAAGTTACTACTTTTCTACTACACAGCAACAGTAATAAAAACTACATGGTACTGGCATGGAAACAGAATAGTGGATCAATGGAGTTGAATAGAAGACCCAGAAATAAACCCACACACTTATGGTCACCTGAGTTTTGACAAGGATACCAAAACTATACAATAGAAAAAAAGATAGCATCTTCAACAAATGGTTCTGGTCTAACTGTATACCTACATGTAGAAAGATGCAAATAGATCCATACTTATCACCCTGCACAAAACTAAAGTCCAAGTGGATCAAAGGCCTCAATATAAAAACAGACACACTAAACCTGTTAGAAGAAAAACTAGGGAAGAGCCTTGAACTCATTAGCACAGGAGACAAATTCCTGATCAGACCACCAACAGCACAGGCTCTAAGAACAACAACAACAACAAAAAAAATGGGACCTCATGAAACTGAAAAGTTTCTGTAAAGTGATGGACACTGTCATCAGAACAAAACGACAGCCTACAATTGGGAAAGAATCTTCATAAACCCTGTATCTGACAGTAGGCTAATATCCAGAATGTATATCAAACTGAAGAAGTTTTCTTTGTTTCTAATTCATTGATTTCAGCTATGAGTTTGATTATTTCCAATCATCTATTCATCTTGGGTGTATCTGTATCTGTTTCTTTTTTCTAGCACTTTTAGGTGTGCCATTAAGTTGCCTGTATGAGATGTCTCAAAGTTATTTCTGGAGGCACTTAGTGCTATGAACTTTCCTTTTAGCATGTGTCCCATAAGTTTGGGTAAGTTGTGCCTTCATTTTCATTGAATTTTAGAAAGTCTCTAATTTAATTTTTCATTTCTTTCTAGACCAAGCTGTCACTGAATAGAGACTTGTTTAGTTTTGATGTGTATGTAGGCTTTTTGTTTCTATTGTTGTTGAGGTCTACTTTTAGGCCATGGTGGTCTGATAAGATACAAGGGATTATTTTGTTCTTCTCGTATCTGTTGAGGCTTGCTCTGTGCCCAACTATATGGTCAATTTTAGAGAAGGTTCCATGAGGTGTTGAAAATATGGTATACTTTTTTGAGTTTGGGTGAAAATTTCTGGTGACATCTATTAGGTCCATTTGATTTAGGACCTCTGTAAATGTCATTATTTCCCTATTTAGCTTCTGTCTATATGATATGTACCGCGGTGATATTGGAGTGTTGAAGTCTCCCATTATTAAGGTGTTGGTATCTATGTGTGAATTAAGCTTTAATAATGTTTCCTTTACAAATGTATGTACTCTTGTATTTGGGACATAGATGTTCAGAATTGTGATGTCCTTCTGGTGGATTTTTTCTTTCAATGAGAATGAACTGCCCCTCCTCATATTTTCTGATTAATTTTGGTTGAAAGTCTATTTTATTAGATGTTAGGATAGCTTCCCCAGCTTGTTTTCTGGGTCCACTTGCTTAAAACACATTTTTCCAGCCCTTTACTCTGAGGTAGTGTTTATCTTTGTTGCACAAGCATGTGTCTGTGATTCAGCAGAATGTTGGATCCTGTTTCCACAACCATTCTGTTAGTCTGTCTTTTCATTGGAGAATTGAGTCCATTGATGTTGATACATAATAGTGATCAATAATGTTAGTGTCTTTTATTGTGGAGTTGGTGGTGTTACTGTGTTTTAATGCTTGTTTTCCTTTAATTTTTCGTTGTGAAGTTATCTATATTTTGTGTTCTCTTGGGTACAGTTTTCGTTGGGTTGAGATATTCCTTCTAGTATTTTCTATAGGGCTGGGTTGCAGTGTAGGTATTGTTTAAGTTTAGTTTTGCTGTGGAATAGTTTATTTTCTCCATCTATGTTGATTGAAACTTTTGCTGGGTATAGTAGTCTGGGTTGGCATCTGTGGTCTCACAGAGTCTGCAATGACATCTTCCCAGGCCCTTCTGTTGAATAGTTTCTATTGAGAAGTCTGGTGTGATTCTGATAGGTCTACTTTTATGTTAATTGGCCTTTTTCCCTTGCTGCTTTTAATATTTTTCTTTGTTCTGTAGATTTAGTATTTTCACTATTATGTGATGTGAGGAGTTTCTTTTCTGGTCTGATTTATTTGGTGTTCTGTAGGCCTTTTTTATGTTTATGGACATCTCTTTTTTAAGTTGGGAAATTTTTCTATTACAATTTTCTTGAAAATATTTTCGAAGCCTTGGAGCCTGGAATCTTCTTTTTCATCTCTTTCTATTATTTTCAGATTTTGTCTTTTCATGGCATCTTTGATTTCTTGGATGTTTTGTGTTTGAAACTTTTCTGATTTTACCTTTTCTTTGAGAGATGTATCCGTTTCTGCAATTGTATCTTCAGCACCTGAGATCCTCTCTTCCATCTCTTGTATTCTGTTGGTGATGCTTACCTTTGTGATTCCTGACTTTTTTCTGTAAGTTATACAACTCCAGGGTTTTCTGTTTCTGTTTTCTTTATTGATTCTAATTCTGTTTTCGTATATCACACCATTTCCTTCATCTGTTTGAAATGGGATTCCTGTCTTTCCATGATGGCCTCTATTTTTTTGTTGTTGTTCATTTCCTCTTGATATGTCACTACTTGTACCTCTACTTGTGCCTCCCTTTGTTTGGCTGTATTTGCCCATATGAGATCTTTGTTTGTTTCCTCTTTATGTGCCACTAATAACTAGATAATCATAGATTTGAGATTATTTTCCTGTGTTTCCAATGAATTAAAATATCCATTGATTTTGGGGGTTGCTAGTGAAGCCATGATAGCCTGATTTTTGTTGGATGTGTTCTTACGCTGACCTCTAGCCATCTGCTTTATCCATACCCTTCGCTGTTTGTTCCCGAAATCTACTTCAGACAGGATCTTTCTGTCTCTGGTGTCTGGAGTATCCTTCTCTGAGAGAAGTTTGAGAGTGGATGGATGCTGGTGCTTCAGCTGTAGTTAAGGGAGGATGGTCGCAGGCGCATAATGGTCAAGCGTGAGCATGTGCATGGAAGTGTGCCTTGAAGGACAGAGTGCTAAAGCTTGTAGATGCCTGGAATGTGAAGCTTAAGCGCAGGAGGGATTGTGGGTGTTGGCACTGGCACTGTTCTCAGGTACAATGTGCATACGCAGGTTCCCTGAATACCTCAGTGGTCTACAGACCTGTTGTACTGTCCTCGTGGTATTCAGATCTGTCTGCGCTCCAGGAATTGTTTGCCTGGACCCCACTGGTAGACCCACAGATTAGGAGTTTCAGTGTTGAGAACACTGTACCAAGGATCTCTACGTTGCCCACAGTGGGGATGTGGGTAGGAGGGATCTGGTATCTGGCTACTAGTGAATTGGGACCCTGGTTCTTGGGCCCTGCATACACTCACTTGAAGGTGCACTCTCTCGTTCACAGGCATAATCGGAAAGAACAGGGTTTCCCCTGTTCTCTACTCTCAGATTTGGGCTCACAGGGGCAAATGAGAGAGTAGGAGATCCATCAGCTCAATACTGTCCACTGTTTGGCCGCTGGGCAGGGAGACCTGTACTTAGGATAGCCACCTCTCGGTCACTGAGCATGAAGGTTCCTGCTTGGGCTAGCAGCTGCAGACCTGGGAGGCTGTACAGCCTCCTGCTGCCTCAGACGTGGGATGCCCACCTCTGCTCTCTCAGTCACGGAGCATGGAGGCTCCTCGTAGGGGCAATCACTGCCGCCTCTACCGAGCAAGGAGGCCTGTGCTTGGGGCAAGTGGACGTGCAGAGGGGTTAAATATTCGCCACTCTCAGTCCCTGGAGACATCCATGGGTGTCCTGGGTCCAAACTGTTCCAGTTCACAGGAAGCCTCAGGAAGCTTCAAAGTCAATGTTCTGGCTTCAACTGCCCCTCCACTCACCAATTTTGGAATTTTGGATCCTGTGGCCTTCAGATATGGTGGGTGCTGGTCGCTGCTATCTTGGATTCCTCAACCTTTTCTTTTAGATAAAAATTGGTTCAGTAGCAAAAATATATTTAGTCACTTTTCACGTTTCCTTTTAATTAGGATTAATTAATATTCATTATATATAATAAGCTTTGCTATAACATTTTACCTGCATATAATGTATCCTTACCGTGTCCATTCCTCATCCTTTTGTTTAAAAATTTTTATTTATTTGTTTGTTTGTTTGTACTTGGGTGTTTTGGCTGCATGTACGTCTATTTACTACATGTGCATGGTGCCTGCAGAGACCAGAGAGGGCATTAAATTTTATGAAACTGTAGTTGTTAATGGTTACGAGTCACCATTTGGGTGCTAAGAGTCCAACTTAGGTTCTCTGCAAGAGCAGCCAGTACTCTTAACTACTGATCTACCTTCCCAGCCCTTCATTATCCTATTTTTTAAATAAATTTATTTATTTTTATATCAATCACAGGTTAGGTTTTTTGCATCCCATGCGTAGCCCCCTCGCTCACTCCCTCCCACCCTCCCAAACCCTCCCTCATCTCCTCCCCGCCCCCTCCAAGTCCACCAACAGGGGAGGATCTCCTCCCCTTCCCTCTGACCCCAGATCATCTTGTCTCCTCCGGGCTGGCAGCAATGTCCTCCCCTGGGATCTAGCCAGGCTGTTACTCCTTGGCATGTATGGGGGAGGGTCGAAGAGTCAGCCATCAAGCTCAAGAATGAAACATGTTTCCCTTACTAGGGTCTTCAGTTCACCAATGAGTTATCATGGGCAATATCTGAGCAGGGGTTCTAGGCCATATCCATACATGGTCCCTGGTTGGAGAAACTGTCCCATATAAGACCCCTGTGCCCTGCTCAGTTTGATCTTTGTGGAGCTCTTGTTCTCCCCAAGTCTTACTTACTTCCCCTATTTTTATTATTACTTCCCGCCCTCTGCCAAGGGCTTAACTGTGAGTCTTAATATCTGTTTTGATACATTGCTATACTGATTCTTTCATAGGCCCTCTTTGGTA
>CM053758.1:9447952-9516558 GCA_028658305.1 Pachyuromys duprasi
TGAGTATTTTTCTTTCAAGGTCTGTGAAGAATTGTGAAGGTATTTTGATGGGGATTGCATTGAATCTGTAGATTGCTTTTGGCAATATGGTCATTTTCACTATGTTAATCCTACCAATCCATGAGCACGGGAGGTCTTTCTACCTTCTTCATTATCCTATTTTAACATCCTTTTACTCCTTCTGTTTATGTTCCATAGCCTTAGTAGTACCCTTTTTATTTCCATAGTCTTTTCTACCCCCTAGAAAACACTGAATATTTGAATTCATAAGCCAAAAATTCAGTGTTTGAATTATTTTATTTAAATAATGATCTCTAGTCCTACCCATTTTCTACAAGCAACCTAACTGCATTCTTGTCATGGCTGAATGTGTGTGTGCATGTCTGTATGCCTGTGCATACCACATTTTCTTCCTCTGTTCATTCACTGGCAGACTCTCAAGACTGACTCTATAATAGCTATTATGGCTACAATAAACATGGGTATGCAGGTGTTTCTACAGAAAGCTAACTTTGGCTTTGATTTGGGAACATGCCTAGAATTAGTTTAGATGGATCACTGACTCAGTTTCATCTTGGTAGGTCCACTATGACTTGAGGGCTATCTAGATGTCACCTTCTTCATGAAGCTTTTCTTAATCCTGCAATCTAATTTGGGCTTCACTCAAATATTGCAGTAGTCATATCCTGGTTCTGTTCTCATGGAATTTTGCTTAGCTTTTGTTCAAAAAGACATTTTTATTCTTGAAGACACAGTTGAGAACTTTACTCAAAGTTTCAGAACTTATCTTGAAGCTGATTTTCTTTTTTCAACAAACTGAATAATGAGGCAAGCTAGAAAGTCAAGGGTAATTAAAGGACATTAAACATGGAAGGAGGCCCTCACCCTGGAGTTGGATTAAAGCTTTTCATCAGCTGAGAATCAAAAATTCTATGGGGCCCGGTGACGGCTTACATAGGTAAAGTGCTTGTCATACAAGAATGAGGATCTTGGCTCACACCCCAGCAACCATGTAGAACATCAGATGTGGCAGCATATATCTGTAATCCCAGCACTAAAGAGACAGAGACTGAGACAGAAAGACCTTTGGAGTTCACTGGCTAGCCAGCTTAGCTGAACTGATGTGCTCTGGGCTCAACAAGAGACCCTGTCCGAAAAAATTAAGGCAGAGAGTGATGAAGGAAGACATTGACCTCTGGTCTCCATAAGCATGCTGATACACATGTAAATGTACCTGTGTACACATTTACATACATGTGTGAATATGCCCACACAACATACCACATACACACAAATATTAAAAACAGTTTATGCACAAGTAACTTTTGCTGTGAAGGTTGCTGATACAAAGACAATTTTCTTTTTATACAGTAATATTTTCAAATGTTAGAATAGCAATCTCACTTGAATCTTGCTTAAAGCCTGAATGTCTATGACCTTGAATATGACTGTATTCCTTTTCTAGATAGTTTCTGGGAATCTCACAAAGAAAGCTATATATGTCTGTTTACAGTAAACACGTACAAATTTTCTTCATCTGTAACCCTTATGAGTCATGGTTTCACCTTATCAGCTGTGATCTCAGTTAGTAGGAACTATATTGTTCCACAGTGGGAACTGAAGTGGAAGCTTCTGGTTTCTTTGAAGACTCAGTTGAGTCATATGATATTCTGCTAGAATCTGTCTTGAGAGAGGGCATGGGATGTTTTGTTGGAAGCTGGTTTGTGAGAGGGCATATGATGTTTTGTTGTGATCTGCCCTGTGCAAGGGGCGTGACTTTGATCAGCTGTGAACATCTGTGGATGGACTTTGAGAAGAGGAGATATATAGAATCCCACAAACAGTGAGACATAACTTTTTGGATCAATATCACTGCCCTAGTCTTCATGGTTCAACACTTCACTTCAAGGAGACAAAAATTCCAGAGGACTTCTCAGGGAAATCCAACTGAGTCTTGTGGTTTTCACAGACTTGTCCTGATGGTGATTCATGTTGCTGTCTAGTGTTGGCATTTGGACTGAACTGCTAGCATCCAGACACGCATACACACACACACACACACACACACACAAAATGGACTCATCCCAAGGAACTACTTCTAAAAAAGTCCACAACTTCTCCCCTCCACCCCCACCTCTGGTTAGTGGGTGGAAGGAAGGTACAAGAGTTTAAGCATCCTAAATAAAGTAGATTAGATGAAAAATCTAAGCCTACTTGGAACTATATTTTTGTCTCATTAAGAGTTAAAAGGTTTCTTGGGGCTACATAGATGGCTCAAAGCTTAAGAGCACAGGCTGTTTTTGTAGAGGACCTCACTTGGGTTCTGGAACCCGTATGGCAGCTTGTATCCATCTATAATTCCAGTTCCTGGCAAGCTGGTACCCTCATCTGGCCCATGCTAGCACTGAACACACAGTACACTTATATACATCTAGGTGAACACTTATCCACATCAATTTTTATTGTATTTAATTATATATATATAGCATATTTTATATTTTAATATACTAAAATTATATTATAGCTTTATAAGACTTTTTCAAAATAAAGTGTTTCTTAATCCTTTACTACCAAAATCATATGCATGGTGATTATTATAAGGACGCTCTCTTGAAAAGGCAACACCCACACTTGGGAATGTCTTAGTCTTTCTCTAACATTTCTTACTATTTAACTAACCCCCATGACTGAAAACTCTATGTTAAAAATCTCATGAGAAACCCCAATGGTTCTTTCACATGTCATGTTCTCCCATGTTGTCACCTTTATAGAATGCCTGAACCGCTGTTTTCTGTGCTAGGCAGACATCAGAGAAGAAACCTCAGGCCTCACTCTTCCCTCCCTCAGGCTTTCAGTCTCTTCCAGTTTCAGGATGAAAACTGACAGTGCTTATGGTGGGTTAGGGTTAAGGCTACGATCTTTAATTGTGTCTTAACATGATCTCTCCTGTTGTGCTTCTCTTTCTCTCCCACCCCTGAATGAGAATTCCAATAAGCTGTATCTTCAAAGGCTGACTTACTTATCAGAACTACAGTGACGTGAAGAGGTTGTAATATTGCAGGTCCAAAGCCTAATTGCAGTTTATCTTGGGCTATCTTTAACCCCATAAATAACCATTCAATGTCTGTTTCTGTGTGGCTTCTAATGTCTTATGTCTAGCAAATAAACATCTATTGTAATGAGTCAATAGCTTAGCAGGCCAGTAGATTCCATTAACCCAAAGACTAAGAATGCTATCAGATATCAGCTGAGGCCTATAGCTGAAGTTTCTCCACTTGGCTGTTATCTGCCTCTCTGATGTTCCCAGGAAAGTGTTTAAAGGTGTTTTCACTTAAGACTTGATTCATTCTTTTGCAATTAAAATCTCACAAAAGTACTTCCATATTAGAACATGGGCTCTAAGATATAACCCATGTTTGTGATCCTGTGCCATAGCTAGTAATTATTCTGGCTCCATAATAAACTGTCTCTCATCCTTTTGGGAGTGCAAGTTGTGTTTTTGCAATGGCACACTCCAGCTGATTAGATAGCCCCCCCAGGGCTTTGCAGACCCAGATATTAACTACTTCCCAGGAGTGGATCTAAGTAACTTCTCTCTGATCTCTTTTTCTAAGGCCTGGATATTTTTGTTTCCAGTAACAAGTGAGAATTTCAGAGAGGAATGAGTCTTGGGCTGAGCATTGGTTATGATGGGAGGTCTGCTAATGACACTTCACAACCCTGAAAGTAGACTTTCATCAAATACATTGACACTCTTCATTTTGCATATTCCCTTCATGGGAACCATGAACACCACTAACGCAGGCATTAGTTACTGTCCTCCTTGCAAGCGAAGAAAATTAAGCCAAGCATGCTAATGCTTTCATCTACATGACACAGTCAAGAAGCGGCAAACTGAAGGGCAGATTTCCTACTTTCTAATGCCAGGTTTTTCATTTAGTGAATTTAAAAAAAAATCATAGAAAATGGGTCAGAATCTTCATGACAGGTCTGATAGAAATGAAGACATTCTTAAGAGTCACTAGTAGTGTCTCTCCCTAAATCGGAGTGTTGAAACTGTGGACCCCAGAAAAATGAGAATTTCCCCAGGAATCTCGTACTGGGAGAAGAAAAAGACACCAAACAAAGGGAAATATCTCCAGGAAGAGGATTTGCAACATGTCAGAGTGCCTTACAAGTGAGACTAAAGCTTTGTTAATCTTGGATGAGGGGGCTGTTGAGTTACTTGTGTTTTGCTTCTTATTTAAACTCTATTCTCATGTCAGGACCACAAAATTGGACTGGGAGGCTAGATGGTTATTGTCACTGCATCTCTTTGTCCCTCTTCCTATTTCAGCCACACTGAATAAACGTTCTTTTTCCATATTTCACTATTAATTTGACTCTTTTAATTGCCTCGTTGAGGATAAATGGCTGAATCTGGCTTTTTTTGGGTGGGTGGGGGGCACAGGCTATGCTCCCCCTCCAAATTTGGCTACATCTGTGCTAAAATATTAAGTAGAGAATAAAAGATACCATGCAGAAAAATGAAGAAGCATTTATTTGGGCTTTGGAGACCAGATAAAAATTTATCACTGGAAGGAAAAAGATGTGAGTGTCAAAGGCAACATCCCGTTTAGTTTACCTAGATTATGTACCTGCTTGGGTAAAGTCTGACCCTGCTGAGAGGCATGGAAATCCAGAGTAAACATCACTCTGCTTAAATCTCAGAATCCATGGATAATTCTTTTCTCAGTGACATAAACACTCTGTAGCTTATGGTATCTATTAATATGGAATATTTCACCTACTATTTATAACAATCACTGTTGAGGTGTAGCTGTTCCTTCTAAGCATATACTGAGCATTGTCATCAGGAAGCAGAGCTGTTATGGTAACATATAGACAACCTAGACTCAGTGGAATAAGCAGAATATTAATGCAGATATCCAGGTCTCTAATAATGTCAATGAAGCTTTTAGCATCCTTCTTGGAAAGAAGAGAGATGCTCACCAGATACTCACTTGAGATTCCAGTCACTTCTCCTTTCTACAAAAGCTGCATGTGGTCTTGGGAGGTACTACAGAAGACAGGAGGTGAAAATCTGACTGAAGGTAAGACTTTGGTGGTGTGGCTGTTATGCTTCTGTAACTAACACTAATAAACTCATTGATTGACCAAGATAGTCATGGACAAGGTCCTTTCTTTAGTTTCTTAGTACCTTCTCCAGCTGACATGAATAGACATTTCCTTTATCTCCCCAGGAAAAGTCAGATGCTAACTGTAAAGTAGAATAGTTTTCTCAGAGTCTCACTGTAAGAGAACCCAGGCTCTCCAGGTAACCAAACCCCAAATAATGAAGTTGGATGCAAAGCAATAATGTACCCAATTCCCCTGCCACCCATGGTTTAGATGCAGCCCAACTCTTGTCACGCAATATATGTCACAAATTAACCAAGCCCTCTCTTCTACTCAGATAAATAAGAATAACCCCTGTTGTGTAGAAAAAGTCACTTGTGGCATATTCCTCTGCTCAAGTCACACTTGAACTGTTTCCTCTTAATATAATATCTCCTCTTCCCTTAAAACCATAAGAGAAAGACACTTTGCTTCGTCTTTCAGGGCCCCCATAGTGATGTCGCTGCTACTGCCATCAATAATTTCAGTCTCACAGTCATTTTGATGACCCTATCTTTTCTTTTCCCTAAAACTAACATTAATAATTAATTTTTAAACAGATCTTTATGGGTTAGGGCTTTTATGTTCTGTTTTTTTCTGGGTATTATCTTAATTAAAATAGCTGATTTTCTTTTTTGTGGCCACACTTGTATCCTATATTAAGCGGGTAAGAGGGCACAGGGGAACCACCAATCCAGGAAACATGGTGTTCCACGCATGGGAAGCTTCTTAAGAATGGTGAAGTCTGAGGAAGCAGAGAAAGCAGAGTGCAGGCTCACATTCTGGAGCTTTCTCTGATATCTGAGGTTGAAAGGGAAGAAGATAAGTATAATGAAAAATGGCAGAACTGCCTTCTTACACCCATCAGAAGAGCTAAGATCAAAAACTCAAGTGAGAGCATATGCTGGCAAGAATGTGGAGAAAGGGGAACATTCTCTCCTTGATGGTGAGAGTGCAAGCTTGCACAACTACTTTGGAATCAATATGGTGATTTTTCAGAAAACTGGAAATAGATCTACCTTGAGATCCAGCTATACCACTTGTAGGCATATACCCAAAATGTGCTCTACCATACACAAGGATACTTCCTCAACTATGTTCATAGCAGCTTTACTTGTAATAGCCAGAAACTGTAAACAACCTAGACTTACTTCAGCTGAAGAATGGATAAAGAAAATGGGGTACCTTTACCCAATGGAATATGACTCAGCTATTGAAAACAAAGCTATTTGAAAACAAATCTTGCAATTTTCAGGCAAATGGATAGAACTAGAAAATATCATCCTGAGTGAGGTAACTGAGACCCATAAAGCCACGCATGGTATGTACTCACTTATAAAGTACAAGATAACCATGCTGCAAGCCACAGACCCAAAGAAGCTAAGCAACAAGGAGGGCCTAAGGTGGTCGAATCTCACTAAGAAGGGGAAGTGAAATAGGCATCTTGAAGTAGATGGAGGGAGGAAAATGGGTGGAAGGGAGAGGGAGGGGAGTTTGGGTGGGGAACAGACATGGGGAGGGGATCCCTGGAAGAGAACAGAAATCAGATGGGGCATCTCTGGGACAAAACAGGCTCCCAGGAGCTGAGACTTCTAGCACTTGGGGATATGGAGGCTGAAGTGGCCACCTCCAATAGCCAGGTGGAACTTCCAGTGGAGGGAGGGGACAACCTCCACATGAAACTTTTGAGCCAAAGCTTCTCCTGTCTGCAAGAAGTATAGAGATAAAGATGGAACAGAGATCGGGGAAATGACCAATCCATGACTGGCCTAACGTGAGACCCACCCTATAGAAGAAAGCCAGTCCCTGACACTGTTAATGATACTCTGCTATGCTAGCAGACAAGAGCCTAGTATAATTGCCTTCAGAAAGGCTTTATCCAGCAGTTGATGGAAACAGATGCAGAGACCCACAGCCAAACCATAGGCGGAGTTCAGGGAGTCTTGCTGAAGAGTGCAGGGAAGGATTGAGGGAGCCAGAGGAGTCAAGGACACAACAATAAGACCTACAGAGTAAACTAACTTGGGCCCATGTGGGCTCACAGAGACTGAACCACCAACTAAACAGCATGCAAGAGTTGACCTAGGCCTCCTACCTTGTAGCAGATGGATAGCTTGTTCTTTATGTGGGTGCCCTAATAATTGGTGCAGGGTAGAGGGCTGTCTCTGACTTTGTTGCCTACCTTTAGATCCCTTTCCCATAGCTGGGATGCCTTGCCTGGCCTCAGTGGGAGAGGATGTGTTTGGTTCTGCTGAGCCTTGCTGTGCCAGGGTGGGTTGATACCTATTTAGGGATTTAGGGCCTCCCCTTCTGAGAAGGGGAAGCAGAATTGGGGGAGGAGGTGCGAAAGTGGAACAAAGACTGGGAGGAGAGAAGAGAGAGGCTGTGAACAGGCTGTAAAGTGAATAAATAAATTAATTAATAAAAAGAAAAAGATGGGAGAACTGAAGAGATTGCTCAGTAATTAAGAGCACTTACTCTTCTTACAGAGGACCTGGGTTTGATTCCCAACACTCAAATGAAGGTTCACAACCATTTGTAACTCGAGTTCAGAGGGATGAAATACACCTTTCTGATCTCCTTGTGCACCAGGCATAAACATAGCACACATGCATACATACACAAAGGTAAACTAGGCAAATATTCGTACGGAAAGTAAAAATAAATCTTTTTAAAATGGATGCATTAATGAATATCATGTGAACTATAAACAATGGAAAACAACTGATGTCTACAGGAACTCTTTCTCAGAAACAATTTGCTATACTATGAGAGAAGATTAAAGCCAAGATCCAAGACAGTATTTATAACTATGATTTTTAATGAGCTCCAGTCAAGATTAATACAGAATCTCTGAGACAATGAAGAGCTAAAAAATAATTCTTCAGGGGGAAAGGATGTATAAGATTAGAGACAGTGCCTTCCTCCACACAATTTAAACAAAACAAGTGGGTGGCTAATTTGGAAGCACACATCCTGAGTCCCTGCCTTGATAAGCTAAGCTTTCAGCCCTCTCCTCAATAAGCCAATTAAAAGGCTAACATAATGGTGAAAAGCAGAAAAAGAAAACTTACTCAGTGTGGCCACATTAGAAAAAGGAATAGTAAGAGCCAGTCACCACCCATCATATTACCTGTAAGGCATGCATCTAAAGTTCAGGTTTAAATCAAGGTTGTTCAAAGTGAACCAAGAGGGTTCCATGTGCCACAGGGTAGCTATAGATGCAGAGCAACACAAAACAATAAGCTCATTCAAAACATTAAAACATGTTTTTTTTTGTGATTTTAAAATAACCTGACTATATAGTTTTAACACATGAACTTTGTAAGCACTGTACTGGCTTATATAAGGACTATGCCCCATAGGCTCACATTTATAGACCGTTGATCTTTGATGTCATTATTTTCAGGGAGGTCAGGAAGAAATGCAGCCTTGCTGGAGGGAATGTTTCACTAAGGGTTTATAGCTAGGTTACTCTCTGCATTGTGTTTCTGGTTGAAGACGTCACTTCCCAGTGTCCTGCTCCTGCCACCGTGCCTGCCTCTTGCTGCCGTGCCTGCTCCAATGACAGACTCTTATCCCTGTGCAAATGCAAGCCCAAATAGACTCTTTCTTCTGTAAGTTGCTTTTGATCATCGTGTTGCTTACTTTTTGTCGACTTAACATAATCTAGAGTCATCTGGGAGTTGGCAAACTTAACTGTGAGAATACTTCCACCAGATTGCTCTGTTAGTAAGTCTGTGGGCAATTTTCTTGATTATGATTGATGTGGAAGAGCCCATCCCACTGCAAGTCCTACTAACCCCTGTTGAGTGCTTCTATGTTGTATAGAAAAAAAAACTGAGTGAGTAATGGAGAGCAAGCTAGGAAGCTGCTTTCCTCTATGGTCTCAGCTTTAGTTCCTGCCTGTACGTTCCTGTTTGAGTCCCTGCTCTGGTTTCCATCAATGATGTACTGTGATATAGAAGTGTAAGGCAAATGAACCCTTCCTCACCCCAGTTGCTTTTGGTCCTGGTGTTTATCATAAAAACAGAAACGTGGCAAACAGCAACATCTTATTGCAATGACACAGAAAATAATATATATATCACTTCTTGGGGTGGGGGTTGCATACTCTGGATTAAATATGTGAGTCAAGGCCTTTCTTCATCTACCATATCCAGAGAAGCCAAAAGGTTAAGGATGCTCCTAAAATAGAAAACAATAGGAATGCATAATTAAACAGCCCTAGTCGGGGTGTAGTTCCACCCATCTTTATTGTCTAGCTTCCAGTCTTTTACAAGGTTCCATAAGTTAATAGAACCACATAAGGATTTTGGGGGAAACGAAATTTTCCTCTGGCTGACTTTAGGCTTTTGCTTTTTCTTTCCTCACCCTGAGTTAAATTCCTATAGAAATTAATAATTCTTGATAACCATTGTTTCTGCAGTCTAGAGTAGCCTAGGTGTCTATCTTTGTAAGATCTTCTATCCAGCCAACACAGTTACAACTTCAGGAGGATATGAGTACCCAGAGAGGTACTGGAATTCAAGAGTAGATGATTAGTGACCAAATGAGATCCAGAAAACCTGAACTAGGAAATCATATGAAAACAGAGTTCTAACCTAGTGTGCTAGAGGGAAAGAAAGGCCCTCCATGGGAGGGATGTAGACCTACGAGAGCATGACAGTCCCTGAAACTCTACAGTCATTGCTATGGCACCAAGGCTCTGTAGAAGAATAGAAAATGAAGATGATGTAGAAAGGAGAGAGGCTCTCTGTCTTGAATTTGCTTTGCCTTCCTTGCTCACAGATACCCATGATAAGGCCAGTATTGCTTCTGCCATCTACAGGCACTGCACACATGTAATACACATGTACACAGGCAAACACTAACACACACAAAATAAAATAAAGCTAAAATAAAATAGAACTGGGAAAGCCTTAGTCAAAGTAACAACAACAACAACAAAAACACAGAGAGAAGATATAAACAAAGTAACAGAATTAGAGGCAAGAAGGGGGACACTGCAACAGATGCCTCTGAAACCCACAAGATTGTTAACATATAACAAATTAAAACTGAAGATAAATTTCCAAATAAAAATATCTTACTAAAATTTGACAAAGAAGACTAAAACATAAGCAGATCAATAAAGAACAGGGTTTATTGCTGAAGTCAACAAGACCTTAATGAGACAGTTTAAAGCAAAGTTGGAATTTATTAAAAGACATATTTATCACAAATCTTAAGCCTAGGCATTATTATGAAGAAAGACACTCCTGAAGTGATTCTATACCACAGAAAAGAAAGAGTCCTAAACTTTCTCCTAAAGCCATTATCACCCTGATAACAACAACAACAACAACAACAAAAAAAACCCTCTACAAAATACATGAAAAGAGAATTCAGTCACACATTAGAAAGATTTGCATTATAGACAAGTTTGTTTCATTCTAGGATGCAAGACTTGTTCAGCATATATAAAACAGTAAACATAATACAGC
The DNA here is from genome assembly GCA_028658305.1 of Pachyuromys duprasi. Lineage (NCBI taxonomy): Eukaryota > Metazoa > Chordata > Mammalia > Rodentia > Muridae > Pachyuromys > Pachyuromys duprasi. The sequence continues at coordinate 9,458,596 of CM053758.1, forward strand.
AAGAGACAGAATCAAAAGCAAATATTTCATGATCATTTTATTAGGTACATAAAAGTCCTATGACAAAATTCAGTATCTCCCAAGGTTATAAAACCTGAAGAATGGCATGGAGAGATTTGGAGCACTCGTTGTTGCAGAAGATACAAGTTAAATTCCCAGCATCCATGGGGGCTTATAGCTATCTATAACTCCAGCTCCAGACGATCTAATATACTATACTGGCTTGCACAGGCATCTGCACACATGTGATACACACTACACTTGCACACACAGAGAGAAGGAGAGAGAGAGAGGTGTGAATGTAAATAAAACAAAATTGTCTTTTTGTTTTTCCAATAGATTGAAGGATATGGGGACATAGGCTCATATCCCAACAGAGTAAAATTTAGCAGCAATCTGCCATGGGATGAGTTAAATCTGAGTGTATTGTTTTTTTTAAATGAGACAATGACAAATTCCTCTGAAATTTTATTCAATATAGTGCTTGAAATTTTAGCAATAATGATAAAAGAAAAGAAAAACTGAAGAAATTAGACCCAGAAAACAAACAAAACAAAAACAGAGAGTTTATAACCTTACCCTACTTCCAAGTATCTTTCTGTTCTTCCCGTATGTGAGTGGAAATGAAGCTCTCAGCTTCTCCATGTTTCTGTGCATTGCCACCATGATGGGATCTTAGACATTTGAAACCTTAAGCCCAAATACAAACTTGGCATTTTCTCACAGCAACAGAAAATAAGTAACACACCTATCAATTACATATATATATATATATATATATATATATACACATATATATATATGTATACTTATGTAGCACTGAAATAGAAAAACCATGACAAAGTTAAAAATTGTTAGAAAAACAGTTAGCTTTATAGCCTCTTATGTGCTCATTTCCTGTATTGTGTCCTTTCTTGTTATCTAATAACAACATATTGTTTCCCCATTTCTACATGTTATAATGTACTCACACATACACTTGTTTATCTATAAATGTTTATCTATAAGCTCTCAAAGCTCACCCTATTGACAAAATTCCATCTTCTAAACCTCCCCAAACAATGATACCAACTAGAGATCAAGTGTTCAAATACTAGAGTCTGGAGACTCATTTCTCATTCAAACCACCACAATAGAAGTTTTCCACCACTTTCGAAAAATCCAAAGTGAAGTCCCACAGCTTTAGAATGGCTATGTCACCTAAGTAGAAATTCAATAATCAAAATGATCCCAAGCAAAAAGAGCAACACTGGAGACACCACAGCACCTAATTTCAAATGATACTACAGAGACATAGTAACAAAACAATCAAGTCATGAGACTGTCACAAAACAACTCTATCGATGAATGGATTAGAGAACAGAGTCTAGAAATAAGTTCACACAAATGCAATCATCTGATGCTTAACAAATGTGTCAAAACATATATTGAAGGAAGGGGTCTTTCTAAGGAATGGTACTGGGTGAACTAGATGATAAAATGTTGAAGACTGAAACCAAATCATTTTTACAAAACTCAGTTAAAAATGGGGCAAAGACCTTAGTGGAAGACCTGAAAATTCGAAACTGCTAAAGAAAAACTCAGAGGGCAAAATAAAAAAAAAACCTTCAAGATATAGACATATAAACAAATATATTCTGAAAAGGACTTTAATAATCTATGAGAGAATACTAAGAAACAACAAATTACATAATGCCTTGGTTATTTTTCTGTTGATATGACAAAATACCACAACCAGAACAACTCATCAGAACAAAATGTTTAATTTGAGCATATGGTCTCAGAAGGGCAGAGTCCAGGAAAGCAAAACAGAGGCAGGGCAGCAGAAACACATGGGAGCTAACATCTTGATCTGCAAGTAGGGTACGGAGAGAACGAGACACTGGAGTGGTATTTTTGAAACCTGAAAGCCCTTCCTCAGTCACACACCTTCTCCAACATAGCCACCCTTCCAGTCCTTCTGAAACAGTTCTACCAACTGGAGACCAAGCATTCGAGTATATGAACCGATGGAGACCATTCTCATTCAAACTACCTCAGATCAATCAAATTAAAACACTTCTAGGGTTGCAGTGAAGACCTGGTAGTTAACAGTAGATACTGCTTCTGTAGAGGTCCTCAGTTAGGTTCCTATATCCCATGTCAGGTGACTCACAACTTCCTGTAACCCCAGCTTTGGAGGACTCTGAAGCCATCTTCTGGTACTCATGTGTACATACACATGCATACACATAATTTAATAATAGTATGTCTTGAAAGCTTCCACAAAGCAAAAGTAACAATAAGCAGTGTGAAGGTGCCTCTTCACCTATATAATACCCTCAGTTTTGCTGGACAGAATCTATCAGTGGTTTTTTGTTTTCGTTTTTTTTGTTTGTTTGTTTGTTTTGTTTTGTTTCTATTTCCCCTTCATCACTAAAGCTGTGCTCTCTCCCTGGCCTCCCTCATCATCACTAATGCCACTTTACCATTTCCCTGCTAGCAGACACTCCACTTTAGCCAAGCTGGCATTTTCCTCCTCCCATCTCCTTACATGTCATTTCATTCCTCCATGTTTCTGAACAAGCAGATTGTCCGCTTGGACATGTCTTCAGTACACCCACTGAATCTTAACATCTTCTAAGAGAGGTTCCTGATCTCAGCACCACACAAAGCAATTATAACTTAGAGGCTTTTATGTCCTGCAATGCCCTCAACAGGCAGTCCATCCTTGTGTTGTACTGATGTGTTATCTCACAGATGTTCTGCTCTAGTCCCTACACTATCCTGGAAGACCTGGATTCAGGGTCATTCTAGGAAGCAGAGACTAGCTAGTGTGTATCAAGAACAGCAACTCTGGAGGCTCAGCTAAGGGGGAGATGATTGTTATGTCAGCCAGACTCTTTTGTTTTTTAGTACTGGGTATGTAAACTAGAGTTTTATGCGTGCTAAACAAGGGGTCTCCTGCTGAGCTGTGGCACTTAGCCTTTCACTGGTGTATTCTAAGTAAGCTTTCTACCACTGAGCTACACACTCCGCTCTCTTATTACATTTTTATTTTGAGAAAGTTTCTCACTACATTTCCCAGCAGAAATTGTAGTAGTGCTTCTGACTCCTTAGGAACTCAGGCCCTGACTCTTCCTTGAGTGACTTTTCCATTTCCCATCTAAGTGTGTGCAGTTCACATGGAATGCAAGATGCCAGTCACAATGTAGCAAATTTCCTTTCCCAATCTCAAGGCCCTAAACCATATCTGTAGCATCCTGACAACTAGTTCAGGACATATGGCAGTTCATCTGCAATAGAAAGCTCCTGCAGAGACAGCAAGATGACTCATTCAGAACAATAACCTTGTAATTCTTTTCTTAGGCCACCAGCCAGACTCCTTTCTACAATAATGCATTGTGAAATATGTTGGCCCTTTAATTTTTTGTGTTCCAACCTTCCACGTTGATCATTGCTATGGAATCTTCCCTGTGTATGGTACACCATGTCTTTGAGGCCTTAAATTGTAAGGAATGTTTTAGAATTGATCAATTTGCAATTTCCATATTGGGAGAAGGTGAGGTCTTCTTGGCAGTGAGCACAGCTCTTTCTCAAAGGCAATTATCCTTTATGCATAGATCCTGTCTACATTGTGCAAGCAGCCCATCATAAATCTCCCCATTTGTATTATTCTACTTACAATATACTGACTACTGTACTTTATTCATAAATAGCTATGATTTTGCTTTGAGGCCAGATCATGGACTGGGATAAAATAGTCATGAATAATGTTGAAAGCAAAATTGCTAGAATAACAGATGTCAGAGCGACCCAATTTTTTCCCCTTCTTCTATTTCTCCTTAATTGGCAGATAACAGTCAGCATCTCGTGCTTGCTTTCTCTCCTCATAATTTACGACTCTTTTGTAATTTTCTTCCAAATGGGGTCAAGCTTGACTTCTGGGCTCAACCTTTGGCTTGGCATAAATCAGCATCACTTTCCCTGCTTCTGATTGTGTGTGTCTGTCTCTGTCTCTCTCTCTGTCTCTTTGTCTCTGTCTCTTTCTTTCTCTGTGTGTGTTGTGTGTGTGTGTGTGTGTGTAAAATGTGGGAAGAGTGGGTCTTCTATTGTTTTCTGCAATATGTATTTATGTCAGACCTACAAGGTAGAAAGCAAGATTGGATCTCAAGCAGAACATTTTATAAACCAGACTTCACAGAAAAAAAATGGTTCTTGCTGGGAAACCAATATATGCTCACAGTAACTCTGACAATAGTACAGAGGACTCAAGATAATGATGTGCTGACAGTAACTTTGCTCAGAATTTTTCTTATGGGTCCGGAATTATTCCACGTTAACCACATGTGTGCCAATCAGGTGGTCTCCTGCTAAGCTGGGCCACCTGCCCTTTGCTGGTGTGTCCTATGTAAGCTCCCTAACACTGAGACATACACCAGTTCCCTTTTTACTTTTTGTTTGGAATAGTGTCTCGCTAAGTGGCCTAGGCTGGTCTTGAATTTGTGATTCACCTGCCTCCTACTCCAAAGCAACTGGGATTATCCATGCCAGGAAGTCAGCATGTTGCTAAGTAATTCAGCATAACATTAGTGTAAATGACAGTTTAATTCACAAAAAATGGCTTTTCGGTATATCAGAGGAGGTTAAATATGGCTGATATTATTCATTTGAATGAGATAAATTCCAGTTCCTTTACAAGATCTTGGAGATCTTTCAGATCTACAGCTCCTCAGCAGATTTATCACTAGTGTGGCCCTTGTGTTTGAAAGAAGTCAGCACCTGTCACAGCCCCTGTCAGAATACTCCTGGGGTTCCAGCTCAAGGTGTCTATAGAAGTCTTTTACTTCTGAACACTCCGATAAAAAGTTGTAGCAAGCCATACCAGCAAACAATTGTCATTCCCTATTTTTTTTTCCTTACCTCACAAGCTCCCCCCCCCCCGCTTCCTGGGTCCCTATGTCTCTGGTAATGGGATGGAAATAAGCAATAGAAAGAAAAGGACAATACAGTCAGAATTACTGATAGAATATCAAGTCCTAGCTAAATGGCCTTCAGAAAGTGTCTCCAGTTACTCAAAGATATGGAATCATTTGTGTGTATATATGTGTGTGTGTGTGTATTATAAGCACTAATGTGCATAATACTTCTACTATGACATTTCTGACACAAGGCATATGTTCAATAAACACAAAACAAAGCAAATGTGGAGGAGGTAGCTCTCTTTTCTTTTTACAAAAAAATAAACCACTTAATACATTCCCAAATACTACCAGATAGAAGTTCTGGGCTTGCTTTTGATCTTTGGAATATTGGGAGGTAGGAGTTTGTGTTTTATTTTTCATCTTTTGATTCTATTGTGATTATACCTAAATCTTGGTTTGAGCACAGTCATACATTTATTTGACAACATATTATATATAATCTCTTGATGTGTTTGCAGAGATATGTTAAGGCTACAACAGGAAGGAAAGGGTTTTTATCTATACGTGTATATGAGTCCATAGTGGTAAGAAGTTAAATGAGCATTGGCTGATCTTCGAGAGGACCTGGTTTCCATTTCTAGCACCCACATGGTAGTTCACAATCACCTCTAACTCCATTTCCAAGGGAGCAAATGCCCTCTTTTAGCCTTTGAGAGCACCAGGAATAAATATATACAGTGTACAGATATACATGCAGACAGGATGCCCATACACACAAAATAATAAAAAAAATACACATAAAAATATATGCAGTCAATTTAACTTTTGAAAATATATATTTTTTCATGCAGACAAACACTCATCCACATAAAATGGAAAGAAATAAATATTTTTTAAATAATGTTTTGAAAAGTTAAATTATTTTCAGGATTAATGACATACTGACCAGCCCTTTTGGTATTTGCATGCAGAATCTTAAACAATATGCTTCTATTTGATGTCCCACTCTTACGGTGAGGTTATCTCTCACTCTACAGGCTTGAGAGTCTCTCATTCCTGCCCCTCCCCCACCCCTGCTCCCACACACACCAGTGCGCTATTCTGGCTAGTCAAAAAATGTTTTCCCTTCACTTTCCTGGAAGCTGCCCTGACACTCCTTTTCCCCAAATTCATCTGTGAGGGCGCCAGTTCTTGTTTGACAAACACTTTACCCATGAGCTGCACCCCTAGCTCTTCCTAGGCCATTTCCTTGTCTGTCGTTTGCATGAGGGTAACTCTAGGCTCTCTGCTTAATACCTGCTTCTGTCCTCCATAGCCTATTGTCCTTCAGATCATCCATCACCCACCCCTTCCCTTTTCTTCTTTCTCAAGTCAGATTCCATGTATCACCTAAGGTCATCAAATTATAAAGAGGGAACTTTCAATTTGGCCCAGAGTTTTAGAGATTTTATCCTGACAGAGAGCATGTATCTGAGGAGATGACCCCCTACAGCAGACCGGAATGGGAGGGGTTTCAATACTCCCTTCAAAGACAAGCTTCTAATTACCTAATTAACTCCCACTAGGCTCCACCTTCTAAAGGTTCTTTGTACATTAAGATGCAATCTGTGACATCTTTTTTTGGGGTCTGTGGTTTATCAGTTACTGATTCCTTCCCTCACTTAGATTTTCTTGAGTGGCCTACTTTGGCAAAACATGGAATTCTAAGTGTGAATGACTTTTCTCCTGATTGTGTTTTGTTGGTGGTGGTTTGATTTATGTTTTGTTGTTTGTTTTACGGCAGTTTTACCATGCACATCAGGCTGGTCTAGAACTCTTTATACAGACCATCATAGAGATCTGCCTGCCGTTGCCTCGAGTACTAGAATCAAAGGTGTGCACCACTATGCCCAACCCTCCTAATTTAAAGGCCTTTTCCATAGGCAATGATACATATCATATCGTAGCACCCTTAGAACCTTTCACAGTCTTATCCTTGCCCCCTTATTTACAGCTTTTATGTGAGTCTGTTACACAGGGTCCACAGATCTCTGTACTTGACTTCATGCTATTTTAACCTTTTCAGGAAAACTGGGCGGGGGAGGTTGTCAGTGTGATCATGGAGATCCTTGACTACCATAAGGTGATGTGCATTCGACATGTAAATAGTAAAAATGGAAGAGTTTAATCTATCGTATTGTTCTATTTATTTGTTGAGAGGTGTCTCACTATGTCAACCCAAGCTTGTTCAAACATATAAAAATCCTCCTGCTTTTGCCCCTTAAGTTCTGGGATTGTGAGTTTGTGCCACCATAATCAGCTGATTCAGCTTTTTTCTTTTCTTTTCTTTCTTTCTTTCTTTTTTTTTTTTTTTTTGAGACAGGGTTTCTCTGTGTAGCCTTGGCTCTCCTAGACTTGCTTTGTACATCAGGCTGGCCTCAAATTTGGGGAGATCTGCCTGCCTCTGCCTCCCTGAATGCTTGGATTACAGAAGTGATCAATTTTAACCATTTAAAATGTAACAATTTTAAAAAGTAAATACCTTGAGATCTTTGAACTATAAGGAAAAACAAAACAAAACCACAGAGAGCAAGCTTTGCAAGTCACACAAAAATATTGAGAGCTCAGTCCCTTCATCCCTCTGCTGCCATGAAGTAAGAAATTGAATGCCACACTCTCCTTGCTTTGCTTTTGCACTGTGCTGGCTAGGTACGTAGTGTCTCAAAACAACAACAATAAAATACTAGTAGCTCAGAGCCTTCAGCTCTCTCTCCAGTCTACTTCTAGAATCATCTCTTCCAGGCATGTCTTATTTTCCCTATTTATTACCTTTTCACGTAATTTTTGTCTTTGTGATTGAACAATTTACAAATACGCTAGTAATCACACCTGTGCAGGCATCCTATTGCTTTGTGCTGTGAGACCCTTCTCTGTCCTCCTGCTATTCCACTCAGGGTTCTACTGCCAGATTCCAGCATTTTGTTTTGTTTTTGTATCTCCTCTGCTACTGCTTTTGTTTAAAAATTAATCCTGTTATCATGGGATGATGTGGATTAAATGAGTGATTAGTAACCAAAGGCAATGAATGGTTTGACCCACCATCTTTAGTTTTTGGGTTTGAGAGGGGGATCTTATACTGCTTTCTAGGGCTATGATAAAGACTGACAAAAACAACTTGTAGAGGAAAGGGCTTATTTGGCTTCTAATTTCTTTTCACTGTACACTAACCATCGAGGGAAGTCAGGTCAGGGAGTAAAGACGGGAACCTGGAGGCAGGAAATAAAGGAGAGATCACAGAGGGATGGTGCTTACTACCATGTTCTCAGGCCTGCTCAACTTGATTTTTTTTATACAACTCAGGCTCACCTTTCACAGGGCTGGCACTAGCCACAGCAAGCCGAGCACTTCTACATCGATCTTGGATCAAGACAATGCCCCATAGAATTGTTAACAGTCCAATATGATTGAGGCATTTTCTCAATTGAAGTTCCTTCTTCCAAGAATGCCTTGAGCTTGTGTAAAATAGACAGAAAAAAAAAGAATCTTGTTTCTCAGTATGTCCATTTTTAACCATAAATACATAAATTATTAAATACATGTACATACACGTCAGATTTTACTACATAATGAGTTAGTGAACTCTAATCATATTTACTGTTTTCATACACCCTAGTCACTGTAATGATGTGGACAAGTAACACTTGCTGGATTCTCTGTATGAACCCAACACTCCACTCCATGATTTGCATGAATTATCTTTTTCGGTCTTCAGTATATCTGAAATAGTTATTATCATTATCATTTCTCTCCTCTGCAAAGAAACAAAAGGTCATAGAGAATAATAATTTCCTCAAAGACACATAGTTAAGAAGGAACAGGATGACATATGAGTCCAGATGACCCAACTAAAAAATTAAAATTAACATTTTACCACACTGACTACACCATAACATCACAAACAACAGAAAACTTCTCCTGAAGCCTCCAGCTAGGACTTCCAGTGCTAAATATGTATACATTAAAAACAAATGGAGTCTGGTGTTTAAAAATAAAAGAATTGTACCTCAAAGAAAATTCTGTCAAAGCCTAAAACACATAAACAGAAGGGAAAAGAAGTTAAATAGCTTTTGTATAAAATGAGATATTACTGATCTTCCCAAGGCCAAACATCTGACCTCCTCTGAGAACAAAGCCAGTAAATGCTATGCATGTACTTTGAGATGTAGCAACCTATTTATCCATTTATGCAATCACTAATGGATTCGTTCATTGACTCATTTCTAGAACAAGTATTTATTTTAACTTCCGTGGCCTCAGTGTGCTCAGTGTTGTTCAATTGCTTTCATATCTCTCAACCTAAGACTGGAACATAAAAAATAGATATAATGTCTTTCTGGCTCAAAGAGATATCTCTTTCATTATCCTTTGAATAAGAATGAAGGCAAACCCTGACTTAACTATTAACAACTCTGATATTTAATAGTCTTAGTTTTGCTCAGATAGATATTTTTCCAGAAGTCAAACACATTTTTCTCTTTATAGAAAAAAAAATCCAAGACCTCATCCCATCAAGAACCTAACTTGAATACAAAGCAATGCAGAGCTGAGGAGATGAGCTGTGTCACCTCAGCAGAGAATGCACCTAGAAAGAGGTCCTGCCCTCTAAGACAGTGATGTCCCAGATTTCACCCTAAACCCCTCCTCCAACCTCAAAACCACAGACTTATGTTGTAGAACAATGATGTCCTGCAACAGAAAAGAGGAGAAGGTCTCTTAAGATGCTACTGGAATTCAGTTCACATTTTGCCTTTTAGTATGTCTCTAGCCCATCAGTTACTCTGAAAGATTTCAAGATAAAAATGGTCATGACTTGCACACATATATAATTTCACTCATCATGATGTCCTGTTGAAACTTCATGGATAATGCAAAAAGGGGTAGATTCTGACTCCAATGTCTTATTTTTTAAATATGCAGCAGAGAAGAATCGCATACCCAGGATTTGGGAACCTGCTCATTTTTATATAACTCCATTTAGTGCAGACTGAGTCCTCAGCACTTGCCTGTAGGTGAAGTTTCCCTAACTGTATCTGACAATCTGTTATAACCAAGAAGAACCTGCTAAGGCAGCAAGCTAGGCATCTGCACATTTGACTTAAAATTCCCTCCATTCTCAAGGACCAGCAGAGTTATGTGTTTGCATGGAGTAAGACAAGATGCCAAAAAGAAATTCTACACTGACCACATTATCATTGCTGCCCATTCAGAGAGACAGTTCACCTACAACAAGGCCATCAAGTCACATTAGCAAAGAAACCACCAAAAATTTTCACTGTGGATAGACAACTAGGAGTGATCTATCAGTGATGACATCCCAAGATAAACCTGGATAAAATGAAAGATTATACAGAGTATCTAAAGAGGATGAATATCTGTTCTGCCATGTTTCATGTACTGTCCTGGTCTCTTTAGAACACTCAGCACACAAGGAGCTAGGAGAGGAGAGTTTAAGTAAGCTGGAGAATCTGAACTGGCTGCCTCATTAATAAGCACTTATGGAGTGCCTAGAATGTAGCAGGTACCTGCTGAAGTGTTGCAGGGAGCAGGGCAGAAATAGCTTCTGTCTCCAGACTTTCACACCAGAAGAGGGTAAGAGGTGTTGTGGTTTGAATATGAAGTGTGCCTAAAAGGATCAGGTGTTGAAGGCTGATTTCCCAGGTGGATGATCCTGAGATGAGAACGGATTAGAATAGGGCCCCAATCTAACCAAGAGATTAAAGCTTTGATGAAGTCACACTTTGATGGATTTGTTGGGAGGTGATAAAAACTATGAGGCTAAGCCTGGGTGATAAAATCAGGTCACTACATATGGGTACCTTTGAAGGATATATATTTTGTCACCAGGACTTTCTTGTCTCATACTCTGCTTCTGACCACCGTGGTATATGAGGTTCCCTCCACTACTACCAAGAAAGACAGGCCTGAAAGGCATGGAACCACCTGTCCATGGATTAGTCTCTGAAAATACGCATCAAGATTGTAAATTACTTGTTTTAGACACTTGTCATTGCAATGACTACTAATACAAAGGACAATAAAAGAATTTACAAACTGAGACAAAACCATTTTTAGTAACAAGGCCTGCTACCAAAAACAAACAAGCTAACAACAACAACAAAATGCTATCATGTTAGGATACAGGCCAGAAGAATAACTGCTGTTGAAATATTTCTGGGGAAAGGAGTTTATAGAGAGCTAGCAAGGTAGTGATTCCTTGATGATGGGGAGAGGCTGGATACACAAGAGGGATGAAATAAAGAAATAACACAATCAAAGGTCCTGAGGAATACATGGACTAGGAGCACAGGAGAAGAAGGACATAGGACTAAAAGAAGGTCCAAAACATGAGTCACATCCAGAAAACCAGAAAGGACCAGCAAGCTTTCTTCAGGCTGTTGGAAGAGAGATGGGTCCGCTTGGGTCAGATTTGGATGGGCAAAAGGAATGAGGCAGGCTGTCTGGAAAGAGGGAAAAGACTAGAAGGGTGAGGACCAGGTAGCTGGACAAATCATGGTTTGTTCATGGTCCTAATTTGCTCTCAGATTAAGGATAAGTCCTTGGCCACAGGTTCCCCATTCTTAACATAAAGAAAATCATTTCTGGAAATTACATTAAAAAGTAAGCATTTGGGTCATGCAAGAAGAAAATGGTAACTTCAACTAAGTATGTATGTATGTATGTTTTTTTATATAATGAAAGGGTGGGTTTCCATGACACTGAGATCTCCTTAAGAGAGAAGATGCAGAGAAGCGTGAAGTGTTTCTCTTTCTGGGTCTACTTGACATGTGGGATAGTGTTACCACTAGAAGCTGTAGGTTGCCAAATGAAAGCCCAGGCCAGCTAGAAATTCCCACAATTCGTATAAAAAATGATAACTCTTTAAGCTACAATAATAACTGGCCTAGAATGGTATACCTATTTTGGCAGTAAGAGTGGCATGAATGTTAAGGGGGGAACAAACCCTCATGTGTGGAGCCTCCCCTCCACGACTCCTGGGATTAAAACTTAGAGTCACATGCATACAGAGCAAGTGTTCTAACACTGAGCTATACCCCAGAATCTTTTGCTGTAGACATTATGGTTCTTTATTGATAGTATGTTAGTAAATGTTTCCCAGCTTATGAATTCAGAAACTAATTCTGCAGTTTTCCTGTGTCTGGGCAGAGCTGGAATGGAGTAGGCTTCCACCTAACTCCAACATCCTGCTATCTTTCATTTCTTCTTTCAGCCTTGGAAATAACTGGAAGAATGAGCTCCTAGGCCTAGTGTGTGAGTTGGGTGAGACTAAGCAAACAGGGAGGCAGGAAAGAAAGGATCTCCCAGGAGGGATGGAACAAGAGCAGCCCAGGCCAGCAGGATAGTGTAAGAAAACCTAAAAAGAAGATGGTGTCAGATGCTAAAGGAGGACACACTAGGTCAGCAGGTACCACTTGTAAATGAGAGATAGAGGTGACAGTAACTCCACCCAGGCCAGGAGTCTACAAACCTAATGAAAATAGGACGGGACCTGGAAAAAGAAAGAAGCACAGGACCCCTGATCTACCTTGAAGACAGGACGAGCCCTTCAGAGGGAGTCAAGATTCATTGCAGAGATTCATGAAACAGTGAGGTTACAACTCTTGTTTATAAAAATCCTCATTTAGGTAAACAAAATAAAAATTAAGAGAAGGTGTACATACTCCCTCCTTGGTACAGGAGAGTGGCAACCCTTGCCTGGAACCTAGGCAAGATGGAGCGAGGAGTGGCCACTAGTGGATGGAAATGAGGGTATTTGTGATAAAGACAATCCCAGCCAGTAAAAATGTAGGAGAATGAGGCTCAAAGGGACTTGTATTATCAGGGAAGTTCTCCTCATCTTTAAAATGATTCAACAGGACTCTCAATACTCATATTTGTGGCAAAAGTAATTTAATTTTCCAACTGTGACGACCCACGTGGCTATTTGGGTTGCAGAAGCCTCAAGGGATCTTGAGTGCATGTTGAGCCATAAGACAAACATGAGATGAAGATGGAAAGTTCAGTAATGGTACTTAAGTCTGCGACACATGAAAAATGAGTCCCTTCCCCTTGATAAACATCACTGTGCTCCCCCTGAAGGGGTACACATGAATCATTTCAGAGCCCATCACAGTGGCAGTGTTGAGTGGGGAGTGAAGGTGCGGCTTAATGAATTCAAGTTGCAGATGATCAAAGAGAGTGAATGAAAGATCGGAACTTCAGGGACAGAGGATGGTGTAAGCTGGAATAGGCCTGTTGCCATGATGTTCATGTGTACCATAGGACATTTCCCACGTGTGTGTGGAGCAGCACTGGTGAGTGTGGCTGCCAGCCATGCTTTGCTCTCAGTAACTCAGATGAGCAATACAGCTGACCAACCAGAGCTTAATGACTTAGGTGTGATGGGCACAGGTCACCTGTGAAAGAGAAAAGGCTCCATCCTGTAGCAGTTGTGCTTCTGGGAAGTCCCAGGACTTGTCAGGACTTTTGAAGCCTTCCTTTATATTACAGGCATAATAATTATGGCCATATTCAAAGACTGTAAGCATTCAACAAAACAGTACATGTAATATACACGGCATTTAGTGACTTTTCCATAAAAATGATCTTTTAATTATTCACTCTCTTAAGGGGAAAAGACCCCCTTTATTACTTCATTTACCCTTGTTTGGAGCAAGCTAAAACAGAAAACTCCCCTCTAGTGTACCTTAGATCTAACTAATCATCTTGACCTCCTCTACTTCTCTGAAGACCTTCAGTGGGATAACATGTGGAAACACTCTGATGTCTGTCCTTGAAGACAGCATGTAGGTAATGATTCTACTGTCCTATAGGTGTGCTCAACCCCACCTGCTTAGGGAAAACCCAAAGGAATCTACTCAGCAAGCTCTTGAAACAGAAAATTTTCTTTACACAATTCTGGTGACATCTTCTCTTTAGAGGTGGACCCCTCTAAACTCAAACACCAGCAATGGTGCCTATCAGTAAATTTACACATAGAGAGGCTTGTATTCAGCACAGAAACCCATCTAGTCTTTCAGATAATTTTGACTCTGATGTGGACAGTATTACTTTTGCTTGAGCCATTTACCCTAGGCCATTTTAGAGCATTGTGAGGGCTCTGTCAGAAGATGTGCAATAAGGAATTGTTCCTGAGTGACTGTGCACTGCCACACTCCAAGAGGATAGGCAGAGATTCTCACCACAAAGCCGCTGCCCGTATAAGACCTCATCAGATGTTGTGATGTTTCATCTGGATTGTGGACTTGAATGAATTGAGAAATACTTAGGAGGTTAATTAAGCCCACTTCCCATATGTCTATGAGGGAAATTCCAGAGAGAACTAATAGGCAAGACCACCAGTCCATAGGCTAGATCTTGGATGGAATGAAAGGGGAAAGATCTTGATTATATATATTGTTTTAATGCCTAGAATATGTAAATAATAATATTGAACAGGAAACATACCAATCTTCCACTAAGTAGACAGTTCTCAAAAGAAGAGACACAAATGGATAATAAATTTTGAAAGTTTAAAATTCTTAACTACCAGAAAATTACAAATTAAAACTATTTGAGAGTCTATCACATGTTTTTCAGAATGGCTAACATCAAGAAGACAAGTGAAGGTGGAAAGATGGCTCAGTCATTAAGAGCTTACACTCCCCTTGTAGATGACATGAGTTTCATTACCAAGACCTACATAAAGCAGCTCACAGCTGCTGGTAACTCTAGCTCTGTCTGTGCTGATACCCCTTCTAGACTTTCTAGGTACTGCATTCACATGCACATGCCTACACAAAAACATACACACATAATATTAAAATAACAAAATAAAGTGATGGACATGGAAGAGTACGAAAGGAAGAAAGGGAAGTTGTAAAATAATATAATTATCTTTTAATTAAAATTTAAAAATAAAAAACAACAGAAACAAATCTTTTTAAAAAATAAAATGAATGACAACATATGCTGGTAAGTATGCAGAGAAATAGGATCCTCTATATATAAGGGTTGGAATATAAACTTGTACAGCCACTATGAATATTATCATGAGTTGTCTCAATAAATAAATAAGTAAAATAGAACTACCATTGACCCAGCTTCTCACATGGGTATATAACCAAAATCTCTATGTCCCATTATAGTGTCTATGGGACATAAAAAGTGTCCTCAGACACTTGCACATCTATGTTCACTGCTGTTCTATTCAAAATAGCCAGGAAGTATAATCAAGCTAGATGTCCATCAACAGAAAAATGGATGAAGAAAATAAGGTATATATTCACAACAGAATTTTATTCTGCTTTATAGAAAAAAATGAAACATACCACTTTCAGGGATAAACACAAGATGGGTCTGAAAACACCTTGTTATATTTAATAAGCCAGAAAGAAGATACAATAAGCTTAGCTCTTTGAGGAGAGAGAGAGAGAATCATGGAGCTAGAAAGGGGGCCATGAAAAGGGAAAAGAGATCTTAAAAGAATGGCAAAGAAAAGAAGAAAGTATACGGCATGAAAGCAGAGGTACACTTGGGGGTCAGGAGAAAAGGGTATCAGTAAGAGAGACCAGGAGGGAGATGGGATGACAAACCAATGAGAATGAAAGATCTGTGAAAACACCACAAGGAAACCACGGACTATGCAGTCTGACTTAAAAAGAAAAAAATAATAAATAGCTCTATAACTAAGGAATTTATTTCAAAGTATAAATATCTGCCTAAGTGTTTTGAGCATCAACCTTTAAATTGATGAGGTTTATTTTTTTAGCATAGAAAGAACAATATTTTCAGATAGTATGCCTGGGCTTTTAACACCAATATAAAATTATCACATTGCCAGGTGAAAGGTCATTCTTCAGAATCATTAGATTTCTATGCTGTAATCTCTGGGTTATTTTTAAACTCATCTAAAATCCAATATTAAGTCATCTTCAAGCTACTCTGACAAGAAACAGATGAGGAAGACACAGCAGCTGTCCACTACCACATCTCACTCCAGAAGTGATACATATGGCTACTATTCACACTACAGAAGCTGGAGCTAGACATGTGGGCACAGCATAACTGCAAAGGAAGCTGGGTATGATAGCTATTCTTGGTTGTCATCTTAACACAACTGGGGAAAAAAGAAGCCTCAGTTGAGAAATTGCCCCCATATTGGCCTCTGAGCATGTCTGTTGGACATTTTCTTAATTTTCTAATTGGTAGAGGATGACCATCATCCTAAGCAATTGGGTTAGGACTGAAAAAGAAGATGAGCAAACTATGTAGAAGAGCAAGATAAGCAGCATTTTTCTGCAAATTCTGCTTCAGGTCTTGCCTCCTGGTTCATGCCTTCATTTCCCTTGGCAATTGACTGCAATTCGTAAGCTAAATAAACCCATTCATCCCCAAGTTGTCTTAAGTCTGTTTATTGTAACAACAGAAAACAAAAACATTGGGACTTCCTTGAAAACATGGTGATTGCTGGTGAGTTCCAGATGCCCTCTTATAAAACTATCCTGAATGGACTGTTTTATATCAACCTGACTCAAAGTAGAGTCATCTGAGAAGAGGGAACCTCAATTTAGAAAATGTTTCCATAAGATTGTCTTGTAAGCAAGACTGTATTTAGCCAGGGTTTGCTACTTTATGGGTTCTTCTTTCTTTCATACTTCTCCACCCCTTTTCTTCCACCCTTTCAATCCCCTAATTGAATAAAAGAGAAAAAGGGACAGAGAGGAAAGGAAAGAGATCCCTGAATAAAGTCAGGGGTTGAAAAGGGGGCGACATTATTGTTAGACTTTGTTCTCCCTGTGGAAAGTTTGATCTTTGCCATCAAGGCATCTAATTTCCTCTACTTAGCAAACAGTGACCAACAACAACCAGCAAACAACCAACAACCCTCATGCAGAAGGAAATAGCTTCTTCTAAACTTCTGCAGAGGAAAATGAACAATGAGAAGCAACCCCAAGACCGGAGGCTGAGTCTGGAAGGATGACTCATAGTTATATAGAAAGGGATGATATTCCAGGGGAAATCCAGGCAATAGAAACAGAAGTAGCAAAACGGAGAGGCACAAAAGTAAGAAACACACCTCTGGGGAGTGGGGGTGGGTGGCAAGCTGTGCAGCAGCAGAACAAAGAGAAGATGAGGCCAAAATCTTGGGTGTCAATACCAAGTCTAAGAGCCTGAATTTTGGCAACTGCATTAGTAACGTTTTTGTTGCTGTGATGAAAAACCGTGACCAAAAGTGACTTATGGAAGAGGGAGTGTATTTCGGCTTACAGTTCCAAGGGGATAAAGTCCATAATGGTGAGTAAGTGTGGCAGCTGCTGGCAGGACCAAGAAGCTGGCTGATTACATCTTCAACCACAAAAGCCAAGAAGAGATCAAACTGGAAATGGGGTGAGGATATAAAATCTCAAAGGCAATCCCCACTGATGTGCTTTCTCCAGCAAGCTTGCTTCTCCTAACAGTTCCATAACTTCCCCAAACAGTACTATCAACTTGGGACCAAGTATTCAAGTTCTAGAGCCTAGGGGGAATATCCCTCATTTAAAAACCAGGATAGTGTTCAAATATTGGCAAAAGTAGAAAGAAGAAAGAGATCAGTTAGCAGTGTTTTAAGTCAGTCTGGGTTTCTTCTGTTTGACCCAATCCAGAGGGACTGAGGCTTAGGTCCAGAAGAAAAAAGAAGAAATGAGATTTAAAGCCTGTGTGTGGGGCAATGAGGTTTTGATACTAAGTTTTAAAAAAGATAATAAATACAAATCCCCTTTTGAACTAATGAAGTGTAAAAGGCAGGGTACTGAAGGGTGGATAAAATCCAGTAAAAGCTATGTCATTTTTCTTTAGAACTCAAGATTACTTTAGACCTTAGCCACAGAGTTCTAAAATATCCAGTTGGAAAATGCAAATTATTTTATCATCTTACAAACTTCTTTCTCCATGAAAGCTGATCTTCTACTTTTGTGTTACATATGGATGCCTAGTTCATTCTGCTACAGCAGTTCAGCTCCCTCATGTACCACTTCACAGGCCACACAGAGAGTAAACTGTGATACTTCATGCCCAATGTCTCGTGAAATCTGGTCTGTAAGAGGCTTCAGCCAGGGTTTGCAATTACCATAATTGTGATGGTATTAAGATCATGAAAGCTTCCCTGTCACTACTTGCTGTCACCAAGGCATTGTATAAATGTTTAAAGTTTTTGTTGGTGTGTATTTGATGAATAGAGTTATGAGCTTTATAGAGACAATTTCTTTCCTGTATGTCATGTACTTTGTATTTACTTATTTACCCCAATCCCCAGTCCTTTCTCTCCTGCCATCCTCTGCTTTCCTTGTTCCAGTCTTCCTTCCCTCCATCTCAGTTTCCTCTAATTAACAAAAGAATAGCTAAAAACTGCCTATGTTTAGACATGTGACCTTCTCTGGGTACTCTCACCACCAAGTATCAAAAAAGGACTTTTTAAATTTTTTAAATTATTTGTTCATTTCTTATTTTTATGTTCATTGGTGTTTTGCCTGTGCATGTGTTTGTATGAGGGTGTCAGAGCCCCTAGAACAGGAGTTACAGACAGTTGTGAACTGCCATGTGGGTGCTGGGAATTGAACCTGGGTCCTCTGGAAGAGCAGCTAGTGCTCTTAACCACTGAGCCATCTCTCCAGCCCCTCAAAAAGTTCTTAATTTGCTGTCAAAAAGCCATCACCTTGTAAGTCAATATAGCAAACCAACAACTATTTACCAGAAAAGCACAATTATCATGATTATATAACTAAACTAGCAGGCTTCATAGGGGCCAGTATAGTGTGTGTAAATCATCACATTAGATCTGGTGAGATGGCTCAGTGAGTAAGCGAACTTCCGGCCAAGTCTGATGACCTGAGTTTGATTCCCAGGACTCAGAGATTAGAAGAGAACTGAATTTTAAGTATTCTCCTCTAACCTCCACGAAAGCCATGTGGCACATATGTATTCATGCACACACACACACACACAAATGCCTGGATGTGGTGACACAGGCCTTTAGTCCTAATGCTCAGGAAAGAGAAGCAAGTAAATCACTGTGAGTTCCAGGCAAACTAGAACTATACAATGAAATGCTATCCAAAAAAGTAAGTAAATAAATAAACATAATACAAAATTTTAGATTATCCAACTTGATTATATTTGTCATTTGTAATCCTTGTATGATCACCCCTAGGCTTGAAAACATCAGACAAGTATTAAAGTATTAAAGGCAAATAAGCACTGCAAATAATAAGGAGAATAAGAAGTCACCCAACATAGGGATTTCTTCCTTGAGTAATTAATATTATTCTGGTTTTTTTTTAACATTGTTCTTCTGGGATTTCCTTTTTCAATTGCAATATTAGTAAACACACCAGGAAATGACAAGCTGCTAATGTCTGAGCATTCGCCATGTGTTTTGCTTGTGTGGTAATGCAATACAGAAGGTGGGCCAGAAACTAAACCCAAGAGAAAATTGTACTAAAAATGGCCAACATTCAGCCTGGCAATGGTGGTGAATACTTGTAATCCTAGCACTCAGGCGGCAGGGCTATGAGGATCCTTGCAAATTCAAACTTAAGTCTGGGATACAGTGGTGAGACCCTATCAACAATTAATTAATTAATAGATAGAGGAAAGAAAGAAAGAAAGAAAGAAAGAAAGAAAGAAAGAAAGAAAGAAAGAAAGAAAGAAAGAAAGAAAGATGAAATGCAGAAAGTCCCTGAGAGTACGCTTGAACAACAACCTTGCCTAATGGGTCTGACCTCTAAGTCCAAAACCTTGCAAACTTGTTCTGAGTAGCATCACCTAACTGAAGCAGATGGAGTTTGGAGCTGAACAATCCCTTACTGGCTCTGAGGCCCTGGACACTGCCTTAACCTTTCAGAATCTCCAGTCATTCATGGGACTTTGGATCAATGGTGCCAAGGTTGTGCAAGTAGAGTTTTAATGAAAGTACATAAAAAATGACCTAAAATTTAGTAGATCTCATTTAAAGTTACCCATCACCTCGGTCTGCCCATCCTTTCATAAGCAAACCACACAGAACAAAAAAAGAAAACTTGCCTTTTAAAAAGTTTTATGAGAACAGGGCCTACTGTTAAAGGCCTGTCACTCCAAGTACTTGAGAGGTTGAAAGAGGAGGATTACAAGTTTGGAGCCAGTCCAAGTTGCAAAGTGAGTCAAAGTCATCCTGGGAAACTTAGTACAATCCTGTCTCCGTGTAACAACGAAAACCTGTTGGAGTCATATCTCAGAGACAACACATGTAATGTCCTGGGTTCTATCCTTAGCACTGGAGAAAGAAGTTTTACGAGCCCAGAATGCAGCATCATACATATTAGTCAGTCTATCATGAGAGTGATATTACTGGAAGCTCAGTGAAAGCTATGAGGAAGGGCTCTTAGCCAGAGAGAAGATGGCTTAAAACAGCAGTTCTCAACCTGTGGGTTGTGATCCTTTGGGAGATGAGTGACACTTTCACAGGGGTCACCTGAGACCATTATGAAACATAGATCTCTATATTACAATTCATAACAATAGCAAAATTGCAGTTCTGAAGTAGCAACAAGAACAATTTTATAACTTGAGGTTACCAGAACGTGAAGAACTGAATTAAAGGGTTGCAGCATTAGGAAGGCTGAGAACTATTGGCTTAAGCATTCGCACCAAAGAGGCCAGCTCTGAAAGACATTTTATTATATAACCATTTCTTGGTTACTGTTCTGTTACTGTGAAGGGAAATGTCATGACTAAGGCAACTCTTACATAACAAATCACTTAACTGGGGGCTTGCTTATAGTTTTAGAGGGTTGGTCCATGAGCATCATGGCAAGAGGCAGATAGGCATGGCATTAGAATAGGTGAGAGCTTTATATCCTAATTCACAGACAGAAGGCAGAGAGAGAGAGAGAGAGAGAGAGAGAGAGAGAGAGAGAGAGAAGGAGAGAGAGAGAGCCTGCTCTCTTTTGAGACCTCAAAGCCCTCTTCTAGTGACACATTTCTACCAAGACTATGCCTTCTCCAACAAGGCCATACCTCATAAACCTTCCAAACTATTCCACCATAATTTTCTTTCCATTAAACAAATTTAGATGCAAGCTACCAACATTCTCACAAGGGAAAAAAAAAATGACCAAAACTGATGATGACTTGAGTTCAATTCCTGGGACCCAAGCAGTAGAAGGAGAGAACCCCTCTGACATTTAGAAAGCACATTAAATGTAATAAAAAGAAAGATCACATTTTACTTATTTTACTTATTTCAGTATTTAGACATATAAGAGGAAAAATTCAGCTAAATGAAGCTATAGTCATAAATAAATGAATAATTAATATATGGCTTGGGGTGATAGAATAGAAAATAAGATGAAAGCCAGATTCCTTTGGAAGTCTGATTTGCCTGACTTAATGGAAATTTGTTAATAATGACCAAATTTGAGAAGTCTGTATCCATTGAGCATGCACCTGATGCGCAGGCACCATTCAGAAAGGAGGTCAGACTTACAGAGGAAGACAGGAAGGGACTGAAAGACCCAATTGTATTTCCAAGTGCTTGCATCACATCATCCTTCTCAACTTTGATCCTGTGTAGCGACATTCATATCTCTGTGGAAGAAAGTGCCTGATAGAACAAATCAAAATGAAGGAAGAGTTTTAGAATCCTCAGTCCACCCAATCCAGGAGGCATGGCTGAGTATTTTGTGCTGAGAATGTGTGGTAGATCTCACATCATGTAAGAACAGCAAGCAGGAAGACACTAGGATCAAGGACCACGGTGGTCTTCTCACACTCAGTGGATTACTTTTGGCAGAAAGATCATACCTCATCTTCTAAAATACCACCATCAACCCAGAGAAAGTATTTAAAACATAAGCCATAGGAAACATTCCATATTCAAACTATGAGTGTCACCTTGGCCCTGTTGCTGAGAACTGGTTTCCACACTCATACTGCTTGTAGAGGCCACAGTTATGAGTTCTGATTGCACTTGAGGGAAGATAAAGAATGTCAGTATTTAACACTTCAAATCCATCTTTTCCTAGGAGACCCTCCCCCCCCACACACACCAATATACACATCTACTTACCTGAGAAAATGAGTCCATGAAAGACCAAACTAACAATTGTACCAAAGTCCAACTTGGTGACCAGAAATGATTAACTGGAGTATGGATGAAGAGGATGCGTGAAGGTGCAAGGATGACACAAAAGCAGCTAGCTCCATCACCAGGGAGCTCCCCGCAGCACTGGGTAAGGCTCACTAATACTATGACTATCTCTCTGCACAATGTTCAAGCAGCTGTACAATCCAGCTACTGCTCCTCTCTGTGGTTCTGCTCAGAGTCTGGCACCTATGAAGCTGTGTACTCCTTTTTGACTGCTAGAAGGGGACCCTCCAAAGTCTTCCAAGTTTCTGTTCTCCCCCTTGGTGATTTCCCAATGCCCATGAGTGTGGTGGTTTGAATGTGATGTCTGTCATACATAAGTCTAGGCCTTTGGAAACTTACCCCCTAGTTGGTGGCTCTTTGGAATAGATTAGGAGGTGTGGCCTTGATGAAAGTGTTATGTCACTGGGGGTGGGCTTTGAGGTTTCAAAAGACTCATGCAATTCTCCATATGCTTTCTGCCTCCTACTTATGGGTTTGAGATGCAAGCTCTCAGCTGTTCCTGTCCCCAAGCTGTCATGGACTCTAAACATCTTAAATCATAAGCCCAGTTAAATGCTTTTTTCATAAGTTCCCTTTGTCATAGTATTTGAGGTTTTCTGCTTGTTCTTTAATTTAATTTTGACATAATTTAAGTACATTCCCCTTCCTTTTCCTCTTTCCAAACCTTCCCACATACCTCTACCTGCTCTCTGCCAAATTCATAGCTTCTTTTTTCAGTAATTATTTTTGCATGCATATATTTATTTGTATATATGTACATACATATATGAATGTACATGTATATAAAAATGTATATACGTACATATAAGTGTGTACATATATTTTCAATGTAACCTGTTGGTTTTGTATAATGTTACTTGTATGTATATTTTTAGCACTGACCAGTAAATAAGACAGCAAGTTTCCTTCTCCCTCATCAAAGGAATATTTAAATTCATAGTAAACCGCTGTATAATCTTAATTGCGGTGAATTTTCTAAAATAACATTCTTCTGAAGCACTGGAATCACTTAGCATGTGATGAAAACTTTTCAGGAACTAACGTTAAACTCCCCTCCAGCAAAAGCATTTATGACTGTGTCTAAAATCAGGACACAGGCAGCTGAAAGTAAGTGTAGTGGAAGTTTTATTTTTTTAACTCAGTTTTGGTATATAAATATGTTTTTGTTTTAATCTCAAGTATGGGATAACTGCCTTAGTTTATCCAGAGCTGATGATTGCTTCACTCTGGGTGTGATCTATGCTAGCTGAAGTTACTGGAATTCTGACAACTCTGGGAGAGTATAAAGTACCAGACCCCAGAGAGAGGAAGATGCTTTGAGGAACACAGAGAAACAGGGAGTGAGAGAGAGAGACAGAGACAGAGACACTTTGAGGAGATAGAAGGAGGAGAAAAAGACTGCTTGTTATACCTTCTGCATTTGCCATCTGCTGTTGCTGAACTGCTAGATATCCTCATGGCTGAGACTAGTGTTTTCCCAAAGAAACTGATGAGCCTGACCAGCCAGAACTAAGTCTAAAGAGGTCTACATCACTTTTCCCTTCTAACCTTCTTTCTTTCCTACCTAAGGTTGGGGATTGGAAGGGAGGTAGAGGCTTAAGAAACCCCAAATAAAATTGAGTTTAAAAAACAGCACCTACATGTAAGTCTTAGTACTACTCTAACTACTGGCCATCCTCCTGTGTTTGCTGATCAAATTCCCTAGGTGCTGAGTCTTCTTGCCAGGCCCTGGCCTGGCAGTGCCTCCTTTTTATTTTGATATTGATTCCTAGAAAATTTTGCTGTTTGTTGATGTTGTTTTGCTTTAAGCCTAGCTAGTCAACACTTGACAGGTTTTTGTTTGCATAGTTATTAGATTTATTTTACTTTTAATTTTGTGTGGGTGGGGATGAGTGCATTTGAGTATAGCCCTTATGGAGGCAACAGGTATATCTGGAGCTGGAGCTGTGAGCTTCCTGAATGGGCACTGGGAATCCAACTAAGGACCTCTGCATGAGTAGTATACATTTTTAACCACCTAGTCATCTATTCAGCCCCAGAACTAAACAAGTTTGCACAGTACCCCAGACCTTAGGTGAATGTACTATACATCCCTGTCCCAATGCCCAGAGACTACAATGACTCAGAATTTATTCTGGCAAGCAATTGGTAAGAGACAAAACATGCTATGTCATTACAGATTGAGTGGCATTACAGTAACAGGAAGAAATGAGTGACTTTTAAGGGGTGTTTTCAGTATGCTACATTATTTAATGGTGGGATTATTTCCCCAAGTACTGTGGCTTAGGAAGTGGTCTACTGTGTTGGTCAAATGCTGTACATCCCAGTGCATATGTTGGATACATTTTAAACCAGGACTGCTTAGAAAAACAAATTGTCTCCCTATCCCTCAGTGCTTCCTGGAGCTAGGAGGAAGGACAGAGGTCATCATGGACTCTAAGAATGGCCTGCTAAGGGACAAGGTAAGTGAAAATAGAAAATAAAATGAAAATAAAAATCCCACTAGATTTCCCCAAGCCAACACTCATTCTTGCAACTCTGAAGCACAAAAAATACACCAGTCAAGGCTAATTTTGTAGAAGTACTTTGCAGCTGGAATATTGAAATGCTGTCAGACGTAGAAACTAATTCACTCAATTTATATTTTCAATTTTTACTGTTTGTATCCATCTTTTGCCATTACTACAATTTCAGGAAAACAGCTTTGTTCACAATAGCTGTATACCAGAAAAAGTAAAAAAGGAAAAAAATCACATTTAAATTTCCATCATTTTGGAAAATGAATAGTGAATTGAACTGTTTTCATATAATGAGATATTCAGAGCAACAGAAAACATACAAGTGTGTATGCGAAGATACAAAATGTGGTATAAAAGAAACAAAAGACCAAAAGTTTGATAGATATGTGGATTTTGATTGAAATCCAAGAGTAGGTGTTATGGCTTAAATATGAAATGTTCCCCACGAGAACATTTGGGAGCATGATTGCCAGCTGTTGGGTTTCTGGGAAGTGATTGGATCCAGAAGGTTCTGGCCCCGGGGATGGATTCATTCCCCTGATGGAATGTGATTAATTCCTTTGATGTAATCTGGTAGTGTTATTGGGAGGAGTAGAAAGGTCAGACATGGGAATTAGGAGGGGTATGAGGAACGTGAGAGATATGAGGGATGTACGTTGAAAATATGTATCCCAGGTGCTTCATCTTTCTTCTTCACCTGCTGGCCTCAATGAGGCAAACAACCTTTTCTACTAGACACTCTTTCTACCCTGATTTCTGCTTCACCTCAAGCCCCCAAGATAGGGCAACTAATCACAGGCTCTGCAACTTTGGAAGCTGTAAGCCCAAACAAATCTTTGTTTCTTCAAAGTAGTTCTCTTCCATATTTGTCACTGTGGCAAAAATGTAGCTAGCACAAAGAGTCATACTACTGATGGCCAGAGTAGTTATTATCTCAGTGGGATTATTAACTAGTGAAAGGTGTGGTAAAAATTGCATTTCTTGATGGGCAGCGGTTACCGAAATAAATACTTTTATAAAATGTAGTGTGACAGCTTCCATTTTCCTCTCTGAAATATGGAGAGCTGTCAACTGTCACTCCCATATCCCTGGATAGGTGTGTGGAGGAAGAAAAGTGATGAAGACATGGGTTTGTAGAAACAGAATAGCCAGCAGTTTTGGATAAAACCCATAGCTAAGACAAGGGTACTGGGCTGGTGGCTGGGGAAGTTCCTGTCACAAATATGGGAAGAGGAAAGAACAAATTTTTGTTGGCTTTTTGGATTTTTCTCCACAAATTGTACAAGGAACTATAAGGGAAGATTGCCAGGTGGAGGGGCCCAAGGAAGCTTCCTTTACAAGCTGGAGTAGAACAACAGGGAGCAATAATGATTGATGAGTAGCCTGCCTCATCTCTGCCCCTAGAAACAAAGCATTTGTGCATGTGGGAAAAACACAAGGAAAATCCAGTTCCTTGATGCCTTCAGGGAAACTTCACTGCAGATGTGAAAGGGAACAGAAAATATATGCCTACTTCTGTACAAATAATGCATGCTGACCTAGTAATCATTCAGACTGAAGGGCAGATACTCTGAAATCTATAGCCCAGATCCAGAGATAGGTGCCTGAAGAAATCTGATCATTCATTCACTCATTCATTCATTCATTTTTAGCCAGAGCATCAGAGAAACCATTCCTTAACTCCATTACTGTCAACCAGACACAATGGGACCTTGTAGGCCACTTTGAGCCAAGAAAGCTCACCTGCACAAGGTATGATATCTTTGGGGACATCTTTGTAACAGGTGGATCTGGAGCAAGCCTTTCGCACTTGAACATGGCTCCCAGATGTCTCCAGATGCCACTAAACAGGGTTTCTGGCTCCTGGAACAGCCACTGAGGTGCTTCCATTAGGAGTGGGGTGAGGATGGTGATAGTGGTGGAATATTAAGACTCAGCTACTCTGCCATCTAGCAATCTAGCAGAAGGAGGGAGGTATCCCTTTCCAATACAGCAACAATAACACTGAGCACAAATGTCAAATTCCTGAATTATTTTTAACCCTTGGCAAGAGTTGAACTCAGAGTACACACTGGACACCGAATCTAGGGTAATGGTGCCATCTGGAGGAGAGAGGAGAAAGGGACACTTGCTCTCCATTGTGGACCTAGCTGGGTTAAGTAAGAAATTCAAGAACTGAACAGTGGATGCTCTGTGTGAGTTGGAGTGGTTGTAACACTTCCTCCCCTAAGAGGAAGGGTAGAAGCTAAGTAGATATCCTTCTCTGCAAGTTCCTTCCCCAACTCATAAATCCCAAAGTATATTTACTGAAAACAATACAGAAGAAAAGTCAGGAGCTTGGAAATTTACATTACAATGCAGACCAATGGATGAGAAGTAGCACCTGTCAGAAGCGCCCTGAAAGTCAGCTCAAGTTCCCTTCATGTTCCCCTATGGAGTAAACCTTCAACCAGTGCAAAGGGAAGGTGGGGGAAGAGTATCAAAACTTTCATCCAAAAGGACTGAGGGAGAAAACACAGGGCAAATTGACCTGTTTCTGAGAAGCAGGGAAATGGGAACATTTACTCGGCTTAATACCCTACCCAATAAAGGAGAATGAGCAGAAATGATCTGCACATTACAGAGACTGGTAGTTTAATTGGTTTGAATGAGAGTGGCCACCCTAGGTTCATATCTTTGAGTACTTGGTCCCTTGAATGCTTGTGAAGAATTAGGAGGTATGGCCTTGTGGAAGGAGATGTGCTGCTGTGGGTGGACTTTGAAGCTGTAAAAGTCAATGTCAGGCCCACTTTCATTCTCTCTCTCCCTTCTACGGTTGCATCAGGATTAAGCTTTCAGTCTGCCAACATGCTCTCCATCATGTCGAGCATAGATTAACCCTCTGAAACTGTAAGCCCTCAATAAAATATTTCTTCCATAAGTTGCCTTAGTCATGGTATTTTGTTGTAGAAAGAGAACAGTAACTAAGACAGACCCTATGCCCACATTATTTCATGGCTTCCTGGGAATAAAAGCTGGCTCCACCCTCCTACCACTGAGCTGATGTTTAAGATTCTTCTGCGGACAGCTCCTGGAGTTAGTGGAGAGAGCATGAAAGAGGTGAAGACTCAAATGCTTGTAGTCGGTAGCTACCTGCCAGACACATTGGGCTTTCTCTGTCTCATCTCCAACTCCATTTGAGCTTTGCTAGGGTTCCTGTGCCTCTGCTAGAGTGGCTCAGGCTAGTCCTATGCCTCATTTCTCTGATGGGTTAAAACAAAACAAAACAAAAACAGGAACTATTACCAGTCTGATGGCACAACTGGAGTAGCTGTGAGTAACAATGTAGACTTCAACCAAAAGTCTGTTCTGCTGAAGGATTTGACTTTCAGAGAAAAAGTAGCAACCCTAAGCATGTGTACACTAACTCAGAGAGCTTCAAAATACATGAAAAGAAACACCAAAACAACACGGATATGCAGGATCTTTTGTTTTATTTGCCCATATACCTCCCTCTGTAATTCCCAAGGACATTTCAGTGATATCTATGTATCAGCCAGCTTCCACTAACTGATACCTATTGGCTGCCCTTCCCAGTCCAATACACTACTTGTAGTCCAGTCAAGTGGAGTATACTCACCAGAATACTGTATATTCTAAACCATAGAAGAATCTTTTTAAAATTTTTTATTTTTATATTAATCACAGGTTATGCACTTTGCATCCCAGCCATAGGTCCCTCCCTCATTCCCTCCCACTCTCCCCATCCCACCCTCATCTCCTCCCTGCCCTTTTCCTAGTCCTCTGATAGGGAAGGACCTCCTCCCCTTCCATCACACCCTAGCTTATCAGGTCTCTTCAAGGCTGGCTGCAATGTCCTCTTTTGGGGTCTAGCAAGACTGCTCCTCCCTGGGGGGGGGGAGGGTCAAAGAGCCAGCCATTGAGTTCATGACAGAAATAGTCCCTGTTCCCCTTACTAGGGTACCCAGTCGGATACTGAGCTACCATGGGCTATATCTGAGCAGAGGTTCTAGGTTATATCTATACCTGGTCATTGGTTGGAGAAACAGTCTCCTAAAAGACACTTGTGCCCTGATATATTTGATCTTTGTGGAGCTCTTGTCCTCTCCAAGTCTTTCATATGATTCCCTGTACTCAGTCTATGGTTTGGTTGTGAGTCTTAATATCTGCTTTCATACATTGCTAGGTAGAGTCTTTCAGAGGCCCTCTGTGAAAGGCTCCTATCCTGTTGCTTGTTTTTTCCTACATTCAATGTCCATCCCATTTGTCTATCTAAGTGAGGACTGATCATCTTACCCCAGGTCCTCTTTCTTGTTTATCTTCTTTAGGTGTATAGATTTCAGTATGTTTATCTTATCTTTTAGATCTATATAAGTGAGTATATACCATGTGTTTCTTTCTGCTTTTGGGATACCTCACTCAGGATGACCTTTTCCAGGTCCCACCATTTGCCTGCAAATTTCATGATTTCCTCGTTTTTAATTGCTGAGTAGTATTCCATTGTGTAAAAGTACCATAATTTCTGTATCCATTCCTTGACTGAGGGACATCTAGGTTGTTTCCAGGTTCTGACTATTACGAATAAAGCTGCTATGAACATGGTTGAGCAAATGTCCTTATTGTATACTTGAGCATCTTTTGGATATATGCCTAAGAGTGGTATAGCTGGGTCTTGAGGAATCACTATTCCTAATTGTCTAAGAAAGCGCCAAATTGATTTCCAGAGTGGTTGTACAAGTTTGCATTCCCACCAGCAATGGAGGAGGGTTCCCCTTTCTCTCCAACCTCTCCAGCATATGTTGTCACTTGAGTTTTTGATCTTAGCCATTCTGATGGGTGTAAGGTGAAATCTCAGGGTTGTTTTGATTTGCATCTCCCTGATGGCTAAGGACGTTGAGCATTTCTTTAACTGTTTTTCTGCCATTCTACAATTCTCTACAGAGAGTTCTTTGTAGAGAACTCACTACCCCATTTTTTAATTGGATTACTTGATTTGTTGCTTTTTAACTTCTTGAGTTCTTTATATATATTGGATATTAGCTCTCTGTCAGATGTAGGGTTGATGAAGATCCTTTCCCAGTCTCTAGGTAAGAAGTGTAAAATAATAAAATTATATGAAATGTAATTTTGGATCTTAAAAGACTTGAACCAGAAATCAATAACAGATACTTAGGGAATTCCCTATGTTTTTTATAAAGTAGCCCTCAAGGCCCATTAAGAAAAAACCCATGCTATGTGATCATGATACTAAACTCTCTGGTCTGGTAGAGACCTAATATTCCATTTGGCCTAGGTCAATTACCTGGCCACGGTACCTACCCGTAGAAAGGATGGCTTACTTAAGCCTTGTGCTTCAGAGGTAGAAGAATAATTATTTATTGAATGAGACACTATACTTCCCTGCCCCTATGGCAGTTGACAGGGCCTCAGTAGTACAGTTTCATACCTGCCCACTCTTGTAAATGATTCAGAAAAGTATAACTTCTCCATTTCCCCATTCTCACTCTTTGGTGAGCCTGTTTTTCGCAACACTCTGGGCTTCCCTAACATTTTGGATTCTCTTACTTTTTTCCTTTTTTTTTTTAAATTTATTTATTTTTATATCAATCACAGGTTAGGTACTTTGAATCCCAGGCGTAGCCCCCTCCCTCATTCCCTCATTCCCTCCTACCCTCCCACTCCCTCCCTCATCTCCCTCCTCCCCGCCCCCTCCAAGTCCACCAACAGGGGAGGACTTCCTCCCCTTCCATCCAACCCCAGCTTATCCTGACTCCTCAGGGCTGGCTGCAATGTCCTCCCCTGGGAAGTCCAGCAAATCCCTGCCTGAACCTAGGAAGACAGAAAAACAGGTAGAGAATAAAACACAGTATCCTGATGACTGTTGAAGGCTCAACTGGAAAGTTCAGTGATGGACAGAGTATGGGAGAGGAGACATCTACACAGAGCTCATCTAATCTACACGTGGCCTCATCTAATGAGGGATCAATCTTATTTACAACACAATCTGCTTCAGATCAATAAGATATACTTAAAATTCAGGAATTCTATTCCTCTGTGCTTTTTAGTATGCCCCAGGGAGGAAAAAGACCACTAGACATGGTTTTATTAAATTTGTTGAGACAAGGTTTCTATGTGGTCTGAGTTGGCCTCATACTCAGGATCCTCCTGCCTCAGCCTCCCAAATCTGGGATTCCAGATATTTTTTACATGCTTACCTCCAAACAGAGTTTACTTTAACACTAAGATTGGAAATATCTGAACAGAGAGACATCAAACTGATATAACCATGACATGGTAAAACTAGTGCCTTCACCTAGTTGAAGCATCCAAAAAGCAGAATGCAAATTTCCCCAAACCTCAGAAATGTACCTCATATATGAAAGAGAAGAATGTCCCAAATCATTACTCTTGGAAGGGCTTTTATTCAAGATGCTCAATTCCTCTTTCTCAACTTCGATTTAAATATGTCTGTAAAGGTTTGCTACATAAAAACTCCTGTGACAACTTCTGGAGATTTCACTCATTGATTTATTCAAGAATATTATTTTCTGAGAATCTTCTCAGCATCAGACAGTGTAGTCACTCCTAGGACGGAACTGGGACAAAAACAGCATGGCCCTTGCAACTCTTAGATTATAGAGCAAAGCCCTGCCATTTACTCATTTTAAAAACATATAGTGTGGATGTGGCTCAAATGTCACAAAGTGAGGAATTTCTTAGATACAAGCTCAAAGAAGGCCTTTTACAGAAGTGGTACTGGGTGATGCGTCTGGTGAGGATCAGTCATGTTAATGGCAGCCATTCTGACATTCATTGGTGTGCACTGGGCTCTCTTTGTAGTTTCAAATTATGTTCCTTTAATGAAGAATGATATCGAACATTTTTCATTTGCTCATTAGACCATCTTTCATATCTTACTGTGATTTTCATCTCTTCATTTTGCATTATGTGTCCTTTAAACATTCTGCAAACAGGACCTTCTTTTTTTCAGTTAGTATTTTGCAAAAAGAAAAAAATGCTCTGTCAGTGACATACATTTTCATTTTGTAAATGGTCTCTTCAGAAAGATCTAAGTTTCAATTTGGGAAATTCAAATTTATTATTATTTTTTATTACAGCTGGTGTACTTTGTGTTCTAGGGGATTTTTGCCTGTCCTTGGCCAAAGGGATTTGGTTTTCTTGTGTTGTCTTCCACAACTGTAGAATTTTGTTTTTATCTGCAAGGCCCAGGAAATCCTAGCACTTAACATCGTAAGTCCCAGGAAATCCTAACATCTTAAAATGTGGCTCATTTTAAGATGATTTTTCTGAATTATGTGAAGAAATAATTGAGACTCACATTTGCCCATGTGAATGCTTAGTGTTCCTGTTCCATTTACTAAAAAGACACTGCTTCCCCCACTAAAGTGCCTTCAAACACTAATCAATTGACTCATATTCATACACTTCTGTTTGTTGGACCATTGATCTATTTGCTTGTCCTACACAAGAACTACATTCTCTTGATTACTCATGCATTAAACTATATGCTAAAATCACACAGCAGCAGGAGCCCTCTCCTTGCCTTCATCACACGGAAGCCTTCCTTCCCTTCCCTTTCAGAAATAGCTTGGGTGTGTGTGAGATGCATACCTCAAAACCACTTAGGAAACACTATACAATGCTTTTAGTGAGTTTTATTTGAATTGCATTGCAATAGAACCAGAAAACACTGGTGTCTTAAATATTAGATCATCTCACTCAGATGTCTTCAATTATTTAATCAGTTCTTAATTTCTCTAAGCAGCTGTTGGTGGTTCTGAGTGTAATTGTTTTGCATAGATTTTAAAACATGTATAATTATCTAATGCTTTTATCACTAGGTGTTCTTAAAGAAATTTTAATATAATTAAAATGTTTTTAATTTATATTTTCTTTCTGATGCTTTATTCCTTAATTGAGAATTTTTCATAGTGTACTTGATTATATTCACCCCCAAGTACTATACCTAACTTCTCCCAGATCTATTCTCACTTCCTTACCCTCCCTCAGCTGCCCCCCCTCTGCCCCTGTAATAGCCCATTACCTTTGATTTGTGTTGCCCATATGCTCTTGAGTCCATAATTGACCTCCAACCACTGTTATATTTTTCAACTTTCGTTATTATTGTGCTTTTAAGACATGTATTGTGTTTTTGTAGACCAGGTTTACCTGGAACTTACTATGCAGCCCAAGCTAGTGTCCAGCTTCTCTCCAGAATTATGAGCATTGACCACTGTACTCTGCTTTTTCATAATGTTCAAATAAAATATTTTCTAATTCTACTTTTTTGAAATTTCTTTCTTGTTCACTAAAATTGTGTGATTTTTGCTTTTAATTACTTGAGAATTGGTAGATAATCTTTGTATTAATAATTTCTGATTTATCTTCATTGTAGAAATATAGGCTTATACAGCCTTAAGGCTTTTCAGGGTAGTTTACTCCCACAGCAGGGGACACGTTTCTTTCTCCACAGTCTCCCTCATAGCTGAGGTTGGTGAACATTTGAAAAAAATATCTATTGGCCATTTGTGTATCCTTTATTGAGAAATGTCCATTTCATTAGCCCACCTATTGATTGACAGCTTTGTGGTTGTGTGTGTGCGTGTGCGTGTGCGCGTGCGTGTGCGCGTGCGTGTGCGTGTGTGTGTGTGTGTGTGTGTGTATTTCAGCTATCAACCCTTTTCTGGGCCATAGCCAGCAAAGGTTGTTTTCCCATTCCGTAGCCTGTCTTCTAGCTCTGCTGATAATTTCTCTGGCTGTGCAGAAACTTTAAAGATCACATGATCCCACTGTTGATTAAGACATATCCTGTGCTGTTGGAGTCCTTTTAGAAATTTCTTTTCTATAACTATAACTTCCAGTGTATTCCATGTACTTTCCTTTATCACACTTGAAGTGAAGATCTTCAATCTATTTTGAACTGATTTTTGTGCAGTGTGAGAAATGTAGATTTAAGTTTGTTCTTCTGCAAGTGGATGTGGGAGGGAGTCTCCAGTCCTTCCAGGAAGAGGTAAAGCCTATCCTCAGTCTCTTTGATCTGAGAAGACCTCGTGACATTAGCTGCCAGGCTAGAGAAGTTATGCCTTTTCTAAACCTGTGCCTCACATTTCTTCTGTTTGTCCCCTCCCTTTCGCCCTTTCCTGAGGTGGATGGTCGGTTGTTGACCCAGCCTACTGTGGTATGAGTTGCACTAAAGACAGCTGAGGCACATGGTCAGCCTGGAGATGACCATCCTGAATCAGCCACTGAGACAATGCCATGTTGACCTCAGACTTAAGGACTAGCTTTTCAGAGATCAGAAGAGATACCTGTGAAAAAGGTGTCTTCCTTGACACTAGTGTATTTAAAGACTGTGCATTGTGCACAGTCTCAACTATTGTACGTTTCTTCTCATATAAAGTAAACACACATACACACACACAAACCAAACCAAACCAAAACAAAACAAAACAAAAAACATGGCTGCTAGGGAGGTATGAGGGAAAGGGGGAATAAGAAAAGGAGCCAGAGGAAGAGTGTTGTCTAAGTGCATTGCACACATATGAGAAAATGTCATCATGAAAACCATTACTTTCTACAATTAATTTCTGATAGCAAAATTGATAACAGAAAGAAAATAAAATTCCTTCATAATTAAAAGAATCAAAAGCCAGGAAAAGGTCTAATTAATTAAAGCCAGAATAAACCAGAAGAAAGAAACCAAGTAGTTTTCTTTTACAGAAGGCTGATTAAAGATGGAACCACTAAAAACATTATTAGTGAACGCTTTGGGACTGCCAGTGAATTGAGAATTAACCATAGCCCATTCTTTTCTGTAGCTGCTAATGACACGCAGGTCACACAGGCATCCCCAAGGATACACACACAGTCCTGATTTCCGACAGCAGACCTCCTGAGGAGGTTTCAGCCAGGAGTCAGTGACTCTACCAGAAATAGCATGGATTTGAAAGGTGCTAGATACCTACGTCCTGAACAGGCTGGAGTGTGTTAGTGCAGGAGATAGGAATGAAGGCTTGTGTTACAGAGCAACCATCAGTTGTAGATTTTCTTATCTGAATCATCTTTGCAGACCTTGAGATTAATAAAATAAAAGTTAAAAAACTAGGGAAAAACCCTAAAAATACTAGAAACTATAACTACTACATAGCAATGAGCCAGCAAGCAAAGGCCTTTGGTCACAGGAAGGTGTGAAGTTATCTTGGCACCTCACATTGTGAGAAAGTTAATGTCCTGAAGAGCTTAAAATACTTTTCTGTAAGGTCAGTCTGCCTCTCTGCTGAGTGGCTGAATTCCACAAACCTGACCACAATTCCAGAATAGACTAACGCAGTTTTTGTCTGGCACTTAGAGAGGGCTTATGTGCAGGCCCATTAGCTATAATATATGCTGTCCCTGCCAAGTGATGGGGTAATTACCCTCAAGATTCAGGATCTGATGAATATCACAATTCTACTAAAAGAAATAAAAATTCTTTTCCTACTTAAAAACATGAAATGTTTTAGTAAAAACCAGTAAAATATTTAATGCTTATCTGTACAGATAAATAGCTCTTTCTAATTGGGACAGTGCTAGTAACTTAGTTAATTCAAAATGACTTAAATAATTCTCTAGTATCTAGACACTTTCTTTAGAGAGCTACATTTCCTCTACTGTCACAGGCTCTACTGTCAGGGATAGTATATATCCCTTGCCACAACTGTTCTGAAACATCAATGTTTTATTTACTAGAATCACTAAAAATTGTACCTGGATCATACCTCTGAACCAATCAACCATAGATATAAGCATTTAGAAGTTTCCTGAGCAGCCATCACCCACCATGCTTACCCCAAAAATGGAGCATAGTTTATGACTTGCTCAAAGCAAATACATGTTGGTCAGGAGTCATCTTTACGGAAAGAAAAGATTCTAGACACAGTAGGACTTAAGTTCACTGGTTGAAAGCTGAACATAGCCTACCTCACTAGCCTTTAGCAGAGAATTCCTACAGCTAATTAAACATCTTTGGCTGAATACAAATTAACTCAAAAAGTCAGTAACCCTCCTGTATACAAACAACAAACAAGCTGAGGGAAAAAAATAGGGGAACACCCTTTACAATAGCCACAAATAATATAAAATATCTTAGTGTGGCTCTAAGCAAATGAAAGACCTGTACAACCAGAACTTCAAGTCTTTGAAGAAAGAAACTGAAGAAGATATCAGAAAATGGAAAAATCTCCCATACTCATGGATCAGTAGAATTAACCTAGAAAAAATGGACATCTTAACAAAAGCAATCTATAGATTCAATGCAATTACCATCAAAATTTCAAGACAATTCTTTACAGACCTGGAAAGAACAATCCTCAACTTTATATGGGAAAACAAAAACCCCAGGAGAGCTTAAAACCATCCTGTACAATAGAACTTCTGACAATATCAGCATCCCTGATTTCAAGCTGAACTACAGAGCAATACTAATAAAAATCCATATGGTATTGGCATAAAAACAAACAGGTCCATCAATAGAATAGAACTGAAGACCCAGAAATAAACCAACACATCTATGGGCAAAACATACAATGGAAAAAAGAAAAGCATCCTCAACAAATGGTGCTGGTCATACTGAATGTCTGCATGTAGAAGAACGCAAATAGATCCATATTTATCACCCTGCATGAAACTCAAGTCCAAGTGGATCAAAGACCTCACCATAAAACCAGATACACTAGATCTAATATAAGAGAAAGTGGGGAATAGCCTTGGACTCATTTGTAGAGGAGACAACTTTCTGAACAGAACACCAACAGCTCAAGCACTAAGATCAACAATTAATAAATGGTACCTCATGAAACAGAAAAAGCTTCTGCAAGGCAAAGGACACTGTTAATAGGATAAAATGACAACCTACAGAATGGAAAAAGATCATCAACAACCCTACATCTAACAGGGGGCTAATATCCAAAATATATAAAGAACTCAAGAAGTTAAACACCAAGAAACCAAATAACCCAATTAAAAATGGGGTACAGAGCTAAATGGAGAATTCTCAACAGAGGAATCTCAAATGGCTGAGAAGCACTTAAATAAATGTTCAACATCCTTAATTATCAGAGAAATACAAATCAAAACATCTTACACCTGTCAGAATGGCTAAGATCATAAACTCAAGTGACAGCACATGCTGGGCAGAATGTGGAGAAAGGAGAACATTCCTCCACTGCTGGTGGGAATGCAAACTTGTACAACCACTTTGGAAATCAATCTGGCATTTTCTCAGGAAATAGTTCTACCTCGAGACCCAGCTATACCACTCCTGGGGCATATATCCAAAAGATATACCATATCATACCACAAGGACACTTGCTCAACAATGTTCACAGCAGCTTTACGTAATAGCCAGGAACTGAAAACCACCTAAACATCCCTCAACTGAGGAGTGGATAAAGAAAATGTGGTACATTTACACAATAAAATACTACTCAGCTATTAAAAACCCAAGATATCTTGCAAGTTGCAGGCAAGTGGATGGGACTAGAAAATACCATCCTGAGTGAAGGAACCCAGACCCAGAAAGACTCACATAGCATATAGTCATTTATTAGTGGATATTAGCCATAAAGTACAGGATAACCATGCTATGATTCACACATCCAATGAAGGTTAAGTAACAAGAGCTCAAGGAAAGAGATTTGAATAGCACTCAGAAGAGGAAATAAAACAGACATTTTAAGTAGATAGAGAGAGGGAAATGAGTTGGACATGGGGGAGAGAGGAGAATGGGGTGTGAATCAGGTGTGGGGAAGGGGCATTGGGAGAGAACGGAAATGGGGCGGCAACTCTGGGACAAGGGAGGCTCTCAGGAGTCCAAGGGAGTGATCCTAGCTGAGACTTCTAGCTGTGGGGGTTAAGGAGCTTGAAGTGGCCTCCTCCTATAGCCAGGTGGGACTTCCAATGATGTAAGGGCATTACTATCCATAGAACCTATCTTAAGGGGTTTCAGCATTAGAAAAGTTGAAAACAACTTCCCTAAAAGGATGTAAGTACTATGGGTGAAATTTTAGGCATTTGAACCATCTTGAATGTTTCTGGCTTTATTGCATCAGTAGTCTTACCTAACAATTAAGTACCAATGCACCCTCAGGAAGAGTTGCTGTAATTAGTCAAGCACACATGTCAAATTATACAAAATTTATTCCCATAAACTTCTAAATGTTTTAGGAAAATAAGCAGTGATGGCATATGTGAACATCTGTCACCTCCTGCTGCCCTTCCTGAAGCAAGCAGCCGCTCTGTACTCTTTAGGAACATGCCTGCCCTAATTAGCTGATCGTGTGCACCTGTACACAACCACGCCACACACACACACACACACACACACACAGAGAGAGAGAGAGAGAGAGAGAGAGAGAGAGACAGAGACAGAGACAGAGAGAGAGAGAGAAGGAGGGAGGGAGGGAGAGGGAGTGGGATACACATATAATTAATGTTTTATTTTAATTTAAAATACCAATTTGTGTTTCTGCAACACTCAGGTCCAGGTCAGTACAGAGTCTCAGCAGACAGTCTCATCACAGCTTTTGCAAATGCACACATTCAAATGGAGTCATGAAAGAAAAACGAACTGGGGGTGTTTTAGTGAATAATCAATTATGGTACTGATAATCTCTTAGCTGTCCAAATTCCATTATTATCTGAAATTTTAAATAAATGGTTTAAATGGTCTCATGAAATTAAGACAAATTAACTCCATTTTAATCCAAATTGTTTTGCTTTTATTTATAAGGATTTCTTCCATGTTTAGCTGATTTGAAGGGAAAGATTTGTAGTTTCAAAGAATAATCTGTCTACTCATTTTTCTGCCCAAATGAAAATAAAGTCACTTTACAAAATAAAACATTAGCTTCAAAACATAGCCTTTAGCTTAGCAGAATTAAGACTTGTTAGCCCAATGTTTGGCTGTGAGTTCCTGCGTCTCTCTTCAGGCACTGCTGTGACGTGCCTTTCAGAGGACAACTCTCTCATGGTCCTCTCTGCAAGTTTTGCCGAGTATCATTCATAGTGTCAGGGGCTGGCACTCTCAGGTAGGGTGGGACTTTGGTTGGGCCAGGCATTGGTTGGGCATTCCCTCAGTCTCTGCTCTATCTGCTCTCTCTTTACCCCTGCACATCTTGTTTGCAGGGGAGGGGAAGAGAGGGAAGGTAAGACTAGAAGGGGAGAAGGGATGGGGCTACAACAAGAATGTAAAGTAAATTTTAAAAATTAAAAAAAGACTTGTTAGCCACTGATGCTAAATTATAGTGTTCACTGACAGTAATCTGTACATTTATCTGGCAAAAGGTAATTTTAGCTCATCAATGAGGACAAATAATGCACATTCTTAGAGAATTCTGAAAGAATAGCTCTAGCCACAAAGAACAGGACATGCAAGTTTATTAAAAAACAAAACAAAACATGTCAATGAGGGACCCTTCCCTCATTGTGAATTCCTGTGAATATCTTCCATATTTGAAAACAACCAAAAGGATACAATGACCATACGCTGGGGCATAGTTCTAAGGAGGCATGGAGTGTGCTGTATAGTCTTGTTCTTGGTCTGGATTTTTGCTTCACCTCTACATACTGGAAGATATCCCCTTTATTGTTTACTTTTCTTTAGCTATGACAGAATAATCCGGCAAAAAGCAATTTAGGGGAGAAGGTTCATTCTGTCTTCAATTTTCAGAAGTTGTACAGCCCATCTTGGCAAAGAAGATATAACAACAGGCAGGAAAAACATGGCAACAGGGCAAGAATGTGGCTCTTCATATTTTATACCCACACAGGAAGCAGAGAGAGAGAGAAGACAGAGGTGAGTCAAGGCTGTAAACCATCCAAGCTGCCCCCAGTGATATAATTCCTTCAGCACGTTTCCACCTCCTAAATGTCCCATAATCTCCCTAAATAGCACCACCAACTGAGGATGAAGTTCAAACACATGAGCCTATGACTTCTTACTGAGCCCAGCATCACACAGTTGAGATCTCTGAGGTACAGAACAGTAACTCTGAACTGTTGAGCACAATAAGGTCATTTCACATGTGTGGGAGAGTAGCAACAGCCCTAAGACAAACCCCTCAGAAACCATCAGATGAAAAGAGGCAGGAATTCACACAGGCAGAAATCCCAGTGACATGAAGGTTTCGTAAGGTACAGCATTTCTCTTTACTCTTCTTTAGCTGTTTCTTTTTCTTTTTCCTTTTTTTTTAGATCTATAAAACAGCCTACAACTTGTTACCTAACCCAGAATAGCCTCACATCTGGGGTCTTCAGACCTCAATCCCTCTTTGAAGTGCCAAGATTATAAGCAAAATGCCACCATATCTTGCTGCAGAACAATTTTATCTGTGCCCCATGTGACAGGACTTCATGGCCCACTGAAGCATGCTTGAGGCTACAAGGAACAAATTTATTTGGCTAAATACATCAAAGAAGAATAAAAGATCACTACAAACAACTTTCCTTCAGTTCCAAGTAGACATATTTATTGCATTAATTCCCAGAGTGGTGCTTTCTTCCCCATTGGCTGTGCTTCATGTAGTTTCTGGATCACTACCAAGTCTCCTGCCTCCTGACCATAGACACAATTAATAACCCCTCCAGGTCATGTATCATTACTGTGATTGTCACCTGAGCAGCATCAGGGACAGTTCTTTAGAGCTAATTAAAAAGAAAATAGTGTGGAATAGAAGAGGCTGGAGAAGAGGGTTTGGAAAAACAAAGAAGGGCTTTGTATGTATAACTTAGTTATTAAAAGGAAAACTCAATTTTAACATCAGTTGAGTGAAGGATTAATAGAGTTAAAAGTGAAATCCAATTATTTAGAAATGATGCAAGCTTAGTCAGCAATGTGGTTAAGAATATAGAACTAACCCGGATCCCATCTAGACTATTTATCATCTTACTGGGAGGCTTATCTCACAACCTTCCCCATATTATTTTTTATCCTTTTTTTTCCCCACCTGCTACTTTCTATAAAGTCTCCTTAGACAGAGCATGAACGCCTCACATTACCCTATCTTCACCCCTTTCCCAAGCACAGAAGGGAACTGAACTCATGAGGTCAACTCTGACCTAGGGATTTCCTTGTGTTTTGTTCTCCTCTGTCCTGAGGAGGCAAAGAAAATGCTTGCTTTATGCCTAGTGATTTTTTAAACAATTATAGTTAATTTCAATGACTTGAATATTTCAATAAATGTATTTTATATGTGCTCAGCTTTATCTGACAACCTATCTTGTCTTCATTTTTCTACCACCCAAATTTCCCCTTCTATTTTCACATCATGTGTGTGCATTTTAAGAAAATCTAGATTCCATGTGTGGAAACAAGGTGATGTTTGCCTGGGTCTGGCTTATCTCACTTAACATGATTACCTGCAGTCTTATCTGTTCAAAGTCCCTCACACTTTGTCTGTGAAATGCAGTTTAGCTGAGGGCACTGATCCTTAAAGAGTCACACCTCCCTTCATTGCAAAACTCACCTTGAAGCTCCCCTGAGCCTCTACTGTATTTGAGTAATTATTTATGAGATCAAAGCATGCTGGTTCTGACCTGATGTAGTTATGAGAACATGTGTGTCACAGTTTGTTTCCAGCTGCAAAGTTAGACACACACACAAACAAAACACACAATCAAAACAACAACAACAACCAAAAGACAAGAACACAGAATGCAGAGAGACAAGAGCAATGGCTTAGCAGTAACCTCAGTGGGTACAGAATAATCATGGCATCTTCAAGATGTGAACAAAGGCCAGAATGAGTCCTGACCTTGTTGTCCAGCAGAGACTTCTCATTTATTTAGTTTTTGCAGTCTGACCTGTTCTATTCACAATATCTATCATTTGGAATTTTGAGGCCAAAATAACAAATACCAATTATTTAGTCAATGTCTATCTTGTGCCAGTACTCAATTAATACTCAGTAAGCTACAGTTGTTTCTTATAGTTCATTAACATTACAATTTTACTACTATTATGATGACCATGGAGCCATGATACTATGATTATCATGGGAAATAGTGCTTTTAATCTGAAGATCTCTCTGTCTCTGTTCTTGTCTCTCTCACACACACACATACACACAGCAAGTCTCAAAACTACAGAGGTATACACATGTTAAAAAAATTTTCAGACCTATGACACTGTCTGAACCATGGGAGCTGTCTGTTTTGTTGATTAGGGAAAAGTAACAGAAGTCAAATGCTAGTTGGATTGTATAGAACCCCCAAAATTCAGGAAACAAAAGCAAAAGTTTATATATATTACATCATACTCAGAGGTTCCAAACAACAAAGCAAGCAATTACCAAAATGAAGACATATCATATTAAAGCAGAAAAATAGTCAACTAGTCATCTGGCAGGGCAATAAACAATACATAAGGAAAGCACATACAAAGTGATACACATACAATTTATCAAAAGGGAAAATGACCCTATAGATGGCTCTCAGAAGAATAAATGAAGATTGCCAATAATGACCAATAAATATATTATCACCCACCAAAGAAATGCCAGTCAAAAACCAGAATGCCATCTCACCCCACTTAAATTTACTGTCAACAATGAACATATAAATGCCCGTGAACATTTGAACAAGGACTTTT
Source organism: Pachyuromys duprasi (assembly GCA_028658305.1). Lineage (NCBI taxonomy): Eukaryota > Metazoa > Chordata > Mammalia > Rodentia > Muridae > Pachyuromys > Pachyuromys duprasi. The sequence goes on from CM053758.1 coordinate 9,500,869, forward strand.
TATCCAATCTGGGAGAAAATACAAATTAGTGCAGCCACCATGGAGAATGATTCAGAGAGAGAAAGCATTCCTGATGGACCCATCAATATCACAAACTCAATAAAAAATAATAATAAATCAGGGGCTTCTAAAAGATCATTTAAAACACAACCCATATACCCAAAGCCCATGGAAAATTGCAGAAAGGGGGTCAGAAAAATTATAAGAGATAGAGGACCAGAGAATCTGTTGTGAGAGTGTCTTCTAGTATATGACAGAAAAGCTACACCCATGAAATCTCAAAACTATGGTCACCTAAACAAGATCTGTAAAATGCATAAATGGAGAAATCTCACAAAACCCTACACCTAAATGAAGAGCTACAAGATGCTGAGAGAGGGAGAAATCCATCTTCTCCAGGGAAGAACCCATCTGGTAAGTAATCCAATCCCCAGTGACTAGCCCTAAACATGAATATATATGCGCAACATGTAATGAATTTGGCAGGTCGTATATGGATACTTATATATTTAACAATAGTAATTAAAGAATAGGTCATAAAGTTAAGAGGAAGTGGAGACACAGAGGAGTTTGAGAGGGGAGAAAAAGCATGTAAATAATATAAACTCATGACATTCTCAAAAAATATATTTAATTTTAAAAAGGCCTATCTTAGAAAATTAAATTTTTCACTTGTATAAATATGATAGCAAGCATCCCTAAATTCATGAAAAATTAGTTTATATCAAACTAGTCTAATAAAAATTTTAAAACTAAAGGTATAAAAATGAATTTAACATATAGGCTAGGTCTTCCCTTGTTGGTCGCATACCCAAAGGAACTCAAATGATCATTCCAGATACCTGTGCAGCTATTCTTATCGCAGATTTATTCACAATACAGAGAGTCAGCCTAGGTGCCCATCAAAGGACACAGAGTGGTATATGTACACAACAGAATACTATTCAGTGAAGAAAAAGAACAAATTCTTGTCATCTTATGGACAGAAGGACACTAGAGTAAATCAAATAATCCAGGAAAAGAAACACAAATACTGTGTAGCGTATTCATGTGCACTTGTGGAAAATTGAAAAGTCAACCTGATTATGAATAGTAGTACTGTTGTAGCATAGTAGTCTTGGATTTGACCAGTGCATGACATGCATTGCAGTAACCCCCCTAGCCCTAGTACTGTTTACAACTGACATGATAAAAATATTTATAATATGAATACAAACTTGTAAGTTTTATCTTAAAAGCTTTATATAAGCATGCAACATACATTGACCGCATTCATTCTGTATTAGTTACTTTCCTATTTCTGTGAAAAGACACCAGGATCAAGGTAACTTGTAGAAGAAAGAGCATATCAGGGCTTACATTTCCAAACATCACCTGAGTCCACAGACATCGCATCAGGCATCACGGTAGTAGGCAGACAGCTATAGTTCTGAAGCAGTAGCTGAGAGTTCACATCTGATCCACAAAATAGAGAGTGCTGAGAATGGCCTGAGCTTTTACAACCGCAAATCCACCTCAGTGACACTTCAACAAGGTCACAACTTCTAATCCTTCCCAAACCATTCCATCAAGCCTATAGGGAGCCATTCTCATTCAAACCGCGGTACATTCCTATTCCCCTCCCTTAAGGCTCCTTCCCTTTCTTCTGATACCTTTCCCCTTGCTGAAATCCCCCCTCTGAATTTTTTTATTGCACCTCATCCCCATGCCAGATTCCACACATGAGAGAAAACATGTGGTAACTGTCTTTCTTAATCTCTTATTTTTCTTAACATGATCCATTTGTTTGCCAATGACATGATTCAGTCGTTCTTAATGGCTGACTGACACTCTGCTCTGTATAGATGCTGTGTGTCTGATCCATTAATTCACCAGTGGGCACCTAAAATGATTTCACACGGTAGCTCTTGTAAATAGTTTAGTAAAGAACTTGTAAAGGCTGTTGTTTAAAAAGTTGACTGATTTTTGAGTGCCTGCCTAGAAGTGCTTGGCTCTGTTACATTTATTTTTGCTTTGCTGAAGAGCTTTCACATTGATTTCCAAAGTGGGTTGACTAATACCCATGCCCCCAACAGTGCACAAAGATTTCTGTGTTCTCACATCAGTATCTGTTTCTTTTCTGAACACATGTGAACTATACAAATATGGATTTTTTTTGTAACCTTTGGATACACTTAACTTTAATGATATAATGATATCCTCCCACTCAGCTGGAGTTGCCTGTCTCATCCATCTCCCTCTTTGTCCTTTCTCATCTGTGGTAGACCTCTCTCAGTATCTGTTTTTCCTTTGTGCCCTTTTCCTGCTAAATTCCACATGAGAGAAAAAAACATATCTGTCTTTGTGAGTCTCCTTAGTTTGTTTACCATAGTCATCTGATATTCTTAACCATCCTCTTGTAACTGATGTAATTTCATTCTAAATGGCCAAATACATGTGCACTGTGAGTACACACCATATTTTCTTTATCCACTTAATCTATTCACAGCTATTAAATCTCCTGTTGTAAATGAGTCGAGGAGCTGGGTTATATGGTAGATCTACTTATTCCCACAATGACTAGACCAATTTACACTATCACTAACAGGTATCTTTTCCCCAGAGCCCTTGCTGCATCTGTTTTTGTTTTGTTTTGTTTTGTGTTTGTTTGTTTGTTTGTAGACAGTCATTCTGACTGGGTTAGGTGGAGTCTGGTGATAATTTTGACATACATCTCCCTGGTGACTAAGGATGTCGCATGTTTTTTTACATACTTATAGTCCACTTGTTTGGAAACATGTCAAAGTACATCATTGGCCCTTTTATTTCCCGAATTGCTTCTTTTTCTGGCATTTCATGTGTTCTAATTCCTTATGTAGCTGTCTCTTAATTCCCTTTCAGATGAGTAGTCACCAGCATAGGCTGTCCATTTACCCTGTTGACTATTTCTTTGGTTTTGTAGAAACATTTTAGCTTGTGCCAATATTATTTAATTTTGCTATTATTTTTGAGTTATTAAAGAAAGTCTTTGTCCATGCCTAGTATTTTCACATGTATCCTACATTTTCCTATAGAAGTACCAACGCTCTGAAGTTGATTTGGGCATAGGGTTAGAAATGGGGATCTGGTTTCAGCAGACATCCTATTTTTCCCAGCACTGTTAATTAGAAGGATGGTCTTTCCTTTAACATGTTCTCAGAAGCTTTGGTTCCTACGTGGATATGATTTTTTATTAGTTCTTTAATGTGTTTTGATCATATTCACTTCCTTCTCCAGATTCAACCCTACCCACCTAACTTTGTCTCCATTTTATTTTAAACAATCAAATCCAATTTGTACTGCATGTTTACTTTGGATATGTACTTTCTGCTAGAGCTAGAGAGTGTTCTACCTGCCAGGAGCCACATCCTTAAAGAAAACCAACTCTCCTCTCCCAACAGCTATTAATTGCCAATAGCTATTCAGCTAGGGCTGGAACTTAATGAACACCTCACCTCTGCATGCTGAAATTTTGCATATGCTGTTACAACTACTGTGAGTTCATATGTGCAATTCCTCTGTTGTATCTAGAAAATACCGTTATACTTAATCATCCACTTCCTCTGGGGCTTACAATCTTTCCACCACCTCTTTTGATCCCTGATCCTTGGGAGGACAGGGTGTGATATAGTTGTTCCATGTAGGGCCGAGCAAGCTTCAGTCTTTTATTCTATGTACCCTATGAGGGTTTCTGAAGTTTTCATTGGTTGTTGGTCAGGCTCAAAGTGGAGTTTTATAATATAACATCTGCTTCCTCACACTCAAAGAGTTGATGTTTGATTCTTGGCACTGAAAGAAAAAGATGAATTAGCAACAGGAATGACAATGAGCCGTGGGCATACATAAAGTCAAAGCCAGGTATAAATTCAACATCCATATCCCTAACAACACCAGTGAAAAGCATTAAATAAATAAATAAACATATATATATATATATATATATATATATATATATATATATCTGGGCTGGAGAGCATGCTCTGTGGTTAAAAGCATTTGATGCTCTTTCAGAGTGCCCTAGTTTGATTTCCAGGACTTAGAAACTAACAACTGTCTATAATTCCAGTTCTGGAGAACATGATGCCCTCTTCTGAATATACACATAAAAAAATAAACAATTAAGTATGACACAAAAAGAAGAGGAAATAAGAAATAAAAACATAATAAATGCAAAACAAATTATTTAAAGTTAAAATATTCAAAAAGTAAAAAAATGAGAATCCAGAGAAAAGTAAAATCTCCACTACAGGTCACAGTGGATATTAGGTACCTAACCAGTACCTAAACAGTCATTTCTTTCTGTTCTTTTGTTGGGGTGCGTGCTCTTTGAAAACATTTAAAATTCATCTTTCCCTCTTTTGTGTGTTGCTCACCATCAGTCATGGGGCATGGCTTGGTATGCAGCTCGTCAGAGTGGCTTTCACTTTCCCTGATTGCTGGTTCAAGGCTGGATAGAACCAATACTTGTGAAGTGGAATTTACTTAGGAAGGAGCCTTTCAATGAACCCCCAGAGCTGACCTGACAGAGCTGTACTAGCCTGTCTGGTTCACAGGCAACTCTGTAAAGTTCACATGGAGAGTGAAAGAACTACCCACACTGGCCAGAAATGGCCAGAACTGTTTCCAAGTTTTCCAAATGTCCAGGTTCTGCACTCAGTCACAGCGGTTTGCTCAGTCTCCCCACCATCTCAGCAGGTCCCCAAAAGAGATACTCCTAAACAAAAAGTTAACCCTGCCCATGTGCTGCCAACAGAAAACTCACTGTATCTTTCATTGGGCTTGTTTCAGCTTCATTCCAGAGGGCTACCCTGGGGTCACAAGATGGATGTTGCTCAGCACCTCATGGTAATAGTTTGTCCAAATTCCAGGGGAAAGGAGGATGCAGAGACTGGCATCATCCCTACACAGCAAGCTTGGGCTACTGGGAGCTTCCTATCTTAACACTGTACTTTGAGAAAGATAGAACTCATTGCAAATGTTAGCCTCTGGGTAGCTTACATGGCCAGTGCCTGATAGCTGCCTTTCTGTAGTGCATCTGTTTCTGTTTTCTACTGTGCACTGAAGTCTCAGGAAAAGCTGCACCTGTGATAAACATTTTCTAATGCTGAATAACTAATTAGGGCTTCTGCGATGGTACAGAGCAGGGCTGATGAGTCAAGAGCTGATTATTTTGGACTATCTTTAGGCTCCTAGATAACCATTTATTCCCCACCTAACATCATTGTGACTACTAACTAAACTTTTGTTAGAATGTCCAAAATAGACCCCTTCTTTCCACCAATCCAAAAGCTAAGAATGTCACCCAATTATACTCAAGTCACATAGCAGAGAGTTCTAGACTCTTCAGTAACTTGCCTGTCCGGATGTTTCCACCAGTGTAATTTTACCATTCCTGACTCGTGATTTTTGTTTGTTCCCTTACTAGAAAACATCATCAAATTGCTGCCATGTTGGAACATGAACTTTTAAGTAACTTGAATTATGTGTTCCCAGACCATAGACTTCTATATTTGGCTCCAGAATAAAATACCTCTAATTGCTTTGAGATGAGTCGGGAGAGCTGGTACATAGTGTGTGTGTGTAGGTGCACGTGCATGCACAAGTTGTGACTGGAGATTGATATTTGATATCTTCAATAACTCTCAACCTTTTTTTTTTTTTTTGAGACAGGGTCTCTCATTGAACTGGAAGCTTTGCAATTGGGCTAGATTGGCTATCCATCAAGCCTCAGTTTTTTCTCTGCTTTCCCAATCTTCATTGCAGGTATGTGCCGCTGTGTCTTGCAATGGAGTGGAACTCAGGTCCTCATGCTGGTGTGACATGCACTTTACTGACTGAGCTGTCTCCTAAGCCCAAAGAGCTTTGATTCCATGATGGTTTTCCCTGTTTGTGTTTTGTGTCACTTCTTGACCACAGCTCCGAGGTTACAGCTGATGCATTCTTTCTCAGCTTCCGTTCCCATAAGCACAGTCTCTGGGCCTTTCTGGGCCTCTTTCTGTCCAATCTTTATTTCTCTGTACCCTTGCCATCAACTGCCTTACTCCTAACATGAACTTCCTGACTTCTATTCTGCTGACATAGCTCTTTGTTTTATTTCATTTTATTTTATTTTAAGTTGAGTTCTTTCTCCTTTGAGGAAGCACAGAATAAGCTTCCTGGTCGATAACAATGGACTTTAAAGATTTTTTTTTCTTCTTTTTGGCAGTGTCCTCAAATATACCTGAAAAATAAGTATCTTTCAAATAAAGCAAAAGATGAACAAAAGACAACACTTCAACAAAAAAAGGAAAAACTAAGCCATTACTTTGCTGCAGAGCATGCAGGGTCCTCAAAGTTGGCTGCACTTAGACTTTTGTGGAAGAGCTTTTTGGCCTCTGAAGTGTGCCTTTTAAATGAAGCTAAGTATTTATTTTGGTATCTCTGGAGAGGCCGCAGCAAAAAGGCCAGGTCACTGCAGGGGAGATATTCTGAGATCACATTTATAGAGTCCAGGCCTGGGAAGCTGGCTTCGGAAATTAGTTCAGCCATAAATTGTCCAGGCTGTGCACTGTCTCCAAACACTGCATTTTTCATTACATTGGGGAGCTAATAAATATCATCTTTTATTAATGTAGGGCAGCACCCTTGACTCAGAGGATTTTGTTATGGAAAAAGACAGCATTTAAAAAGAAAGTTTACTGTGGAATTTTTCAGAGAGACTGGGTCATTTGTAGAAAACAAATACAGAATCACAAAACTGAGATCTTAGCACAATATTGGGCAGCCATCCCTGGATAAATCGATCTCCATCTCCTTGGCCTTTGTACCCTTGTATCACTGAAAGATACTGGTTTGGATCTCTGGGGACTTGTGGCTGTGGATAATGCCTGTTTGGATGCAATAAAGGGACAGCTAAATGAGAGGAAGGAGAACTATTAGGAAGTACTATCGGGTAAGTATGGATGGTTGTGATCGTTAAAGGGTCTGGTGGGATGAAGTGTGTGTGAGTTTGTGTGTGTGTGTCTTACTGAGTTCCTTTAGTGTTGCTCTTCTGTATATGTGTGTGGGGCTGACCATTTGGAATTAGATAATCCATCAGGGAGCTCTTGCCTGAGGGAGACTGATTCTCCTTATCTCAGCATTAACTGTGACTAGCTCTTTATCTCAGGGTGGGTTCCTGAGAGTGCCTTCATCCACACTGACATAGCAACTACTGCCATTGTTCAAGTCTTACTTAGGTGACCATATTGCTGAGGTTCTCTATCATATTAAGAGGACACTGTATGGCAGCAGGCGCCCTGGTCCTCTGGCTCTTACAGTCTTCCTGCTCCTTCTTCCCTGGGCCTGAAATAGATGGGTTGTGCTGCAGATGTATCAGATAAGGTTGAACATCTCGTGGTCTATTGCTCTCTGTGTTTTGATGAGTTGTAGGTTTCTGTCATTGTCTACACTTGCTACCAAAGTCATTGCTAAGAAGTCATTTACCAGCCATGTCATGAAGCAAATCACATTTCCTCAGAGGAACAAAGCCTTGATTAAAGGTACATGACAGAACACGTAAGCATCCAATATACTAAGCTATGACCACACTGACCCAAGGACAAACCTATTTAATTCCTCAAAATGACACTGCCCAAGTGCCACAAAAGTATATGAGCTGCCTCTGCCCATCTTGAATGTATCTGTGATTTAATCCACATGCAGCTTATTCTACAACAGCTCCATGATTATCATATGCGACCCAATATAAAATACACCAATGTGGAGTCACAATATTATTTTTCTGAGAGGTTGGAAAGAAATTAGGGATGGACTTATGGCTAAAATATCTTAGAGAGGCATTGAAGGAGAACTGAAACTTTATATTGTGTCATACCACTCAGCTCCCAGTCTACATCACTTTTTGCTGAATAATTGTATTAACTCCCTGACTGATCTCGGACTTCCCATTTGTGATCTTTTGACCCATTTCTGTATAGCAACTACAGTGACATCAGAGGATGGAAATCTAAAATTGCCATTTTTAGCATTGTTTAAAATGCTTCCACTTTTATTAACAAATTCTCTGAGTTAAACATCCTGGTCTTTGAATCCTGTGTGGTGTGAGTCCTATGTGCACCATCCTGATTGGCCTCATCCTCTAGGCTCTAGAAGAATGTAATCAAGGAGTGGGTTTAATCTATCACAACAAAAAATTTTAAACAGGAATTATTTTGAGGCCAGTGAGATGACTAGGTGATAATGGTGCCTGTTACCAAGCCAATGACTTGACTTTGACTGTGGGATCCATATGGTAGGAGAGAATTGATTCCCCAAAGGTGTCTTTTGACACACACACACACACACAGAGACACAATAGATAGATAGATAGATAGATAGATAGATAGATAGATAGATAGATAGACAGACAGACAGATAGATAGATAGATAGATAGGTATAGATGGGAAAAAGTTAAATAGTGCACTTTACCTTTACTCAATTCCGTATTTTTTGTGAGTCTTTTGGCTGTCTTTCTGGCTAAAGTCCATTGTTTATCAAACAAAACAGTTGGTCACAAATATGTATAGAATAAACTTGCTTAGACAAAAGGAACAGAAGAAGGGAGAAGAAGAGACACAAATGGAAGAGAGATTCAGAGAGAGAGAGGAAATAGAGGCATAAGGGGAGAAGGAAAAAGAAGACTTTGGATCTGTGCTGCCACACCTTTCTAACTAGAATACCTACAGGAAATGATTGTCACATTCCCTTGCAGACTTGAGATAATGGGACTCCTAAGATAAATGTAGTGAATGGTGGAACATCTTTTGGGTATAGCTGGATCTCAAGGTAGTGCTATTCCCAATTTTCTGAGAAAGCTCCAGTTTGATTTCTAAAGTGGTTATACAAGTTTGTGCCCCGACCTGCGGGACCTAGTTATTCGTGGGGTCTGAGGGGATCCAAGCCTGAAAGAAAAACGGGCGGGAAAGAAGGAAAAAGACCAAGCAGTTTCCTTGTCAAGGTCTCGTTCAATGGGATGAAAAGTACCAGTTTTAAAAGTGGAGAAAGGAAGGAGCAGGGAGGGGTAGGTAAAATCCCTGTGAGAGGAATGGTTCCGCCTGGGCAGCTTGTGATCTTGGAATGTCCTTCCGCCTGGGCAGCTCCTGATCTTGGAATGTCTTCCCACCTGGGAGCTTCCTTATCTCTGGAATGTCCGGTTCCAACTGTATGGCTGTTGTCTTCAGGGGTCAGCAATTCTCAGCGAGGGGAGTCTTTTACTCTAAGCCATATTTGTTCCCAACAAGTTTGCACTCCGACCAGCAATGGAGTAGTGTTCTCCTTTCTCCACATCCTCTACAGCATGTGTTGTCACATGAGATCTTGATCTTAGCTGTTCTGATCGGTGTAAGACAGAATCTCAGAATTGTTTTTATTTGCATTTCCCTGATAACTAAGGATATTGAGCATTTCTTTAAATGTTTCCCTGCCATTCGATATTCCTTTGTTGAGAATTCTCTGCTTAGCTTTTTTTTAATGTAATTTATTTATTTTTATATCAATCACAGGTTAGGTACTTTGCATCCCAGGCCTAGGCCACTCCCTCATTCCCTCCCACTCTCCCCATCCCTCCAAGTCCCCTCCCCACCCCCTCCAAGTCCACCAACAGGGGAGGATCTCCTCCCCTTCCATCTGACCCAGTTCATCTTGTCTCCTCAGGGCTGGCTGCAATGTCCTCCCCTGGGATCTAGCCAGGCTGTTACTCCTTGGCGTGTATGGGGGAGGGTCAAAGAGCCAGCCATCGAGTTCATGACTGAAACAGTCCCTGTTCCCCTTACTAGGGTCTTCAGTTGGACACCGAGCTACCATGGGCCACATCTGAGCGGGGGTTCTACGCCATATCCATATATGGTCTTTGGTTGGAGAAACTGTCTCGTAAAAGACCCCTGTGCCCTGCTCAGTTTGGTCTTTGTGGAGCTCTTGTTCTCCCCAAGTCTTACTAACTTCCCCTATTTTTATTAGTACTTCCCGCCCCCTGCCAAAGACTTGGTTGTGAGTCTCAATATCTGCTTTGATACATTGCTGTATTGATTCTTTCAGAGGCCCTCTCTGGTATGCTCCTGTCCTGTTGCTCGTTTTCTCCTCCATTCAATGTCCATCCCATTTGTTCATCTAAACGAGCATTGATCATACCAACCTGGATCCTCCTTTTTGTATATCTTCCCTAGGTGTATAGATTTCTGCTTAGCTTTTTACCCCACTTTTTAATTGGATTATTTAATTTGTTGGAGTCTAATTTCTTGAGTTATTTATATATTCTGGTTATTAGCCCTTTGTCAGATGTAGGGTTGGTGAAGATCTTTTCCCAGTCTCTACGCTGTCATTTTGTTCTGATGACAGTATCCTTTGTTTTACTCAACTATGTTCATAGCAGCTTTATTTGTAATAGAAAGAATCTGGAAACAACCTAGATGTCCCTCAAAGGAGGAATGGATACAGAAATTGTGGTATGTTTACAATTGTGGAATACTACTCAGCAATTAAAAAAAAGGAAATCATGAAATTTGCAAGCAAATAATTGAACTAGAAAAGATCATCCTGAGTGAGGTAACTTAGAAACAGAAAGGCAGAGGATATTAACTCTATAATATAGGATAGCCATCTACAGACCTAATGAAGCCAAACACAAAGGAGGACCCTAGGGAGGATGCTTAAATCTCATTCAGAATGGCAAACAGGATAGACACCAGAAGCAGGGGAAGAGAGGAGACAGGATGGGAGCCTACTATAGAGAGCCTTGGAGAGGATCACCCAACAGGGGATCAAAACAGATGCTGAGACTCAGGGCCAAACTTTGGACAGAGCTCAGGGAGTCTTATAGAAGAGAAGAGGGGTAGGAATAGAGGGACATGGAGGGGACAGGATCCCCAACAAAGAGACCAACATCTGAGCCCAGGGAGTCCTGCAGAGACTGATGTACCAATGGAGAGCCATGCATGGAGAGGACCTAGTCTCCCTGCTCAGATGTGGCTGACTGGCAGCTCAGTATCCATGTGGATTTCTGAGTGAGTGGAGAAGGGGCTGCCTCTATCATGAACTTGATTGACTGCTCTTTGATACTTGCCCCTGGTGATGCTGCCTTGCCAGGCCATGGAAGGAAAGGATCCAGGCAGTCCTGAGGAGACTTAACAACCTATGAGCAGATGGCAATAGTGGAGAACACCTCTTTCAGAGGACTAGGGGAAGGGAATGTGGGGAAGAAAGAGGGAGGGTGGGACTGGGGAAGTTGAGGGAGGAGGCTTCCATCAGGTTCTACAATGAATAAATTGTGAAGAAAAATAAAAATTAAAAAAAAGAAGAAGAAAGATAAATGTAATATTTTATAGAAGGCCTATCCTGAGCATCCCAAACAAGCCCAGCCTCAAGTTGAGTCTTTTGTCATCATAAGAAGAGAGAATGACAGGATACATACCAGCTACATAATTTTAAAAAACAGAGTCTGTAGATTCCCATTACTCTCATCTTCAGCCCTGGTCCCTGGGTGGGACTGTCTGTTTTGGGATAGCTGTGACTTCCAGCAGGTAGAGCAAAATGATTCCTTCTGAACTATAGCCTAGAGTCCAGGTCTTATTATTTACTCTCCCCTCCCCCATCTTAGTTACTTTTCTACAGCTGTGATAAAACACCAGGGCAACTTACAGAAGGAAAGATTTATTTGGGGCTTTTGTTTCCGAAGGGATGAGATTCCACTACCATCCTTTCGGGGAAGTATTGCTGAGAGTTCCAAGCATGGTGGCATGAGAAAACACATCATGAAGTAGAGAGAATAGTTCTGTATGACTTTTGAAACCTCAAAGCCTTCCCACAGTGACATACTTTCTCCAGAAGGCCGTATCTCCAAAGCCTCCTCAAACAGTGCTACCAACTAAGAACCAATGTTCAAATGCCAGAGACGTGTAGGCTCCATTTCATCTCATTCAAACGCTCTTGAAAAGCCAGAATATAACTGTCTGGGTATGTACCTCAGAGTGGGGAAAAATTTAACTTCATGAATGGGAGTCTGTTAGCATTAACTGCAGTTTTGTCCTCAGCTATTGGTATAGAAATTTGATGTAACATCAGTTAAAACATCAGTTATATGAATGAAGCGTAATGACAGCAACTTCAGCATTCAAGATTGTGGTATTCTGCTGTGTATCTTTCTCAGCATCCTTTTCTGTCCATGAGAGCTGAGCTACCTTCTCTAACCTCAAAGTTAAGACTCTCCCTAACTTTGACTTGGTTTCTCCTAATATACACTAGGGAATGTGGCTCTCATTTTCTCATCCTTAGGAAAGAGATTATATTTAAGAAATTAAAAGCATTCTTTTTAATTGTGTTACATTAAACTAAGCCAAGTTATCTGAATCAAGTAAAAAAAAATCTTTACTATTTGAAAGCTGACTTTGTCCATATTGCTATTTCTGTCTTCATTTCTGAAGGAGGAGAAATATCTACAGAGAACAACAGCTACCTATAAACTGATGCCTACTTTATCTCCACCCCAGTCCCAGGGTTTTAATCCTCACAAAATGAACTTTTAAAAGTTGTCATATAGAATTATAAGTACCAGTGACCTCAGGAGCTTTCAGAACACTGATCTTAAATAACCAGATCCTTTTGTCTATAATTAAAAATAAAGTTTAAAAGACTATCTACAGAGAGAAAGCAGCCAAATTAAAATCTTTTTCTTTATACACTTCCAACCAGAAAAATTCATCACAGTTAGTCAGCCACTTGTTCCCAGGTCAAAACCATCAGTGAAGATGATTAAATGGCCCACAGAGGCTGAAGCTGCTACTTAGCATTTTTCTAACTCAGGAGTTTAGAGAAACAAAAACAAAAAACAAAAAAACACCAATCTTGTCTAAATGAAACAAGCAAGGAGTAATTTACTTAACAAACTTTTCAAGCCTCTAAAACAGACATAACAAGATTATTTACAAGCTTTGAAAGTGGATTCTCAGCCTGCCTATAGAAGGAGCATATTGACAATGCTGAAGACAAATAACAATGTGTGTGTTGCTCTTGAATGCACGAGGATTTGATCCTGAAAACTTTTAAATCTATTTGAAAAACCTAAAGCAGATGATGTAAAATGGCATAACTCCTTGTACTGGAGAAAGTCAGTGGCAATTACTTTTAGTTTGGTTTAACCCTGTCACTGTTGACCACTGTTAGCATCAAAAGCCACTTGGGCAGCCATTTCTGCCACTTAACTTTGTTGGGTTTCAGGTTCTCCATGGAAGGGAGACGACCATGAAGGACCTGGTACCAATCCATTAGATATACCCATGCAAAGCCTACTAAAGGCAAGACAGCCTAGGCTAAATCCTATGTGGATGTGAAAGCTTGCAGAAGAATAACGTTTTTACAAGCATATTCAGGAACGGAATTTTCCAATAGCTGAATTTTGGCATGATGTTGATGTAGTTATGGGTGGAGCAATGTTTCAGGCAGAGCGAACAATGAGTAAGACAGTTCAAGAGGTGGTAGGCTGCTTAGATATAGAGATGGTTCTGAGTAAAACCAAGAAACTACCTCATCAATTGTTGATGTCAAGCAAAAATGATACTTGACTCTGCTCATTACTGAGTTTAGGATTTGGAATAGCAAATAATGACACTACTAAATATCTGTGCCACAATTTCTGAACTGATGATGGGAGAAAAGGACCTTTGCAGATATGATCAAATTTGGAGACCTGGAGATGGGGGAAAATATACTGTACCACCCAAGTGGGGCTTTCTTGTGGGAGGCCAATAAATGTGATTAAGGGGATCCAGCAGCACAAGAAGAGACTCAGACCCTGCTCTTGGAGGAACTGGCACCCTGTGCTGCTTCTGGAAGGTAATGCAGCCTAGATGCTAGAGCCAGGAAGCAGAGCGTTACTGTGATTCTAGATGCAGGCAGCATGGAAACTCAGACCTCACTCAGCCCCACAACTACAAGGAGCCAGACATCATCAATGCATGAATCAAGGAGGAGATGGACACCCCCCACCATTAGTTCTCATGGGAAGGCATGCGGCCCTTCAACCCCTGGAGGCCTAACTCCTGAGAGGCACTCCTGACTCTTACCCAAAGAGCTGTAATGAAATATATTAGCATTGTTTCTTTTTCTAAATTCTTTTTTATTTTAATTTTTATTAATTACACGTTATTCACTTTGTATCCCCCCCATAGTCCCCTCCCTCCTCCCTTCCCAACCCCACCCTCTCTCCCTCTTCCCCTCACATGCCCCTTCCCCAGTCCACTGATAGGGAGGTATGTGGCCTCTGACCCTAGTCTATCAGGTCTCATCAAAAGTGGTTGTATTGTCTTCCTCTGTGGCCTGGTAAGGCTGCTCCCCCCTCAGGGGGAGGTGATTAAAGAGCAGGCCAATCAGTTCATGTCAGAGACAGTCCCTGTTCCCATTACTATGGAACCCACTTGGACTCTAAACTGCCATGGGCTACATCTGTGCAGGGGTTCTAGGTTATCTCCATCAATGGTCCCTGGTTGGAGTATCAGTCTCAGAAAAGACCTGTGCCCAGATTTTTTGGTTCACATTGTTTTAAAGATACAAAATTTGTGAAAATCTATTACCATAGTAACACAAAACTAATAGAATATTTACCTGCAATTTGGCTTTGTAAATAATTAGTCCTCAGTCTCAACTACAGGAGCTGCATAACAGTTTTGTTGTATTTTTTTTTTAGTTATTTAGTGATTTCACTTATAAAATAAATTTAAGTCGTTTTTATGTCCTATCCTCTCCTCTCTTACCTTTCCCACTGGAACCCTTCTGAACAACTCCCCCTTCTGCTTTCACATTTTTCTTATACTTTTTTAAAAAATATGTATTAGTGTTTTTTTTCTGAATGTACTGTGTGCCTAGTGCCTGAAGACAACAGAGGAAACTATTAGATTTCTTGGGACTGGAGCGACAAACAGTTGTGAGCTGCCATGTGAACACCGGGTTCTAACCCTGGGTCTCTGCAAGGGCAGCCAGTGCTCTGACAAGCTGATCCATCTCCCCAGCCACTGTCTGTAACCCCCCTGGGGTTATTTAGTTTCTTGCCTGGGCAGGGATAGGAGATTCTTTACTTGAGTAAAGCCGTTGTATCAGTGACTACACCACTGAAGAAAACGGCACACATTTCTCAACAGCCATCAATGGCCAGCATTCCCACAAGTCTTGTGCAGATAACCACAGCTGCAGTGATTCTGTCTTCTCTAGATGAATTTTTGAAAGTGTTTCTATGCTGATTCCAGATTGAGAACTATCAGCTTTTTTCTTAGAGATGAAGGATTGAAGAGCCAAAATTTATGGCATTAACTGCCATATCCTGAGTCCTGGGCTTGGTCTTTTTGCCAAGAATCCTGGAAACGATCATACTGAGTGAGGTATCCCAAAAGCAGAAAGAAACATATGGTATATACTCACTTATACAAACCTATAGGATAGGAAGTTCAAGCTGAAATCTACGCACCCAGAGAGGATATACAAGAAGGAGGACCCAGGTTGGTATGATCAATGCTTGTTTGAATGAACAAATGGGATGGACATTGAGTGGAGGAGAAAACAAGCAACAGAACAGGAGCATGCCAAAGAGGACCTATGGGGGGGGGGGTGGTCAATGTAGCGATGTATCAGAGCGGATATTAAGACTGGAGATCAAGCCTCTGACAAAGGGC
>CM053758.1:9517058-9564805 GCA_028658305.1 Pachyuromys duprasi
GCCCTGAGGAGACAGGATAAGCTGGGGTTGGATGGAAGGGAAGGAGGTCCTCCCCTGTTGGTGGACTTGGAGGGGGCGGGGAAGAAGGAGATGAGGGAGGGAGTGGGAGGGTAGGAGGGAATGGGGGAGGGGGCTACGCCTGGGATTCAAAGTACCTAACCTGTGACTGAGATAAAAATAAATAAATTAAAAAAAAGAAGTCAGTTGAAATGTAAGCTTTACTGACAGGCTCTCTGAAGTTGGAAATAAAAGTTAATAAAAGCACAAAAAAAAAAAAGAATCAGAAAGAAGTATGCATGAAATAGATAACTTTGGCATAGGCTAAGCCAGGACTAACATCTTCTTTCTTTCTTTCTTTCTTTCTTTCTTTCTTTCTTTCTTTCTTTCTTTCTTTATTTATTTATTTATTTATTTATTTATTTATGTGTGGCCTTTCTTCAACTCTGTGAGCAGCAGCCCCTTAATAGTAAAATAATACCTCTCAGCAGTTGGATGCAGAAGTGTAGGCCTACAGTCCCAGCCACGTGAGGAACTGAGGCAGGAGATTTGTAACTTCAAGGCCAGTCCTGCCAACATGGCAAGTACGTGCCTTAAAACAAATAAACAAATAACCAAATAGCTACTTTTGGGGTGGTTTAAAAAGCTAGATTATGTCATGGGAACTGGCCTTGGATAAAGTACCTAGTACATGGTAAATTCATATAGTCCAGTTTCTAGCATATGTGTTCACCCTTTCCACACATTCCTGAAAGCTGATTGAGTGACTGCCCCTCACAAAGACAACAAGGAACAAGGTAATTTCTTTCTTGATTAAATATAGGGTGATGATATTGATGTTGAATCTACCCAGAAATCTACACTATGTGCCAATCACAGAGAGTACAAGAAAGATTGTCTTCCTGATATGTGCTGGTCTAGGAGAGACAAGGTCTCTCCCAACTTGTGAAACTAGAACACTGTAGTGGGTGGCAGAGAGGGAATTTTAGGGGAAGGAACAGTGAAACATAAAGGCTTCAAAGTGGAAAAGTTAATCCAAGATCCATTTATTCTCAGGCCTTCTGAAAATATTTAGGAGAAATTCTCCATTGAGAACAGTCTCGCACCTTCCATTCACTAACTCACTGCAAGCAGAACAAGCTTCGATTCTCGGCCGACAGCAGGGTTCTGTGGAACCTGGAAATTTTCTCATTAGCATTCTGTGCCTCGTGTTTGGAATGAGGTGAAATTTCCTTGAAGAGTTTTCAAGTGGCCCTTTTAAAGAAAAGTGTTAGCATAGGAACTGCCATTGATATGGGGCGAGCAAATGAAAGCACAAAAACTTTTATTCTTTATTAAATTTTAAAATTTTTTTATTTATTACAATGTATTCACTTTGTATTCCAGTTGTAGCCCCCTCCCAACCCCACCTTCTCTCCCTCTTCCCCTCACATGCCCCTTCCTCTGACCCTAGCCTGTCACATCTTATCAGGATTGGTGGCATTGTCTTCCTCTGTGGCCTGGTAAGGCTGCTTCCTGCTCAGGTAGAGATGATTAAAGACCCAACCCCTGAATTCATGTCAGAGACAGTCCCTGTTTCCCTTACTAGGATGCCCACTTGGACACTGAGCTGCCATGGGATACATCTGTGCGGGGGTTCTAAGTTATCTCCATGTATGTCCTTGGTTGGAGTATCAGTATCAGAAGAGACCTCTGTGCCCAAAATTTTTGTTTCTGTTGCACTCCTTGTGTAGCTCCTGTCCCCTCCAGATATATCTCCCCCTTCTTTCATAAGATTCCCTGCACTCTTCCCAAAGTTTGGCTATGAGTCTCAACACCTGTCTAAATACCCTGCTGGGTAGAGTCTTTCAGAGGCCCTCTGTGGTAAGCTCCTGTCTTGTTCCTTGTTTTCGCCCTCTTCTGATGTCCATCCCATTTGTCTTTCTGAATGAGGATTGAGCATATTACCCAGGGTCCTCCTTCTTGAGTAACTTCTTTAGATGTACAGATTTTAGTATGACTATCCTATATTATATGTTGAATATCCACTTATAAGTGAGTATATACCATGTGTGTCTTTCTGCTTCTGGGATACCTCACTCAGGATGATCTTTTCTAGATTCCACCATTTCTCCTCAAATTTCATAATTTTCTTGTTTTTCATTGCTGAGTAGTATTCCATTGTGTAAATGTACCACAATTTCTGTATCAATTCCTCCTTTGAGGGATATCTGGATTGTTTCCAGATTTCAGCTATTATGAATAAAGCTGTTATGAACATGATTGAGCAAATGTCCTTGTTGTGTACTTGAACATCTTTTGGATGTATGCCTAGGAGTGGTATAACTGGATCTTGAGGAAGCACTATTCCTAATTATCTGAGAAATCACCAGATTGATTTCCATAGAGGTTGTACAAGTTTACATTCCCACCAGCAGTAGAGGAGGGTTCCCCTTTCTCCACATCCTCTCCAGCATGTGTTGTCTCTTGAGTTTTTGATCTTGGCCATTCTGATGGGTGTAAGGTGAAATCCGAGGGTTTTTTTGATTTGCATTTCCCTGATGGTGAAGGATGTTGAACATTTCTTTAAGTGTTTCTCTGCCATTCAATATTCCTCTATTGAGAATTCTCTGTTTAGCTCTGTACCCCACTTTTTAATTAGATTATTTGATTTGTTACTGTTTAACTTCTTGAATTCTTTATATATTCTGGATATTAGCCCTTTGTAAGATGTTGGTTTGGTGAAGAACCTTTCCCAATCTGTAAGCTATCCTTTTTTTCTGACGGCAGTGTCCTTTACTTTACAGAAGCCTTTCAGTTTCATGAGGTCCCATTTATTCATCTTAGAACCTGTGCTGCTGGTGTTCTGTACAGGAAGTTGACGCCTGTGCCAATGAGTTCAAAGCTCTCCACTTTTTCTTCAAAAAGGTTTAGCGTGTGTGGTTTTTTATTTAGGTCTTTGGTCCACTTGGATTTTAGTTTTGTGCAGGGTGATTATTATGGATCTATTTGCATTTTTCTACATGTAGGTATCCAGTTAGACCAGCACCATTTGTTGAATATGCTATCTTTTTTTTCCATTGTAGAAAGCATGCAAACTTAATCGCAAGACCGCAGAATGTGAACTCAATGTACCAGCATGGTGCAGAACAGAGAAATGTGAGCCTGGTCAGCTTCAGCTGAAGAAGACTAGCTTTGCTTGAGCACAAATATGATTGATAGTTGAATGAAGTGAGGAGGTAGATGGCATGCCAGAAGAAAGAGGCTCATAAGCAGGCAGCTTTCTTTTCTTTTTCTTTCTTTTTTTCTTTCTTTCTTCCTTCCTTTCTTTCTGCACCAGCTTTCATTTTACTTAAAGACTTTGCTGGGTTTTTTGTTTGCTTGATTGTTTGTTTTTTAATCCTCAGAACTCTATACTACTTTTGTTCTTATTCATAATGCATTTAAGTGACTGTTTATAAACTTGATTAGGAGAACACGGCTGATTATGTTTGGTTGCTAAGAGCTTTACAGACAGAAAATACAGAGTTCTTCCCTGTCGCTCAGATGATTTCCTTCTTTAAGACAGAGAGTCAGAACCTCACTGCATTCTCACTGTGATTGTCAATAATAAATCACATGTAAATACATGTGGTTCTTCCATGAAGACCTGCAAAAAAACCAACCTTGCAAGTTTCAAAAAGGGCACCATTTCCTTTGTAATTAAGAACAAAACTCTCTCTGGGCATTGTTCATTGTAGAATATTAAGAACAAAAAAATATTTTAGGAACTCACGGCCTGGGCAGAAACATTTTAGCTGGAAACAATATTAATAATGACAGGAGAAAATAAAACCCAGCTACTATGAGCAGGACATATTTCCATATAAAAAACCAAGCTTGACTGAGGCAAGATCACCTTCCCTAGAAGAATTTCTCAAGCTGCTCTCCAGAAGCTGCTCTCTGTGGGGTGTTGAGTTTGTAAGGTGAACATACTGTTCCAGCCAGATCTAAGAATGAAACCCAGAACTTATAAAGTCATGTTGGACCACAGACAGCCCATAGCTTTATGCCCAACTCCTCCAAAATGTTACACACCACTTTCCTCTGTGTTCTTGTAGTGTTAAGTATGCATAGTGATTTCCCTTGATTAAAACCATGCACACTGCCTCTTACAGAGAATTTACCTGGCTCATGTAGGATAAAGCCCTTGGGGATAATTATGGCAGTTCGATGAATCTCGCAAGCCTCTGACGGCTCTGTGAAAGACTTTAAAGGCTTTTACACCAGAAAGGAGAGAACAACAGTTGGCCATTGACCCCCACTGAAGTCACACAAACAAGAAATCCCTAATTCTGTAAGTAGAAAAGTAAACATTTACTGTCTTGATTTTGGCTATTGGCAAATATGAGACTGGAGCAAAGATAGATAAGTATGTAGACTACTCCATCACCAAGCACAGTGGGATCAACTCTATAGTGCAGGGACTACAGATACAAAAACAGTTAACCTGCTGTGAGAGAGGATGCAACAACTGATCTAAAGCCTTGGACGATAAGCAAATTAAATAGATGCCGAGGCTGAGAGGCATCAGGTGTGAAGGAGCAGCATGGGCAGAGCCTGAAGCTAGGTACATAGGGGAGAGGGAAACAGAACTCAGTTATTCAAATCACTCTAGAAACGTGTCTAGTTTCCATGTTTCAAAGGAACATAATACCAGAACACAGGACGTGTACTTTGGTGGAAATCATGTCTGCTTTGGGTTATCTTTTCTTTTCTCCTAGAAAGCTCCTAGCCATATCACAAGTCTTTGAAACACTGTCCCACTATGAAGCCTCCTTGAAGCTGACATCACATATAGCCTCCATCAGCACACAGAGTCAGGACTTTTTTTTTAATCTTCTATTTTCTCTCTGCTAAATGATCATAGTACTAGGGACACACAAGATATCCAACAAATACTTTTTTTCCAGCAGCCACTGAATATCCACGCTGTTTGTTTTGTTGTTGTTAAATTGACACAAACCTAAACACATTTGGGAAGAGGGAATCTCAATTAAAAAACGAAAAAACTCTATAGGATCAACTTGTAGGCAGGTTGTGGGGTATTGTCTTTATTAACGATTGATGTGAGAGGATCAGACCACTATGGGTCATATCAGCCCTGGGCTGGGGGTCCTCGATGTTGAAGCAGGCTGAGCAAGCCCTCAGGATAAAGAAAGGAAGCATCATTTCTTCATGGCCTCTGTTCAACTTCTACCTCCTGATGGTCCCTGCCCTGTTTGAATTTCTGCTTTGACTTCCCTCAGTGTTGGAATATAACTCCAGAGGGGTAATCTAAAATAATAGGGAAAAGTTCTACCTCAAGACCCAGCTATACCATTCCTGGGCATATATACTCAAAATATGCTTCAGCAAACCGCAAGGACACTTGCTCAACTATGTTATTATAGTTCTATCTGTAATAGCCAGAAACTGGAAACAACCCAGATGTTCCTTAGCCAAAGAATGGATAAATAAACTGGTGTACATTTACATAATAGAATACTACTCAGCTGCTAAAAATGAGGATTTCATGAAATTTGCAGGCAAACATATGGAACTAGAAAAGATCATTCTGAGTGAAATAACCCAGACCCAGAAGGACACACATGACAGGAATCTAGCATAACTGTCATCTGAGAGGCTTTATCCATCAGATAATAGAAAATGATGAAAAGATCCATAACCAAACATTAGCCAGAACTCACTGAGTCTTGAGGAAGAGTTAGGGAAAGGATTGAGGGAGAGGGAAGGGTCAAGGAGATCACAAGAAGACATACATAGTCAACTAACCTGGGCCTAAGGGGCCTCATAGAAACTGAACCATCAACCAAAGAACATGCATGGACTGGTCCTAAGACCCCTATACTTGCGAAGCTGATGGGCTTCTTGATCCTCAAGTAGGTCCCCTAACATATGGAGCAGGAGCTGACTTGGACTCTGTTGCCTCCCTCTGAATCCTGTTTCCCCAGCAGGGATGCCTGGTCTTGCCTCAGTGAAAAGAAGAGGCACTTAGTCCTGATGCAATTTGGATATGGCAGAGTTGGATGGTACAGGGAAGAGGGGCAAAGGAAAGGGGGGCTATGGGGAAAGTGGGTGGGAGGATGGGACTGGGAGGAAAGGAAGGAGTAAGGTTGCAATTGGGATGTAAAATAAACAAGTAAATAAATTAGTGGAGAAAAAGGTTTTCTTCACAAGTTGCTTTTAGTCATTGTGTTTTAGCATAGTAATAGAAAACCTAACTAAGACAATGCCCAGCATGTCAACTCAAGCCTTACATGTCTACCTGCAGCGAATATCACCTCTAACCAGTTAAATGGCTCAACCACCAAACTGCTGGCTTTAGGCAGCAGTCACAAGACCCAGACAGCTTGTGACTGAGCACCTGTATTTGTTATTTGTCTCATAGCTGTGACAAAAATTCCTGACAGAAGCAGTTGAAAGGATAAGGTTTCCTTTCGATTTGCAGCTTAAGGGGCTTTCAGGCATCGTGATGGGAAGGAGTGACAGAGCAGCAATCGTCTGTGGTGGCAGGAGTATGTGGCTCCCACTTCTTCCCTTGTGGACCATGTGAAATAGAGACTTGAATGGTTTTACATCCTCCAGTTCTACATCTACCAGCTAGGCCCCAGGTTCCAAAGGTCCCACAGCTTCCCAGAACAACACCACCAGTTGGGGAGCAAGTGTTCAAATGTATGAGACAGTGCACATTCAGAGCTAGTAGCAGCTCTGAGCTTGGGGTTTTCATAACCATTTTCTTAGTTTAATAATTCTCTAGAACTGTTCCTGGAACTTAAGAAAGCTATTTATTACAAAGGGCACAACTCAGAAAGATCCTGAAAGAATGGCTGAAAAGAACAGGTCATAAACAAGTCTTCTCTAGGCACCCTACTTCTACCCCAGTACTTCAATGATAGTGTTTTCAAAGCCCCTGGGTCCTTTTAGAGAACCTTCAAAGAGTTTCATTACACACACATGGTGAAAAATTACTATTCATTTGTGACTAAACTTGGCTTATAGCCCCTCTCCCCTACCAATAATAGAGAGGGTAGAGCTGAAAGACCCAGCTCTCTAACAAAACCTTGGTCTTTCTGGAGGCTGGCCCCTATACCTAGCCAACAGTCTCTGGAAATATCTGAAAGTCACCTCATTGACACAAGCTCAGACTTGTTCAAAAAGGCTCCATGTAAGTAAATAACAAAAGCTGTTTCAGCAATTCAGGGAACCCCAAGGGACCAAAATTAGGACAAAGACCAAATACACATTTCCTATCACACTGTAAATGAGTAATTGAAAAGCACTGCACCGAAATGGGAAAAGAATAGACAAAGGAGATGTTGTAGTAAATTTGAAAACAATGAGTGATATTTGACTTAAATAGTCCAATTACAGTTACAATTACAGTTTCTCATCAAACGAAATCAGTGCAAGAACTGAAGCAGAGCCACAGAGGACAGCTGCTTATTGGCTTGCTCTCAGTCTTATGTTCAAACACTTTTCTTGTGCCTCCCACACTCATCTGCCTAGGAGGTGCCACTGCGTACAGTAGTCTGGGGCCTCCCAAATCAACCATCAATCAATAAAAGGACCCACAAGGATACCCACAGACCAATCTGACGGAGGCAATTACTAAGTTGAGCCTCAATGCTTCCCCGCTAAGTCTAGGTTTGTGTCAAGTTGAGGAAAACCAACCAGCACAGTCCCAGACCACTGCAGGTGCACAGATCTTACTTGTTGAACAATGGGCAAATGGGTAGTAGGTGAGTGTGGGATGATCTGTCCAGCATCATATGCACATAGGTAGTGGGTGGTATAGTGTTATCTGTCCAGCATCACACATCTGACAATACTTAAGCCCTCTGTCTGGATGGAATAAAGGTGACAGAGTTGATGCAAATATTTTTCAAGATGTGAGTCTGTGTTTCAAGATCCCTTCTGTCCACACATTTATTTAATAAAAAAATTGGTTATTCGGGTCTCTCTAGTGTCCAGCACTGTGTTCGGACATTACGGGACAGTAATAAACTGTCTGTCCTCCAGAAGATACCATTTTAATGGGATAAGACTGGCTGAGCACTTCCTTATGATCTGACCGCATTCCAGAAAAGGGTTGGTATGCTGACACCAATAAGGAGGATTGCATTTCGGAGCCCTGAGACCAGGGGTGTATTATTTACAAAGGAAATTATGACCATGTTACTATGGGCAATGAAGGTGAGATTGAACAAGAAGGCAAGCAGACTATAAACTGACGTCACAGAGATAGGAGCCTAGCTCTGCACTCAGAGTCTTCAAACCCTTTGTTCTAAGTGTGATGTCAGGACTGTGAAGATTATGTGCTTGGGAGAGATGGCAGATATCTGATTTACATTGCAGCATTATGACAAAGGCTTCCAAGTAAAGAAGAGATTCAAGCTGAGTGAATTAGAGCTTGGAACTCATGCCTTTAGAATGCTTATCCTAGAACAACTTGCACTGGAGTGCCTAAACTGAAGAGTGACTTAGGTGGATAAGTGCCATTATGATGGACCTTCTTTCTCATGATGACGTAAAAGTAACAGGAGTTTGTACAAGATGTGCAGCATGTACATTGCCTAGGACATGTTTGTTATATGTGTCAGGTTTGATATGAGGCTATGAGTTAGACATGGAAAGTCCACAATGAGTACATGAAAGAGATTGAAGATGCATTTAAGTGTTATTTAAGTGTTATTTCTGCCAGAATGCAGTAGTCTCCAAGTTTGTTGCTTTAATGGATATACTGTAAATCATGAGCACTCCATTTCCTATGTATAGTAGAACTTCATGTAACTAACTCTCCTTCCTTTCTGCTTCCTGGTAGTCTCAAACTTCAGCCACAATTTATAAGCTCATGGTTTGCTTATTGTTGTTTCTATCATTAATTTCCCCTAAGGTTGCCTGTGAATTTTGAAAACAAAATCCAATTACCTGGGGATATTTTCTTGGATGTGAACTTATAAAGGAGACCTGGTTTAAAGAAAAGTTCCTATGACCCAGTCCTAAGCAAGTCAGGTTTAAATATGAATTACCCAAGGATTAGCTTTCAGTGGAACCAACCCTGTGGCTGAGGAGTTCTGGTCCACCTGGCTTTTCATTAGTCTTCTAACAATGTCCTCAAGGCCACGTTGATCAGGACTACTACTGTTCATGGTAAGAGAATAGTGCCTATGAAGCTCATAGAGGCTCTAACATAAAGACAACCAAATCCAAAAAGGTCTCAAAAAATTACCATTTTGGCTTGCTAATATTTTAGCCAATCCTCAATTCCAATAACCAAAATAAACTTTCAAATTTTGTACCATTAGTTATGTTTAGCCTATGACATCTGCTTTGCTAGGGAGCAAAATCTGGCCATCCAGTGAAAACAAGCCATGCCCTTTTTTCCCTTAGGCAAGAATGTCCCAAATCAGAGGACACTTTCATTGACTACATGGTTTAATTTTCATCACCATTGCTAAGGTCCTTTGAGTGCACTGTGAATGCAGAAAAACTGATGCTCATCAACTCAACATAGGCAGATAGATTATCCAGCACTCATGCATTCATTTCTGTTTTGTGACTTTTCCTGAAAGGACTTAAACAAATGTCTAATTCGCCCCAAACCTGTAGGTCAAAGAAATGATTCTACCCAAGTCTATCTTGGCGAATGAGTTTGTTTGGGTGACTTACCGAGGTATGGGTGACTCAATGGCATCTACATCATCAAAAAGCCCATACCAGCATGTGAAAGAACTCATAAAAATTGTGTCTCCGGAGCTCCCTCCCTGATTGTAGGTGACATCCCTGGAAAACCCCTCATCACCGGTGATTATTTACGATAATACACCTGGAGAAGAGGCCAGTGACTCTCATCAGCTTTCTGAGCCTCCTTTCTCTTCCAGAAATGAGTGTGTAGGCCTCAAAGAAGAAGGTACCTAATGGTTTTCTGAGAGTGCTCTGATGAAAGATTATAAACTAGAGGCTCAAAACAATTGATGTGTCACCTCATACTTTCTGGAAGTGAGAAGTTCAAGCTGTATTGTGGGGCTCCATTCTAAGCCCCAAGGAGTAAGACTCTGAGACAAGGTCTATCCTTACCTTCACTAGACTCCTTGGCTTGTGGAAGTATTGTTACAATCACTGCTTCCGTTTTCCCAGTGCCACCTTCCCTTTATATCTATGTCCAAACTTTTCTTCTCTTTAGCTTATTTTATTTTTATGCCTATGGATATTTTTGTCTGAATGTTTGACTGACTGTGCACATGAATGCAGTGCCCAAGGAGGTCAGAAGAAGACATCATATCCCCCTGTCACAGATTAACATGAGTGATGTGAGTGCTGGGAATCTAACTCAGGTCTTCTAAAAGATTATTAAGTGCTCTTAACCACTAAGCTACCTTATCTTTCCAGCCTCTAAATTTCCCTTAAGGGAATATCAGTAAAGTTGGATCAAAGATCATCTGTTTTCCAGTAGGATCTCATCTTAACTAATTCTTCATATGTCCTAGTCCCAAACAAGATCACAAATCTGAACTACTGATAATTACCAGCCTAGTATATCTTTGGAGGACACCATTTAATCCATAGGGTTCACACCACAATTCCAGTGTCTTTGTAAACTGATTGGTTGCTTTGGAGAACTCTTTTGCTAGATCATAGCTGGCACCAAGTTTGAAATGAATGTCACATGAGATATATTCATCCTCAGAGCTGAGGAGGCTATAACGTGCTGACTTGCCTGGCAGAGGCTTTATTTCTGCGTTCAACCCAACACAATAACAGGCATTCCATTTCCATTTGGAACCTGATACAACATGTTGTATGATGCCCTCCTAAGAATACACATTTTGGAGGCATTTCTTCCAGTATCTATCAATGTACCAAAAAAAAAACAACAAAAAAAAAACCTTGTGTAATAACCTCACAAGAACAGAAGAGCAGTTCCTAGTACAATACCTAGCTCACAGACAAAGAAAATGAGGCACTAAGTAGCCTCAGCTTTGCAGCTAGCAAGAGACAGAGCCAGGATTCCCACTCAAGTGGACCTGGTTCCTAGCCTGTGTGGGATTAATCACATATCATCCCACCACCTAGATACAGGTACAGCATACATACCTCTCCTATTTATTTCTTTTAGCATTACATAGGTTGCACTGTGATATTATCATACATGTATTTCATTGTGCATTGCTAATATTAACCCCCCTTGTTTTGCCTTTTCCACCTTCCCCTTCTTCTGGTCTACTTTCTTCCCACTGACAGCACTTCTCTTTTCATATGGGAAAGTATGTGGTATATTTTACCCACAGACAACCTCCACCCCAAGCTGATATTTTCACAAATTGGAACCACTATTAAACAGTGGTTCTTTTCAACATATTATATTGATTTTCCTAGAAATGAAAATTATGGTTTGTTACAATTGTGGATGTAGCAGAATCTACGGTTTTCTTCTTAAGAAGAGGCTGGCTCTAGGAACACAGTGGACCATGTTCATGGTCCCAGAGATAGCCATCACCTTGTCATAGGCTCTCACTTATTCCTTGAGGCTGACCTAAAAGAAGGGCCTGATATTGGCAGAATCACTGGCCCACACAGGATACCACTGTGACCCACAAAGAGAAAGATGGTTGTATTTCACATGCAGGCTGATTTGCTGAGTATAACTGCTATAGTCTAGAACCATAAAGAACCTGAAAATGTTTGGCACCCATGTGATGTTTACAAAGATTCTCCCTCAGGTAAAAGTTTGAGACAGATAACCACCGTTTGTACCTCTGGGAGGTTAAAATAAACACTGACAGGGCTTAAGGTGAGTCTGAATCATAAACATAACAACACTGAATGATGGGCCTTGTTTGATGGACCCAAGAATTCTGCTCTATACCCTTTGAAATGTAGGTTTTGTGTAAGAAGAAAACAAATAAGCAAACAAAAACCTACTTTCATCTTTTCTTAAGTACCTGTTTTCCTGATGACATTTTATGTTAGACTAAGTCGTATCTCTTCATAATTTGTTGAGATAAGACTGTTAACAGGGTCCTAACTCTATGGGACCTTTAAAATTTTATTCTTATTAGAAGAGACAGCAAGCTGAGTGTGATGGTGCATGCCTAAAAACCCAGTATTCATAAGGCTGCTGCAGGAATATCCTGAGTTCAAGGTCGGGCTGGGTTACAAATTATAAGCCTGTCTCTTACAAGCAGACAAGCACACACAGGCAGACACACAAAAAGAGCAACTGAATCAAGATCTCACTCTTTCTCTCTTTCTTCCTCATTGGCTCACACTCTCTTCTGCCACACATTGCCCATTTTCTCCCCACCACAAATGCACAAGAGATAGGCCATGCAAGGACACAGTGAAAAGATGGTTGTCTACAGCCAAGCAGAGCATGAATTACTAACCCTGTGGCATTTGATCTGTGTTCCTAGTCTTCAAGAAAATGTCTGTTATGCAAGCCTACAAGACTGTGGCATTCTATTATTTCAGCCTAAGATGAATACCTCCAGATTCCCCTAGTTGTCACTAACCCCTCAGCTAACCCACTTCCTGAATCCTGAAGGTCAGAATCCATTCAGTCTCCTGTGAGTATTCCAAAGCACAATTTGATGTAGGGTTGGAAGTATGCTGGAGAATCGCAATTCAAAGCTGGTTACAAAATCACAAGTTTTATTAGAGACATCACTTTTCCTACACATGAAACTAATTAGCATCCCCAGACCCATGGGGAAAAATGTCCAACATCATTTACAAACAATGATGTTTCTTGATAGTTTACCCAAAGTCTGACTTACAACTGACACATTCTTCCCTTTTGCCTAACCTACCTTTGGAAATTCAACCAATTAGACAGAAAATTTGCCGATCTTTATTTTGCCCTTATGCAAGGTGTTTGGGATGAGCTTACCTATGATAGCAGCCAAAGCTTTCAAAGCTGTATCCTCCCTCTTCTGGTTCCTGAGCTAGTGTTATTAAGTAATGACAGCAGCTGCAGTCAGCTTTACACACACACACACACACACACACACACACATCTTTTCCTTCAGGCTATGTGAGATTAAAGCTTCCTGAACTTAAACACTTTTTAGCAATTAGGATTCCACTTCATTCCACCTTTATTACTCATTTCTTCTGAGCTCTGGTGAGTTTAAGTCATTCCCATTTCTCAGTTGATTCATCCGCAAAATTTACTTTCAACCAAAGCTATGTTTATGAGAGAAGTTGTGTTCCTGTTACTCTGTGTAAGTTCAATTTGACTTAAATACACTTCAGGAGACAGCCTGAAAACATCCCCAATATCCCCATGTAAAATAAGATCTCTCTCTTATGAGACAAATGCATTCTGTGGTAAGTTCTCTAGTCCAAAAGTTCATAATTTTGGTGGTCAACCTGCTTCACCTCGCAAAGTTAACTCAAGCCAGAAGCCAGGAGTGGCACAGCTGTGTCTGGAGGCCAGGAAAGTATTGTCATAACTTAATATTACTCAGATGATTACAAAGCCTGGAGTATAATGACTGTTTATACTTAGGAAGAACACAGCCAATGGAAATGAGCCTGGACTTTGGAGACTCATAGACTGGAAAATGATGTTGGTTTATTTTGTGGTTTTTTTTTTTTCGTAACCACAACTGTTGTTGAAGCTGAGTGATTATGGACCAATAACTGACTATTTTAGCATCAAAAATTCCTTCTGAAAAATTAGACAAGAAGACAACAATACAGAATGATGTAAAAAAAAAACATATGTTTGACCATTAATGCCTGGATATGGCAATGTTATTAATATATACAAGACTAAATCATTTAGTTCATATTTTGACCATGGAGGACT
Organism: Pachyuromys duprasi; assembly: GCA_028658305.1. NCBI lineage: Eukaryota > Metazoa > Chordata > Mammalia > Rodentia > Muridae > Pachyuromys > Pachyuromys duprasi. Next base: position 9,530,890 of record CM053758.1, read on the forward strand.
CCTATGCCACACTCATAATCATACCAACATCATAGAACTTTGTGAACTTGGGTTGACAGAAGTGTTGTCTCTGATTTAAAGATCGATCCTACAAGGCTGACTAATGGCCTATGATCATAGATGACTGGAATCCAGAAGGTCTGAATTCCAAGTATTTTGGTTATACTTCTAGCTCTCTTAATAGCCATCCATTGCCCTCCTCTGTGTTTGGCGTAATGTTCATCTTTGTGACTATTAAGTGAATCATTTTGGAATATACAAACAAACATCTGACTACTGTCATCTCAAAAGCTAAGAATGTCATCAGTATCGTCAAGTAATGTCTGGGAGCTTATGTTTGAGACTTTCCATCTTTGCTGTAACCTGTCTATCAGATGTTTTCACTTATGTATTTTCAAAATATCTTATGACTTTCATTTTTTATTTTTATTTAAAAAAATCATGACACTGTTACTAGATTAGAACATGGTATTTGGGGTAAGTGTCTTTTCAGGCCATAGCCATTCATATTTAGCTTCAGAATAAACTATCTCCTATTCCCTTCAAGGTAAAAAGTGGATTTTGTTTCAACACCTTCAGAAAGAAGATCAGCTGAGAGAGTAGAACTCATGTTGGTGAAGCCAGCCTGGAAAATGGCTTTTTAATGCCTTGTCTAGAAGACAATCTACCTGGATATAGTCCAAAGGGAAGCTGCCGCCTCCCAAGAGTAGATCCCATGGATGGAGCAGGCCCAGATAAGATGTATTCTTACCCAAATCATAAAGTCTGAACCTCTCACCACCACCTGAAGGTTTGTGTAGGAAATACAACCATGCTTCTTTCATATTATATTTGTGTTTTAGAGAAGAGCTCCTCCATAGTTATTGGTTTGCATGGAAGAACTTTTATTCCAAGTTGCAAATGAAGCAAGAGTCACAAAAGCATAATAAATATGGATGAAATCTAGTCTCTGCCCTAAGGAGATTATGGGTTAGTATACTAAATCAGAGTAACACACTAGAACATAGCCATAATAAAAAAAAAAAAGCAGTCATGAGAATCCACTAAGATGACCAACATGGAATTCAATGGGGTGGTACCCTAGGATATGGGCCAAATCTTAAAGACAGGATGGTGAGAGAGAAGAGAACTGTTGAAGCATGGTGTGCTTGCTATATAGTGAAATAACAGACAGCATCGCTATTCTATAAGAAAATAAATGACTTACAGGTATTGAGTTACTATATATGAACGTACCAACAAGGACAAATTAACTATAGTTTAACTCATGTTCATGTGGTTCTGACTCCCACACTCATGTATTTGTAACATCTTTACTTCAGATAGAATGTGGGCTTTTGTTATAACCTCTATGATGACATAATTGAACTAAATGTAGTAACAGGTATGGGCCTACATGCTAAACAATTTCTTATATACATACACTGGACAAAACAATCATTTCACTGTAGCCATTTAGTGTGTAAAAACATGGTTCAGAACCAAGCAAGCTAGATTCTCTTGCACTTGTACTATGCTCTAACCCTCTAGAAGCCAGGAAACTATTATTGTCTTCTTAAAGTTCTTTTTCCCTTGAGGAATTTAGAATATGGCCTCACCATGTTTTCTGGAGAGGCATGGATATACTCTATGCTAGTTCTAGAGAACATGAGAGGGTCACAATATCTCTGTGATAAATGACACCGGAACAGAAGCCTGGGCTTGTTACACAGAAAAATTAATGCTAGAGTGTCCTTACTGGGACATTTCTGCTCAACATGTGGTCTAAACTTGGAGTGGCCACTGTCCATCTCACTGCTTCATTTTAAAATAAAATACAATTATGCATCACATAACAGTGCTTCACTCAATGACAGGTCACATTTACAATGGCTGCCCCATAAGATTAAATCACCCAGGGATTTCCTAGGTATTTCCTAGGTATGAATATACACTATAATGCTTGCATGATGATAAAATCACTTACTGACACATTTCTCAAAACATATCATTAAGTGATCCATGACTCTGAGGGTCTCTTCGACCACCACAACCAGCAAAGTAACAATCTGTGAGAAGAAAGAAAATAGTTTGGTTCAGCACAACTCAGGAGCTGGTGTTGGTTCAAACTTCAGGAGTTTGAACCCTAAGTGGTTTGTCTTAGGCATGTTTAAGCACGGCACAATTTTGTGAAAACTTTCCTGGTGATAATTAACTCAATTCCAAGTACACAAAAAAGTTTAAGACATGACTACATTGAAAGTCTTTGTAAAGTACATGTGACACTTTCCATAAGTTGGGTTCTATAGATTGACAAGTTCACAATTAGGGTCTGTGGGAGGATCCCATATTATGGTCTTGGCCACACAGCACAAAGGTCACCAGGTTATTAACCACATCTGCTCACAGCCTTCTGGGTGGATAGCAGGCTATGCATCTCCCTTTAAAAGGGACAACAACGTGTGTTGAAATTCCTGCTTGCCCTTCATATTCATCTGCAAGCACAAGGACTTCCATGCCTCCCATACATTATATATGATTGAATTATTTAATATAAATTGTATATAGGCTAGGGTGTGGCTCAGTGTTCGCATGCATATCTAACAGGCATGAGGCTCTGGGTTTGATCCCAGCACCTGAAAGAACAAAACTGACAACCAAGAAAAACTACCAGAAGAACATAGTCTCTTCTCCTTCGTTGACTCTTGTACCAAGATGATCCAAAGAATCAAGTCACAGCTCATTGTTTAATCTGCTTTTCTTGGCAAAGGTTGAGTGACATATGCAGGACTTGTCCGGGGAGTTATAGCTGCTGTAAAGTCAAAATGAAGACTTGAAAAAGGAGGAAGAAAATTCAAGAAACCAAACAACTATGTTGCAACTCTTGACCTAGACCTACTTCATTACTATGGAGAGCACAAAGAGACAAGAAACAGACTTCATAATAACCTGAATTTGTTATGATAATTCATTCATTCTTCTCTGATGACATTAGTATCATACTCAGTTGCCTCCCTATCAGGCTGGTTTGGCCTGAGTTCTATTCAAGTCAGATTTAGAGGAGCCAGCTGCCTGTGGGCAATATCTCTGGAATGCAACATGGGGCAGTTAGGACTCCATCTGAAGGATGACAGTGGATGGAGCCCTGGGAATCACACTTCAAAATATCCACAGGGGATGAGAGAGCAGAGCATCTCAGTGAAGCCCTTCTCTAGCAGTCAGAAGTGGTCTCATAACCTTTGATTCCTCTCAACTGGTTAAGTTTTGTGTGTGAAACTGTAGCCTAGAGTCAGGGTGAAAATCTCACTCTGACCCTTTAGACATTCCTAGGGAAGAAGCCAAAAGCATCTTGTGGTAGGTGAGAAGAAGAGCAGTCTTGGGCTGATGCAGAATCAGTAACCCCAACAGCAGGAGAAAATTAGATGATAAGCTGTAAAATTGTATACACTGTGTGTCTTATACAGTCCACCGTCTGGATCATTCATCCTTTTTGTAGCCCACTTTAACTCTAGTTCATCATGCCGTCCCTATTATAGAGGTAGGTGTCTGTATTTTATACTTGCTTAATACTACATTTAATGAAGGAAGGCTCAATCCCAAGTGCTACAAACATTTCTTGAGCCATAGATGAACTTGTCATTTTTCTCTTCCAATTATGTTTTGCAAGCTTTGCTGCTGAAGATTGCCCCCTCTATGGAGTCACCCATGTAGGACCTGGTTTCCTTGCTAAGAAGCTGTTAGTAGAGTACCTTTGACTTTTCACTACAAATACCAGCAATGAAGCATGGAATGAAGCAGCATAGAATTCTGTGGACCCCAGATATTATTTCTCTGATTCCATTGTACAGTTTCTTTGGTCTATTTACCTATCTGCCTGAAAATCCCAGGCAAAAAGTTGCTGGTTTTGCCTAGAGAAAAATATTGAAACACTTTGTATTCAGGAAGTTTGCTGGGAATAGCATTCCAGAAAAGTCCTCATGAAGGACAGAGAGAGGTAGGATTCAGCTTATGACCTATCTTGTCTCAGGTTCTTGACCTCATTAAGAATGTCAGATATGGGTTTCATCTCATGGAGTCTACCATAAGTCTGATCAAAAGGTAGTTAGTTACCTCATAACATTCTTGCCATTATTACACTAATGGGCATATTTTTTGGCAGATCATTATTGTAGCTTATGAGTGAGATTAATGATATTTTTCTTTTCCAGTAGAATGTATATGATTGCTAACCAGTTAAGATTGTAGTTCCCAGTTGAATACCAGCCAGATCTGTGTTTTATGCCACAAGTATGTGGTGTCTTCAGCAACAGGATTTTCCCATCAAATTGTGGAGGGAGACCAATAGCATTGGCAATAGCTTGCAATATTTTGAAGATCTAAGGGATCCCATTGGCCAACAACTCAAAACAATGGAACCTACTTCTTGTACTGGTAGTTTTATTTGGTAGCATGTGATACCTAGTTTGTGTATTCCCCAACCCCAATTCCATTGAATAATGATGACATTTAAACTCCTTTTATACCTGAATATATTTTAGGAACATTCTACATTTTGAGTTCCCATGTGGCTTTTCAGAAGACTTCATTGTTACTTATCCCCACTCTACCCTGCCCTCCCATCCTCTACTCCATTTAAGCTTCCTGTTTCATTTCCACCTTGATCAGATATTAGATATATGATATTTCCTGGGAAGATGAATCACTTTAATGAAGCAGCTCTGTTTCGCTGAATGAAATAACTGAGGATGATGCTTGTAAGCCATTAGCAACTCTTGAGATCCTTCTCTTGGCTCTGAAGTGGAGCTGAGTGATGACTAACAGTATCCATACAATGTCACAGCTTCAAGTTCAGTGAAGCCCTTCTCTTCCCTATTAAAAGCATTCCTCTAGTGAGATCACCTTCAGTTCAAAAGAACCTAAGGTTTGGAGAAAGAGAGAGTCTACAAATGGGCTAATTTGTTGCGTGAAAGCACAAAATATTATGTCTATCTTATAGCTCTCTTACCTGTATATTCCAGATTCTGGAGACAACACAACCAAACAAACTATATATCGTAATATCGTATGCTGTTTAAATCATATACATTAATTCTTCTGGAATCCAAACAAGACATACCAAATAATTTATTGAGCCCTTTCCTACCAATATGGATGTGTGATATACATCAACCCGTACTCCATTCTATAGGGCTGTCTATGCCAGCAAAATATGTTGGCTTTATTTTCTTCTGTGATATGTATAAGTTTGCTACAATATTTGGTGCTTCCTGCTCATTCCATACAACTTGCATGATATATTTATTTTACCAAACACGTGTAGTGTTGCAGGGTTTAGAGGATTATTCACAAAATCTAAGTTTCAGCAAACTAGATTATGTTTAATCAAAACTTATGAAGCAAGAGAGTAAGAGTGTATTGCTGCTCTCATGTAAAAGAGAACTGCCTTTGACCTTGTTTTCTGTTAGACACTGATAAGACTGCAAGAGGCCACTAGGTGTGACAAGTACTAGAGACTTTAGTAATAATTCTACTAAAGGTCTTACTTCTGCCTCAGGAGGACAGCTGTGACAATTACTTCATTACAGCATTTTAAGTTTTAAAAATTATGTGTTTATTACAATTTGTTCACTTTGCTTTTCAGCAGTGACCCCACCCCCCTCGTCTCCTTCCAATCCCTCCCTCCCTCTTCTCCTGTGCCCTTCCACTCATTACATCTTTTTAAAAATATTTATTATTGTTACTGTAAGTGTATGTGTGTGTATGTGAAAAACACACTGAACTCATTTAGAATTATTTCAAGTACAAGTCTTGTGGATGGCCACTTAAAATTGGGTTTCAAAGTACCATTTTAGTAGTATGATAGAACTATCTCCTGGTACCCTTTATCAAGTTGAACTCAGGTCATGAATAAGCACTCCATGTGAATGAACTCTTTTTCCAGTCTAAGACTAAAAACACAGGTGTTCCACCTACCTGTGTCATTATCTGTTTAATTTTTGAAATTATGATTGATTACATCATTTACCCCTTCACTTTCCTCTCTCCAAATCATCCAACATACTGAGAGCATGAAAAATAGTCTTCAGAGAAGATCACACCAAATGGTCACTCACCTTTCTTTTTTGATACTCAAGATCTCCCATTGTTTTGCCAATAGGTTTCAGCTAGAAAATTCAGCTACCTTAATGTGTAATCACTTTTACTTGAATCAAGAGATACACTTACTTGTGCCATATTGAGACATCAAAACACTTATCATCTGGAGTGGATGGGAATGGGATGGCAGATAGATTCATATTGTAAGGTACCTATCATATGCTAGTCCTTTCCATAACTCTCTAAGAACCAATTTTGGAGAGCCTGCTCTTCAATAACAATTGAAAAGAGGTAGGGCACACCAATACTTTTCTGAGAAATCTGGAAGATTCTTATTGTCAGGCATTCCATTTAAATATATTCACTCTAGTGTGCATACATCTATTATTTTCCTTTAAGGGCCCATATTTAGGCATAAAAATTTTGTCATGGTTAAATATCTAAGTCTGTTTGTTTGTTTGTTTGTTTGTTTGGAGACAACCTTGGCTGTCCTGAACTCACTTTGTAGATCAGGCTCGCCTTGAACTCACAGAGCTGTCTCTGCCTTCTGGAGTGCTGGTATTACAGGAGTGCACCACCATGCCCAGCAATATTTAAATCTCTTTGGCAATCCTGTCACTATTAAGATTAGAACCTGTGTGTGATTTTCAGCAAAGTTTACTCTGGCAGTTATCACCAGACAGGTTTCTCAGAAGTAGCTTCTAAGGTGGAAGGTGTTGATTTTGGACAAACACTTGTGGGAAAAAAATGAAAAGGAACAAAGATCGACAGAATGGAAATATCTGACATGACCTCAGTTACTATGGCAAGAAAATCTCTGCTCCACCCATCATAGTTACATCCAGTAGGCTTAAATATACAGGTCCTTATATTTTTGCCCAACTCACAGCTGAAGCAAACCATACAATATCTGATGGCTGGAGATATTCTGCAGTCTGTACTTGTTAAAGCTGATAAATGCATCTCTAGATTCCCTACTAAAATACCTTCAGATAAACACATAGAGTTCCTCTGATTTCGATAACTTCCATATACCATACCTTTGGTTGATAATCAGTTGTCTGGAACATGGTATTTACTGTCCTTTCAAAGATTTTTGAAGCAGTTTTAAAGAACTGTAAGTTCATACTGTTCATCCACTCAAGTACTACATAAACTGTTTCGTCATTCAATTCACTTCCAAATGAGAGTGTTACTGATTTTGATGCTCCTGTTAGCAGATGATATGACAACCTTAGTAGCAGTTAATTCCTCGTGGGTCATCAAAAGCCCAGCTTAATGCTCTATATTCTTTCTCCAAATGAATTCTGAGACAAAGATTTAGATGAGTAAATTGGAATAATGTTGTAGCCAACAGAGATACAATATGGGAAATGAAAATGGTCAAAAGAAAATGCTCTTTTTAATAAGTTACTATTGACAGCCTGTGATATGAACCATTGATGCTATTTTATGAAATTTGTTCTAAAAACTTCATTTGCAAGATGCAAAAAGGAACTGTCTATAAATCTTTTGACTTCTGCCTGCCAATGACTGAGGATGGCCTTATTTAATGCTTACATTTCTAGCTTGTATACTTCACAGAAACAAGCACATCGTACCTAGTGTATCGCAGAAGCTCCTAAAGCTGTAATTAAGAGGGGAAAAAAGCAGAGTCCCAAGTCAATTGGAGAAGCTCAAGCCCTACCTATAAGAAGGGATCAAGTTCTTCATGGGTAAGGAATGTCAGGGTCATGTGAACTATGTATTGAAGGCATTCCACAGCAGACCAATAGCTGGAGAAGTGGAACTTCTTAAAAATCAATGTAAAACACACCATTTGCTAAGTCTCAAACTATGGGCAAACTAACTGATTACCCATTAACATATCAAAGTGGATTTGGCTGCCAGGTTCTCCCAATACCTCCTCCTTTCTACCTGTTGTTACAGGGCCCTTTTGTCTCATATATTCTGCCCTCTATACTGAACTCTCCAGTTTAGGAATTAAGCTGGGATTCCATCTCCCCAGCTCCTCTGCCCCATAAGTAACTCAGCCATTTTGACTACATCAGTCTCTTGGCCAGTTTCTTAGCCCAGGCCTTGGTCAGCAACTTCTTTCCCATTTCTCCTCCTCCCTCTCCTCACCTGGTGTGGCTCAGGGTCATGTCCACTCTGGACTCTCCCAGATGTCCCTGCCTCTGACTATGCTCTTTCTTTTATCTACAATAAACCTTCTTATCCACGGTACCTAGAAGCAATCGTGTCCTTCTTTTTTTGTTTCTTTTTTTTTCATTCACTTTTCCTCCTTTAATTTGTTTCTGTTCTGTGCTTGATTACAACAGTGATTAAGCTTACTCTCCAAGAGAGTATTCTTTGCAAAGGGAAAGGAAATTATTTCTTCTTCAGGTCCACGCGGATAACAGCAACTATCGTAGGAGTGGAGCATTGGCTCATTCAGTGATCTTCTTTTACGAGTGAACAAAACTCAGGGGCAAGCTTGAGCAAGCAGACTGAGTGTGGAAACAGCAGGTGCTTTGAGAGCCTGCAGAAAGGTGGTATCAGCAACTTCTGGCACACAGAACAAGGTTTGGAACAAAGCTCAACCTTAATGACGCAGTAGATGAAGGGCTTCCTGAGGATAGAGGAAGAAATAGAGATTTGGATGGGCAGTGGGTGTTGGGATCCGTAAGCAGGCATTTCTACAGCCAGCCCCAAGGGACCTGACAAACAGCTACCCCAAGACCATCTGCTGATCACCTGGAACTACCTGCGCATGCTCTGGGTCACCTTATAAGAGAACTCGTAGAGCTCCTCCCTCTCTTTCTCTCTTCCACCTCGTCAGGAGACTGTCTCTGCAACCCCTTCCCCCTTCCCTTTCCCTAATAAACCTCCCACGTGGACCGGTCGTGTGGCGTAATTTGTGAACCCGCCGTGCAACCTTTATTCTGCACGATTTCTAACAGTGGGGGTAGGGAATAATTTGAAAGGGCAATAACAGTATAGATTTTGAAGTTGAGGGTGTCTGGGAAAGTCTTTGTTCAGCCCAACTCAGAAGGCATTGTAACCAAGTCTTGCCTTTGTAAATAGGGAAGCAAACAGCAGACAGTAAACAGGTAGTGGTGTTTGATGAGGGATTCCTGTGATTCGGAGATGTGCAGTGATCTCAGAGATTAAGTGCTTTCTGGTGAGCCGCAACTACCACATACAAGGACACCACCCATAGCATTTATATTCTGGGAAGATTTCCTTCTGGATATTTCAATCCTGGCCAAGGTGTTAATGAATTTGGGATCTGAGTTCTTAAAGCAAGAAATACCTTCAGTGCGATCCGCAGTTCTCCTAAGAAGGTTTTCGTGTCTCCTTTCCTTTGATTTTTTTTTTTTCTTTTCCTGTTCCCAGCTTTTCTATGGAGCTGCTTCTGGCTCTAATAGAACTTAGTTAAAGGCACACGTTGATATTCAGCAGGAGGGGAAGATGCATCCTATGTATTTGTTTACTTTTTCATGGGAGGGGCATGCTTGCTTAATCTTGCTGTGAAATCAATAACAATTTATAGCAAGCCAAAAACTTATGGATGGTTAAGGTCTCCTAGAGGTGCCAGTGATGAGCTTTTGCATTTTGCTTAAGGGGAAACTGTAAATTATCTGAGCAAGGCTGAGCCAGTGAGATCAAAAAAGGAATGCTAAAGTCGTTAGGTCCCTGTGAAAGGGTGGGAGTTAGCACCTCATCAGGGGCTCTTAGCAGGATAGGAGGCTGTCACTGGATGCCAAATAGCCTCAGCATGAAACTTCCTACATTCTCTCTTCTGATCCCTAGTTGCCTGGTACCAAATTTCTTCTGACCACCAGGGAATGTTCCTACTGTGTATTTTGCTAATGGAAACAAAAGCTCAAAAGATCCTAGTACTCTGGAAAGGTCGAGTGTCAGGTAGGAGGGCAGGGCATGCAGACTGCTCGTGCTCATTAATGACTGCATTCTCATTTCTTACAACCCCACCCCATTCTTCCCTCCACACCATTCTATTTTCTTCATCTATAGGCTCCTCACCACCCCCTTCTCGTTTTCTTCTATTTAAAATCACTTCCAGCGGGATATCATAGAAAAGGAAGGCGCTCACATGCTTTTTAAGAGAATTGAAACATTTGCTCTCTTTTTTTGTCTATTGGTACTTTTTATCTTCCTAGAAAAAAAAAAAAGAGTTCTCACTCTGAAATTCATTGCAGGCTCATGGCTTGAGAATCATGCTGATGACCGCCCTGGGGTCTTGGAGAGCCTATTTCAAAATTCAAGTTTCCCTTTTCCAGAAAGAGAAGGATGGAGGTGACCTCATAGCCTGGATGGCTGTGAGAGCTCGGGCCAGAGCCCAAATGTGCTGTCAGCCTGGCTTTCTTCAGAAGGTAAAAAGAGCAGCAGGGCTCAAAGGGTCTGCCTGGGTGTTGTAGACAAAAAAAAAAAAAAAAAAAGCAGGTGGGTCAGGGTCACTGTGCATTCTTATGGAACATGGATAATCAGTTGCAGGCACTGCCTGATATAGGTAACTTCTCCCTGTAAATCTTCCAGGATAGCAGATGATGGCAGGTTCTGTACTGCAGTTTCTGAGTTGGGTCAGCCACAACTTATCTCTTGCTCTGGAATCTAGTGTTTTAGACTGAGGCTTTCTCTATAGGGGGGCCTCAGAGCCTCTTCTATAGAGCCCCTTCAGTAGTCAGCTAGCTTTATGCTCTTCAAAAACAAAGGCTTCCACGCTACTTCTAAGGATTCCTGAATTTGACTTCCTGTGGAACAGGACAGAGGGAGCCTGACAGGGATTTGTGTGGATGCTCTGAGTTCAGACAGCATTGCTCCAGATAGAAATTCTAACAAAGAAACATCTGCTCTGCATTGTCTGGTACTGTTTTCAGGTACTTGGTGTAGAGCCTGGTACATACAAGGTAACTCATAAATGTTTGAGGAGTGACTGCAGATTCCCCAAGATGCATTGATGTAAGCTTTTCTCTCTACATTATTTCCCATTTGCCTCCCATGTATGAGCACAGCAGGCTCTTTGTTATCTTGAAGAAGAATGGAAGATAGAACACAGGAAGGTGTGACAAGGTCTCACCAGTCCTTTTATGTTTTCAGGTCTGCAAGGAGATGAATATGATATCAATGGAGACAGTGAAGAGGGGATGCTAATGAGGAAAGCAGAAACAAAGAAGGATTTTTCCATGACAAGAATGAGGCTCTTGATAAAGGGAGGAGACATTTGTGGCTTTCAGCATCTATAAGGGTTTAGTGGTTGCAGAAGGGCCAGTCTTAAGCAGTTGTGTACCTGATGCCCACTTCTATTGTGTATTTAGGCACCTGCTTCTGGGTTGCCTAGCAACCTATGATGTCATCATATGTCACCAGCCAGGTGGCCACACCTGGAAGGAGCAACCCGCCGCGTGGTCTTTCGTTTGTCTCTTGCCTTCTCTTGGCCCCACTTGCCCTCTTGGCTCTTTTTCCTTTCCCTGCCAGGTGTTCCCCTCTCTCCCTCCATCATGTCCTGTTCTCTCTTCTCTTTCTCTCTCTTTCATCTCCATCTAATAAACCTCTTTCATATAAAATATGTTGTGCACTTGATCACAATATGTCCCATCACGTAGTGTTAGTTATTTTTGGGTCATTATGATAAATACTTGAAATAACCCAAAGGGTGATAGGTTTATTCTGGCTTACAGGCTGATTCGGCGGGGGGAGGGGGGTTAGTCATGGCAGGGAAGGTGTACTAGTTGTTTTTCTATTGCTATGATAAAACACCATGACCAAGGCAACTTATAGAAGTTGGGCTCACAGTTCAGAAGGTTAAGGTTCATCATCACTGTCATCATCATTATATGATCATCATGGCTGGAAAAAATTCCCTTGTCCTCTGTTGCTGGGCACTTAGGTCTATTTCACAGTTTAGCTGTTATGAGTCAACATTGATGAGCAAGTCTCTCTGAGACTTGGCGGTCTTTGGGTGAATAACAGGGAGCAGTAGAGTTAGGTCATGTAGAAAATCTATTATTTGTTTTGTTTTGTTTTGCTTTGTTTTGCTTTTTTTTTTTTTTGAGAAACCTAGAATACTTTACATCCCTGCCTGCTCTGCTCTGTGTGTGTGTGTGTGTGTGTGTGTGTGTGTATTGTCAGAACTTCCTTTTGTACGCATATATATTCAAATGAGATTGGAATTTATTAGGCAGTTTGCAGGCTGTAGTCTGGTTAGTGCAACAATGAAAGGCCAAGAATCTAGTAGTTGTTTAGGCCATGAGACTGGATGTCTCAGCAGTCCCAATCTGGTGCTGAAGTCCTAGGGAATTCCTGTGAGCTGCTGTTTTTCTGTCTATGTTGAAATCAGGAAGAAGTAATTTCTAATTCCAGTGAAGAAGTACCTTCGCAATAGGATAGATGAACTTGTCTACAACAGCAAGGGCAAGCAGACAAAAAGCGAAAGCTTCCATTTTCCATGTACTTTATGTAGCTTGCCACAAAAAATTGTGACCCTGATCTAGGGTAGGCATTCCCACCTTAAATGATTCAATCAAGAAAATATATCACTTGGGTTTTAGCTAATTCCAGCCACTTGGGTTTAGCTGATTTCAGATGTAGTAAAGTTGACAAGTAAGAGGTAGAATCTTTTTTTTTTTTTCTTTAGACAGTGTATCACTATGTAGTCCTGGCTGGCCTGGAATTCATTATATAGATCAGGCTGGCCTTAAATACCCAGAGCTCCATCTTTCTCTGCCTCTGGGGTGCTGAGATTAAAGTCACATGTCACCACAGCTGATTCCAGAACTTGCATTTCAACTAGAGCTTCAGATAAATACTCAACACTGATCATGACCATCCTTCTGTCCTGGGCCAAATACACAATCTCTTCCCCATTCTTGTGAGTGCAGCGATCGTAATACCATTCTGGTATTCCTTGATGACTAACTGTGACACTACACCCTTTAAGAATTCCCAGTGGCTGTGTGGGAGATGAAGTAGTAACTTGTGGTGGGGAACAGAAAATGTCTGTGTCTAAAGCGCTTTTTCAGATTGCATGTCCCCTTACCCCAGACATCCCCATTTTCCTTGCTCAGACTCAAAGAGATCATCTTTCTTCTCTTGGGAGATGAAGAGCAATTTCCCCACATCTGCAGAGTCTTTGTCTGAAGATCTACCTTCTAGTGCTGAATAGTAAGCAAGGAAGATAGCAAGGAAGCCAAAGATGCCCCTATACATTAGTTTACCCTCAAGAACTAGGAAGAAGGGCTGCAGAGAGAGCTCAGTGGTTAAGAGCACCGCCTTCCCTTCCAGAGGACCCAGGTTTGATTCCCAGCACCCACACAGCAGCTCACACTCGTCTGTGATGCCAATTCCAAGGGATCTGACACCTTTGCACCAATGAACATGAAACAAAAGAAAAGAGCTAGAAAGAATGCACTGCATGCCCTAAAGATCCCTCTACAAACTTTACCCCCTTCATGGCTCTCCTTTCTCTACAAAGGAAATTGTTCTGTTTTATGTGTCAAGAATTACCTTGTATTGGACCAATGAGATGGTTCTGTGCTAAAGAAGCTTTTCAGCAGGCCTGAAGTGCTGAGTCTGACTCCCAGTATACAGTAGAAGGAGAGAACAAAGTCTCACAAATTGCTTTCAGAATTCTACACAAATACACACACACAGGATAAATAAATGTAAAAATTAAAAGTAAATTACCTTAACACTATACATTCTGTTTCTTTTAAAACATTTGCTGAACATAGTTCATAAACCAGATATTCTGAAGAGACAGTTCCTGACTTCCTGAGTTTGGGGAGGGAAGAACAGACCTGGCATATCTGAAACTGAGTAGTTCCAAGGACACGAAATTCCTGCCTTTGATCTGCTGAATGTTTTCTCTTCTCATATGGTCCTGGCATCTCCCTATAAATATCTGAAACTCTCTGAGGTCTGAAGACTTTAAAATCTCAACTGCAAGGCAAGTTGAGGTATCTAAAGAGTGCTAGAATATTGTCACCTCTGGTAGTGTTCATACAGAAATATGTTAAGTCCTCTCATGCACAACATCCGGTAAAAGCCCTATGGTTTTTCAATAGTTACCTGTAGTGGTACCTTCTCATGACTGCACTGTATAAAGGAAACTTTACTTTCCTATCAACTTCCTCATTCTTTTGCAAATGCTTTTTATGAGTATTTTTCAAATATATTATTTTCACTCATGTCCTTGCTTCAGGGTCTGTTTGCAGGAAACTCAGCTATTTTATTGGGAACAAAGCATAGCTTGTTGGGAGTATAGAAGCAGAGGGAAGCAGCAAGAATTTCAAATCAGTACCTGTAGTCATCATCCAAACTGTGACTGAGAAGGTATTTGAGGAGCAGATACTGGAGTGGTTTGAATGAGAAATGACCCTGCTCCCAGGCTCAGATATTTGAATGCTTGGTCCTTAGCTGGCAGCACTATTGTGGCCGTGCTGGTAGAAGTATGTCACTGGGGGGTGGCTTGTGAAAGTTTACGGCCTAGCCTCATGTCTACTTTGCTTTCTCTACCTCGTATCTGTGGTAGAAGATGTGATCTCTCAGCTTCTTGTTTCAGCTGCTGCCAACATGCCTGCCCTGCCTTTACGGACCATCCCTCTGGATCCATGAGCTGAAATAAACTCTGCATGCATGGTATTCTTATCATAGCAACAGATACATATGACATATATGAACATAAAACAGTTTCAGGAACAGAACAGATGACTTTAATGTGTTCTAACCCTGGTATTGATCTGCTTTCCCCTTTGCTCCATGGACCACCTCCACCTGACTTTCCATATTTCTAGTAAGGAGTTCTAGACAGACTGTTCCAACCACATGGTAGATGTACAAAGGCACCTTGGAGTGGTGACCTTGATTGAAGAGAAACCATGGAAAGAATTAGATTTTATTGAATAGACTAGTAAGGAACTAAATGGTTGTGATGTCAGACAGGATTTGGAAGCCTCAGCATTCTAAGCAAAATATGGAATCTTAGAGCAAAGACACATGCCTTACCTCACTATTTTGGTACTGAGTATTATTGGATAGGCCTGGGCTGACACGAATGAAGTTGTTGACCATTGATAAAGAACAGGAGATTTCATACTTGATACTTGACAAGTTCAACCAAAAGCCTCCCTTGAACTAGTCCAGAAGGCAGCATCTGTGTAGGAAGCCCATGTTCTCTCTGGCCATCCTGTGGATCTGGGAGTTCCGGGGAGAGTTTGGTTCAATCATCTTTCATTGAAAAATAACCACCAGTTCCTCGAATAAAAGCTGTTGGAAAGCTGTGTGAGGGATCTGCAAGAGGCTAGAGTGACTGATTGAAAACAACTAAAACACAGATTTGTCGTAGCTGTTGTCATCCAAGGAGAGAACCGTATGGCTTCAGTTGGAGACACTGTATTTTCCAGTCTGGTTGAGCTCAATTTTCTAGGATTGTAGCCACTAGCTCTGATTCAATGTGGTATGTTATTGCCTCATGTCCAGAGATGAGTGGATAAGCCCATAGAAAGTCATTTTTAGTTTTGTACTGGTCGTACAGTTTCCCTAGAGAGTAGCATGTTGAGGTCTCTCCGGGAATGACACTGTGATTGACTCCTTTTCATGCACAGCCAGCGCCTACTCAATTCTTGAAGTATATGAGTGAGTTTGTGGATAGAAAGCTCTAAGTTCCGTAAAATGTCTGAAAAGAATATTGTTGGTTTCGTGGGGGAACAGGGTAAAAGAAAATTGGCATTGGCAAAAGCAGAAACTTGGGTTTTTTAAAAGGCAATTGATTAATTTCACTAAGAATGGAAGCTTGACCCAAGCCCTTTTATTATTTAGTAAGGAGTTGGGGAAAGATCTGTAAAACCCTCCATGGTGCTTCTTCTAACAGCTATCTGGTGTCCATGCTTACATCTTCTTTTTTGCTTCCATTTAGAGCCCGGATTGTTTAAGTCCTGGCCATGCCACAAGCTCAGGCTCCTTGAGACAGCATCTGCTGCTCATGCTGTGTGTTATGTCCCTCCACTTCTCACTCTGGACTTCCCAGAGATCAGGGTGGGATTGAGAATCATAGGACAAATAGAGCTCTTTAAGTTAATAATTTTAGGAAGCATCCTGTTTTTCTCAGAGGTCCCATCAGAACAGAGCCCCTTTGCTAACAGGGGCTCCCTTGTATCTGCCTCTTATATTTTGTTTGCCATCTGTTTCCCACACCTCTACTTCCTAAGATCAGCTCCCAAGTGAACAGACTACTCCCAAGTGTTCTTCACATCTGTAAGTTTGCTCCAAACTCATTGTGGCCCACGATTCCACACAGGGATTTCAGCATCCCATATCTTTGGAACTTGGCCCTGGAGTCAGGTATATCTCCATGTGTATTTTGGTAGTTCCAAAAGAAGTTTGAGTTCTTACTTGACCATGGAGCCCAAAAGGTTATGATCACATGGCTCCTGGTATTCTTCCTGTAAAATTCTTTAGGGAAACACAAGGAGCTCACCTGCTGTCTTAGTTACTGTTCTATTGTTATGAAAAACCACCAGTCCCCACTAATCAGAGACCTGTTTTCCTGTGCTTGGGGATGGGGAGCAGAGCTTGACACCTGCTTTTTCTCTGCAGTGTTGAGGCAAGAACTCAGCTGAGGGTTTCCTAGGGCCACAGCCACAGGCAAGATGGTTCATACTCTGATGACTAAGCCAATGTAGATGGACAGGCAGCTATTCTGTTTTCTTGGAACACAGCAACTGTTTCCTTGAGGTTTTTTTGTTTGTTTGTTTGGTTGGTTTTTGTTTTGTTTTGGTTTGTTTTTGTGAGAGGACCAAAAGGACGTCACAAAGTATATGGAACATTGGGAACCAGGAAGGAAGCATGTTTTCATTACAAGACTTCAGATGACATGTCTTTAGAATGGACTCATAAGAAGTAGCGCTACGTTCAGCCAGGAGGTCAGAAGGAGTGTGGGGATCCCCACTCAGACATGATGATCACCTAGTGGGTATAGCAACAAAGATAACCTAATCTGTGTAAGTTGCTTAGACAAGCATGTGGGTATTAGCCATTTTAAAAGGTTTCTCCAAATTGGTTAATAACTCCCCCAAACCACAGTAATTAGCATTACAGAGCTAAAGCAACTTGCAGATCCCTGATAATGGCTGACAATCAGAGACATTTCTCCATCACCTGACATTCTTTTACTCATTAATCACCATTCTTTGGTCACTCCTACCAATAGACAATCTTGGACCAAAAAAGTAAGTTTTTAATCCCAGTCCTTCCCTCCTGGCTCTTCTTTAGCCTGTTTCTAGCCTGTAAAAGACAGTGGGTTCTCTTGTCTCCCATACTAGAGACATCATTTTCAAAGGTCTGTTTGTTTGTTTTCAGATTAAGCCCTTTCTGTGGTAGAAGTCACTTGTTTCCTTGTCTGTCTTTCCTCCCTTCAACTAGACTTCTAGTGGGCAAATAAATGAAAACTAAGTCCTGAGGTTTCTTTTGAAGAATTCCAGGAGATCGGAAGCTATGCTTTCTGACCCTGAGCAGAGTAGTTAGAGGAAGGAACCAGGCCTCCTGACATTTGTATCTATGAGTAGCATGGGAATGCTACTGTGAACTCACATTTCTTTGGATGCTGAACTAGCTGCCTAGCCCATTTCTCAGCACTAAACTGCCCTGTGGTACTCTCCTTTATGATTCTGTGAGAGAAGCTGCAAGCCAAAATACTCTACCTGGATCCTGTCTCAGTCTGTCAGATCTGGATGGAGACTAGAGATCTGGTTGGGAGGGGACATCGATCTTTTGTTTTCTTCTTGGATCTGCTCGCATCCTGTATAAACATATATATGCATGAGAGACCAAAAGATTAAAAATGGCTATTATTTTAATGTTTAAGGTCTGAACTAGCTGGGTGAAGAGGTCCAGTAATGCCCTGAGGGGAAGAATTCGCCTTACTGAATTCTTTCCCCACTCACTAGAGATACAGTTGCTAGGAAACTGGCCCATCTCCCTAGGGAGGGATACCAGGTTATTAATGGTTTGGGGACCTTCCTATAGCCAATCAATTCAAAATGCAATATTCCTTTTGTGTTTCAACCAATAGATGCTTGCCAGACAGGAATCATTCCTGCTTTGGGCATGCTGGGAGGGACCAGAATCTTTAAATCACCCAACTAACCTAAGCACAGGGCTCTCTGCTTTCACCGCTTCGGTGGTGATGATTTGTAATGATTTGTAATAAAAAGATCTTCATGTGTTTTGCAAGGGACTTGGGGTATCGTGATAAGGCACAACAGCACTGCAGCAGATAGGGACTAAAGAATGCTGGAAGAACCTAGAGCTGTTTGACCAGGACCTGAAGCACACTATTCCAGCCTTTTGTTGATAATAAGTGGGTAACAGGTGAAGATTCTCTTCTGGCTTCTTCCTGATTACGTTAGGGTGGCTGTAAGGAGGTCAAAAGGCTGAAATGCTGGCCAACTCCAAGAAGAATAAGCTATTTTGATGCTGCCCAGGGTCTGTGCGAACATTTGTGGCTGGGAGGGAAAAGTGCAGGTCCAGCTTGATTCAGTCTGTGAGGTCAGACTGGAACACTTGTGGTAGCTGCTTTGGCTCTGTCGTAGATGTAGAAAGAACCTGAGTCTGGCAGGATACTGGAACATATCTATAAGCAGAAGACAAAGTCAAGTAGGCTATGGAGAAATTTTCTTTTAGGTATACAATACTTTAGGTGTACATTTGAAACATTTTGGGAGAGTGAACAAGGACAGAAGGTGTGGCTCAAAGAGGAGAAGCTTGAATAGAGGGAAATTCCATTTACTTGAGGGAACCTCTGTTTACCTGAGGAAACCTCCATTTACCCAATCACTGATATTAATTAAAAAGTTTTTTTAATCTGTCAACTAATGAATATGGAGGCCAAATTTGGTTGCAAAAGCGCATAAGCTTAGAGGCCTTTAAAGTGGGTGCCATGTGTATGAATCTCAAAATATTTAGAAGGCATTTCAGAGGAGAGCCCTGGAAGAAATGGATGAAAGAAATGATTCCCATGGGTGAAAAGAGAAAAGTAAATCAGTTCTGCCAGTCTTTGGGGTGTCCCCACAAAGTACAGGAGAACCAGAGATATGGGGTCCTAAGCTGGCAAAGCAAGTCATCACAAGCAGTGTCACAGGCCACAGAGAAAACTCCCAGGAAACACAGTCTCACCTAGTACTAAGATTTTCTGATGTAAGAGGAAAGAAAAAGCAGAGAGAACATGTCGGCAAAAAGAAAAAGACTATTCACCCAAGGGAAGATGTCTGTGTAAGGGTAAGTGAGAAGGGCCAATCATAGCCTGAAGGCTGTCATTGGAGTGTAGCTCTGTTCCTCAGTGAAATGGAGAGATAATAGTAATCTCTCAGACAAAGGAGAACATTTACACCGACCATGAAAGGGAACTCATCAGTCTGCTGGCGTTGGATGTATGGATGTAATGATAGGGTAGCCAGAAAAGAGGATTCCAAAACCAGGAAAAGGGGGAAAGGAATCCCACTTTTTTAGATAAATAACAGGTACAATACTCATCTGGAGCACAATTGACCTGACAGGTAGATTTGGGTGGATTTTCTGCAGTTACAAGAATTCCTTTTTAATTTTAAAAAGGAGATAAAACTTTAGAGATATTAGCATTATCATTGTACTTTGCAATGAAATATACATTATGGAAAAAGGCAGTAGACATGCACCTTTGTGTTAACAGAATAAACACTCTTTAAAGGTAAGCTCTGGAAAGTCAGAAGCCTTTTGTGAAGTAGAAGGGGAAAAAGCTCCCTTGATCTTAACTTTTAGTATGATTACACATTATGGAAGAGAGGCTTCTTTTCTTATCTAGAAGACTGGATGTATATAAGTCTAGCACAATGAGAAACAACTTTTAAGTTTACACTTAAAAGATATGACAAAGAAGATTTAAAAACTTGAGCTTGGAAATATGATAGTGGATAATATAGTAGAATATTTTTATTAGAGTTAGATTAATAATAGTATAGTTAGCTCTACTGATAAATTTCAAAGCACTGGACAGTCAATACAACAGTGCCATAGCAAGAGGAGGAAATAAAATCATTTTGACCTATTTAGGATACTTTAAATCGCCTTAGACCTTTTAACCTTTATAACTTGCATTTACCAACCCTGAAACGTCTTAGACTGTCAAAGATTTATAATTTGCATTAACCAACCTTAAAAAACACTTTCTTAGACCCTCAACCACTTTCTTAGAAGCTCATAACTTAAACTTCTGTATCCTTAGGCTTTTGTATCTAATTATTTACCATGAGACATATGTAAGACTGCTATGAACATTTACTGTCCTTTAGCTAAAGGGATGGTAAAAGGTTGCATCTGAGGCTTTTTTTTTTTTTTTGAGTCTGATAACAAACTAAAGTGTGTCTAGATTTGACAGTATTATCGGAGTGAGGCTTAAGGCCTGGTCTCCTGTATAGAAAGATGACTGAGAAAACATCTGAAGCCTTCCAAGACAGAAGTTGGCAATATGACCATGGGACCTGAGTGTGAGATTAAAACAGACCTGTAATGTTACCCTGGGTTGGGCAAAGGTGGTGGAGGTCACTGAGTCTAGGAATCATTTGTTTTCTGCCAGGCCAAGGAGCTCAAAGGTTAGAAGTGTCATTCCATATGAAGTTGAGAATTTTTCTTTCAAGTTCTGTAAAGAATTGTGTTGGTAATTTGATAGGAATTGCACTGAATCTGTAGATTGCTTTTGGTACGATGGCCATTTTTATTATATTAATCATGCCAAGCCATGAGCATGGGAGAGATTTCCATCTTCTGATATCTTCTTCTACTTTTTTCTTCAGACACTGAAAGTTTTTTTTTTCATACAAGTCTTTGACTTGCTTGGTTAGAGTTACATCAATATACTTTATCTCCTTTGTGGCTATCTGGAAGGTTGTTGTTTCCTTAATTTCTTTCTCAGCTCATTTGTCTTTTGTATACAGAAGGGCTACTGATGTTTTTGAGTTGATTTTGTATCCAGCCACTTGGCTGAAGGAGTTCCTTGGTAGAATTTTGGGGTTCACTCATATATACTATCATATCATCTGTAAATAGTGATACTTTGACTTCTTCCTTTCTAATTTGTATCCCCTTGATCTCCTTTAATTGTCTTATTGTTCTAGCAAGGACTTCAAGTACTATGTTGAAGAGGTATGGAAAGAGTGGGCAGCCTTGCCTTGTTCCTGATTTCAGTGGGACTGATTTAAGTTTATGTCCATTTAGTTTGATGTTGGCTATAGGCTTGCTGTATATTGCCTTTACTATGTTTAGGTAAGTGCCCCATATCCCTGATCTCTCCAGGACTTTAAACATAAATGAATGTTGGATTTTATCAAATGCTTTTCAGCATCTAATAACATTGTAATGTGGTCTTTTTCTTTCAGTTTTTTTATATGGTGGATTACATTTATGGATTTCTGTATATTGAACCACCCCTGCAAACCTGGGATGAAGCCTACATGGTCATAGTGAGTGATATATTTGATGTGTTCTTGGATTCAGTTTGTGAGTATTTTATTGAGTATTTTTTGCACCAATGTTCATAAGAGAGATTGGCCTGAAATGTTCTTTCTCTGTTGGATCTTTGTGAGGTTTAGGTACCAAGGTGACTGTGGCTTCATAGAATGAGATTGGTAATGTTCCTTCTGTTTCTATTTGGTAGGATAGTTTGAAGAGTATTGGTGTTAGTTCTTCTTTGAAAGTCTGATAGAATTCTGTGCTGAAACCATCTGGCCCTGTGCTTTTTTTGGATGGGAGACTTCTGATGACCACTTCTAT
The DNA here is from genome assembly GCA_028658305.1 of Pachyuromys duprasi. NCBI lineage: Eukaryota > Metazoa > Chordata > Mammalia > Rodentia > Muridae > Pachyuromys > Pachyuromys duprasi. The sequence continues at coordinate 9,552,766 of CM053758.1, forward strand.
TTCCTTAGGGGATATTGGGCTATTTAACTGATTTACCTGTTCTTGATTCAGCTTTGGCAAGTGGAATTGATCAAGAAAATTGTCCATTTCATTTAGATTTGTTTGTGGCATATAGGCTTTTGAAGTAAGACCTAATGATTGTTTGGATTTTCTTAGTGTCTGTTGTTATGTCCTGCTTTTCATTTCCAGTTTTTTTTTTATTTGGACAGTGTCTCTCTGACTTTTAATTAGTTTGTCTAAGGGTTTGTCTGTACAAGAAATCCAGAATCACTAAAATAATCCTCTACAATAAAAGATCGTCTGGAGGTATATCCACTCTGATCTCAAGCTGTACAATAGAGCAACAGTAATAAAAATCTGCATGGTACTGGCATAGAAACAGAATGGTGGATCAATGGAATTGAATAGAAGACACAGAAATAAACCCACACACTTATGGACACCTGATTTTTGACAGGGATGCCAAAACCAAACAATGGAAAAAAGATAGCATTTTCAACAAATGGTGCTGGTCTAACTGGATACCTACATGTAGAAAAATGCAAATAGATCCATACTAATCACCATGCACAAAACTAAAGTTCAAATGGATCAAAGACCTCAATATAAAACCACACACATTAAACCTCTTAGAAGAAAAAGTGGGGAAGAATCTTGAACTCAATGGCACAGAAGACACGTTCTTGAACAGAACACCAACAGCACAGGCTCTGAGAGCAACAATGAATAAATGGGACCTCATGAAATTGAAAATATTCTATAAAGCAAAGGACACTGTCATCAGAACAAAACGACAGCCTACAGATTGGGAAAGGACATTCACCAACCCTACATCTTACAGAAGGCTAATATCCAGAATATATAAAGAACTCAAGAAGTTACATAGCAATGGATCAAGTAATCCAATTAAAAATGGGGTACAGAGCTAAACAGAGAATTCTCAATAGAGGAATATCAAATCGCAGAGAAACAGTTAAAGACATGCTTAACATCCTTAATCATCAGGGAAGTGCAAATCAAAACTACCCTGAGATTTCACCTTACACCCATCAGAATGTCTAAGATCAAAAGCTCAAGTGACGACACATGCTGGAGAGGAGAAAGAGGAACCTTCCTCCACTGCTGGTGGCAATGTAAAATTGTACAACCACTTTGGAAATCAATCTGGTGCTTTCTCAGACAATTAGGAATAACGTTACCTCAAAATCAAGTTATACCACTCCTAGGCATATATCAAAAGATGCTCAATTATACAACAAGGACATTTTTTCAACCATGTTTGTAGCAGCTTTATTTGTAATAACCTGAATCTAGAAACATCCCATATGTCCCTCAGTTGAGGGATGGATAAAGAAATTGTAGTATATTTACACAATGGAATATTACTCAGCAATTAAAAACAAGGAAATCATGAAATTTGCAGGGAAATGGTGGGATCTGGAAAAGATCATCCTGAATGAGGTATCCCAGAAGCAGAAAGACACACATGGTATATACTCACTTATTAGTAGATATTAGACATATAATATAGGATGAAGATGCTAAAGAAATCTGTATATCCAAGGAAGCTAATCAAGAAGGAGGACCCTGGGTAAGATGCTTAATCTTCATTCTGAAAGGCAAATGGGAAGGACTTCAGAAGAGGGAGAAAACAGGGAACAAGACAGGAGTCTACCACAGAGGGCCTCTGAAAGACTCTAACCAGCAGGGTATCAAAACATAGCCAAACTGTGGGCAGAGTGCAGGGAATCTTATGGAAGAAGGTAGAGATAGAAATACCTGGAGGAGACAAAAGCTCCAAAAGAAGAACAACAGAACCAAAAAGTCTGGGCACAGAGGTCTTTTGTAGGAATTATACTCCAAACAAGGACCATGCATGGAGATAACCTAGAACCCCTCCCATGGCAGCTCAGTGTCCAAAAGGGTTCCCTAATAATAGGAACAGAGACTGTCTCTGACATGAACTCATGGGCTGGTTCTTTGATCACCTCTACCTGAGGGGGGAACAGCCTTACCAGTCCATAAAGGAAGATAATGCAACAAGTCCTGATGATACCTGAGAGACTAGGGTCAGATGAAATGGGAGAAGGTTCTCCCCTATCTTTGGACTGAGGGATGGGCATAGGAAAAGAGGGAGGGAGGGTGGAATTGGGAGGGGATGGTGGAGGGGTCTACTGCTGGGATACAAAGTGAATAAACTGTAATTAATAAAAATAAAATCAAAACTAAAAGAAGAAGTGTCTGCCGTGCTTGTGCACCTCTGAGGGATAGCCTGCCTGAGAGCATTGTGACTTCCAGACACCAATCTGCCAGGAGGCAGGATGTGGCATGTTGAACCAGCTGGGAACTGGTGTCCTTCCTAGCTGCATCTGAAATAGTTACCCGGTGGAGTTGCCTTTGGCTAGGCCCCTGCAGGATGGGGGATTACATAACTCTTATTTTCTCTTCAGGAATGCCCAGTCTCAAACATCAGTCAAGGTCTGGAGCATACGTTTTGCTGTAGCTGAGCCTGTCAACTTTAAAAATCATTTTTACCAACTTCTGGATGGGGCATTCAGGGACCATCCCCAGCCATTTTAGATGGCAGTGAGACCATGTCTGCATCTCTAGGACTATAAATATATTTCTGGACATGTTAAAGGACTTGATTATCAATAAGATGACTATTAAATTGCATTTGTTAACCGTACTGGGACTCTAGTTTTCATCCTGTTAAGCTGGAGCCTTAAAAAACAAATAGTCCATTAAAGTGAGAGCACACCAATTTCCTATATGACTTAGCATACAAAAGTCCATAGCTTATAAAAGCCTAAGGCTGTATTACAGATGAATAACATTGCCATATTTAGAAAACAAGACCAAGCATATTTTAACTTTTTCGATAGTGAAGATAAAGCACAATGGCAAAGTTTCAACATCAACAATAAGTGAATAAGTGAATGCTTCTACAATTAGTAGACCTTAATGTAGAGTATAGACAAAAACGTTTAGGTATTAACCCCCAAGTTATGAGTTTTAAGACCAACAATATAGTAGAAAGTTATAAAGCAATTTAAAAATTACATTTGTATTTATTATGTTAATTCTATTAGCCAGAAAGCCTAGTGGTGAGTCTGGATAACAGGCAGCTCGTGTGTTTTGGTGGTGGTAGGGGAACAGCATGTATTTATTTGTTTATGAGCTTGGTGAAGACATAGGCAGTTCAACATAAATTTTAAATTAGCTTGTTAATCTGAATAAAGCTTTATAACCTTGAAATTTTAGCATTATATAAAAACTATTTTGAGCTGGGCTTGAATTATAAATAACATGTTAGAAAGATAGAACTCTGAATTTAAAAATCCATGTTCAATTAAAATGAGACTTGTTACCTTTTTTAGTCTAAAAGGAGATAAAATAAACAGTTAATCCTGACTAAGGAAGTCTTATAAATGCAAATCCAAATGAGCAAATTAAAATATTTTTTTGAGAGCAGAAAAAGAAATTAGAGGATTTTTATTTAATGGGAGAACAGGCACAGAGAAATAGATAGGACTTTGAGAAAAGAAAAATAGGGAAAGGGAGATACTATGAAGAAGCCTTTCTTGCAATGACAAACAGAAATAGAAAAGCACAGCAGGTCAGGGGCTTAGCCCTGCTAAGCAGAAGCTCCTTTCTTGGCACTTGGGGCCCAAAGCAGTAGTTCTCATAGAGGGAATGTCATCCACAGGAAGGCAGGTAGTCAGCTTTAGAGGTAGGAAGAGGCCCAGTGACCCTTCTGGGTCACAGTGGGATGGAGACATGGATCTACCCTTCTTATCCCAAAAGTCAACAGGGCGGTTTGCCATGTGCCCTTTGTGAGGCCGCGCAGAGGGACTGGGCCTCACATGACCCGGAGTTCTTCATAGCCAGATGGCTGTCCTGGGAGGGGTTGAATGGCCGAGTGGGGGGTCCACACGGTTCAAAAACTCTCCTCTCTCATGAATGTTAGCAACAGCTTGTGGCAGGAGTTTCAAAGACCTGTTCTGAAGGGGTGTGAGGCCACGGTGTAAGGCTTACTGAACAGCTTTAGAAGCACACTGTACGCTTTTTAGGTTTTGACCTTCTGGCACAGGTGCTGTAGCATCTCAGTTTTCCCAAGCCGGTTCTAGCACAGTGCGGGACACGGATGAGGGAGTAGCTCAGCATGCGCCTTGTCCCTGGTGCTCAGAGCACATGGTAGGTCCTTGCATCCAAGCGGCTGCCAGCAGAGGGACAGGGGCATGGCAGGTGAAAGGCAGAGCAGTTGAGAGAAAGTATATGTTTAGAACATATGTGGTTGAGTGGTGGTTAGTAATAGGTGGAACAGAAGACAAATCTGTTTCTGGCATCATGGTTCAGTTAAGAAGATCTGGCATGGCCAGAACAGATGCTACCAGAAGATCCCTTCATGCTTTTCAGCACCAACGTTATTATTTTTTAAAAAATGATGCACAGAACAGATATTATATGAATGAAGTTTATTGGATGGTGATAAAGAGGAAAGGAGGGAGAAAAACATGGTGGGAGAAGGGAGTGGCCTGACAGAGAAAGGGAAGAGAGCAAAGTAAGAGGCAGGGGTCCTTTTATCCCAGGCCCCTCTGGGCGGTGGCCAATTATGACATCAGAGGTGCCTATGCAGCTTGGGAGTGGGCTAATGCATCAACTTGTGAACTGACAAGTTCCGTGTTCCAATTCTGAGGTTTCTAAAATATTTTGCTACTGGGTTTGAACCAAGACCCTCATATCATACATGCCAGCTAAGTGTTCTACCACTGAGATACTTCCTGATGCCTTCAGCCTCATCCATGGTTCCACAGCCAGCATCTTCTATAAGTTGACTTGGTATCTCAACATAGCAATAGAAAAGTAACTAAGACAGCCCCATTCTCCCTTGCATATGCCTTTAATATATGTAATTTTACTATCTTATTTCTGGATCCCCTTGAAAACCTAAATCCTTTTAAATTTGAACTTATATACCTACTTGAACACACACTTTACAGATAAGAAAATTCAGACTCTGGGATTGCCACATTTCTTGTCTAGGTGAAATCAATTTTTTTAACAGAGGGCAAGCCTTCGGTTCTCAGATTTGTTCCTTTAATGTTTTAATTACCACAGAAGTAGGCCTTCTAATCAGTCCTAGACAGCTACTTGGTCATCGCCTCTATGTCATTAAATTGTCATATGGAGTGTTCTCAATGTGCCTCAGTTTCCCATGTTCCCTTGATCAGCATCTCCCCTTTTCCTACTTCTAAACACTCCACTTCAATAAAGAACTCCTTATGGCACTAAGGAACCCACACATACACCAGGCACTGTGAGACAGCCTTACATGCATTTCTTTATGTTTTATTTTTATTTTTTTTTTAATTTTTTACAGGTTCAGCTTTTTATTGGTCATGTTAACCAGAGGTTTAGTCAAAAAGACCAAAGCCCATGTCATCATCAGACTCCTCAGATTCTTCCTTCTTTGCTTCCACTTTCTTCTCCTCAGCTGGGGCAGCAGTGGTGGCTGGGGCTGGACCTCCTGCTGGTGCAGCTCCGGCTGCTGGAGCTGGCCCACCAGCCCCTACATTGCAGATGAGGCTCCCATGTTGACATTGGCCAGGGCCTTTGCGAACAAGCCAGGCCAGAATGGTTCAACGTTGACACCGGCTGCTTTAATGAGGGCATTGATCTTATCCTCCGTGACCCTCACCTCGTCCTTGTGAAGGATGAGGGTGGAGTAAATGCAGGCGAGCTCGGAGACTGAGGCCATGTTGTGGATTGCCGGAATGGTGCTAGTCGCCGGATGAAGTGAGGGACTCACCCCAACGCAGCCTTAGCTCCCTCGGAAGGACCGAGCACCTTGGCGGCAGCAGAGGAAAAAAAAAACAAAAAACAAAAAACTTCTTTATGTTTTAATGAACACAGCCAGTGAGCCAGAATCGGGCATTCTCATTTGGATTTTGGGCATTCTTCTTTTGCATTTTGGAGAAGTGGAGAAATGTCTGAACCCAAAGAGCTTGCAGAAGGCAGTCAGGTGTCAGCCCCAGGGGTCCAAACTCTCATCAGCACATACCCACCTTTGAAATTGCTCTCAATGATATTGTTTCTCTGCCTCAGGTCCTCCACTGCAATGTGAGGATGTACTTGCATGTGTCAGCAAACTGGCTGTTAGTATCTACCATCTTGTGGTGTAGTAGTAAAACTCAGAGTCAGATGATATTGGATTCAAGACAATGCAGTAGTGAAATGTACTCATGAACTTGAGCGTAACCTATAGTTTATACTAAGGTTGATTTATATTTGAGTTGTGTCTGCCTGATTGGCTAAAGAGGAACTTGCAATTTTTAAAAACATCACTATACAATATTCCACAGCATGGTATAAAAATACCATTAAGTGCATTTTCAGAATAGTAATACATTTTAGAATGGTGGAACTTTGATGGTGTAATTGAGGCTGAACTGAAATAATATGGTTCAAGGGAGAGATTTGAGAAAGATATTCAGAAAGAGAAATTTCTGTGCAGCTGAGCAGTGATGGTTTTAATATTCAACAAGTTAAATGCAGGCCTCTGCAATGGTACTTGGCATATCTGAAAATGCAGAAAAGATCTCTGTGCTTCTGGGGCCTTTCTTCTATGGCTAATTGACCATTTGCTCATCCTGACCTTGGAGATCATTTGTGTAAATGCAATTGAAAAACTACATTTAGATATGACTCTAGAAAGCTTTTCATAATGGCCATTTAAAGAAATCAAAGCGATTTTATTAATTCTCAATTTCATAAACCCAGCCAAATGAAGAGCAAAATTCAGAGACCTTACCAGAGTGGAGGAGTTAGAAAAGCCTCTCTTTACCACTCCTCTCCCTCCCAATTAACCCTTCCCTGACCTACAATGTCCTGCTCAGCTTCCTTTATACACTATTAAAAACAATCCCATTCTGTGTTTCATGCATACCAAGGTCAGTTCTAGTATATTCTTCAGCTTGTGCTGGTTATTGGCTTTTTCCACAAAGAATTTTTAAATTAAAGAGATATGCATTCCTGAAAGGGTCAAAAATAACAAAAAGGAATTGAACTATCTCAGAGTAAATAGATTATAAAAATGTTTTAGTATTTCAGTTTCAACTTAGGGAAGGTGAAATTTTCCCTAAACGTAGATTTCCTTCTTGACAATTGAATATAACAGTAAATGTGGGAGCAGACCACAAGAAACAAGGAATGAAGACAGGTGAGGAAAGTAAATGACGGCATTTATATGAATTAGCTACTGTGCTATATTGCCATAGGCAGCTGGGGCTCTTTTCTGCAGTGGGCCTCTGAGTGCTGTTGTGGGATTTGCCTTCTAGTTCAGTTTATTTACTAAGGGGTCAGAGGACTGGAGCACTTATCTTTAAACTTCCATTCATTGTCAGGTGAAAGTGCTCTTTGGGGTGATGGCTCCTTGGACCTTTGATCCTGTTGTGCTGGGGGAGAGAGCCTTAAGTTGAGGAGTCAGAAATTATTACAGGGAGTACCACTGACAGGTGAGTGAGGAGCTTATGTGGATAGGAGGAGCCACAGTCAGCTGCAGCCTTCTTACAAAAGCATTTTTTCAAACATATTAAGGACATGAAATTCCAGTGATGAGAGTCTTGGCATACATGTATAATTTACAAGTGTTTTCTGTATCTGAGTGTTTGCTTCGTGTGTGTGTGTGTGTGTGTGTGTGTGTGTGCATCGTGTGCATGCAGTAGCTGTGGGGGTCACAGGAGAATGTCAGCTCCCTTGGTATTGGAATTATAGACTCCATTTTTTGTAGGTACTGGGAACACAACTGAGTCCTCCCCAAAAGCAGAAATCATTCTTAATTGCTGAACTATGACTCCAACCTCAGCTTGACTATCTTATAGAGTTCAAATTTCTGAAAGTTTTCCCATGGAGATGGTTCTACTGAGTCAACTCTTAGGACCACCAAGAACTCAGTTCATCCTTTTCCCCTCTTATTTTATAGACCTCTTTTATAAGTTGTCTCCCATTTAGGATTTCCTTGCTATCCCACTTTTCATACCAAATAGAGTGCCACAGAATAACATCTACATGTAGCAAGTATTGAACAGATAGTTCTTTCTATGGATTTTGCTATTAATGGTAATGTATATTCCAGTTTATTTGAGTTTCCTAATCCTGCAATTATGGGTTGACAGTAGAGACAGAAGCACATAAAACAGCTAGGAAGAAAGGGATGAGACAATAGTCGACCCTTGGGTTTATGAAAGAATAGCTTACCCAGACTTTGGGTCCCTAAAACCAATTCACAGTGGCAGGAACATGACGGGGCTCACCACATTATGACACCCAACCACAAAACAGAAGCTAGATTAGAACTGGAGGTGAGTATAACCTTCAAGGTTTGTCTGTGGTGGCCAGCAACTAGACCCCTTCTTTTAAATGTTGCACACCTTCCAAAATGGTGCCATTAGCTGGAAACCCAGAGTTTTCAAGTCTTTGAAGAATATTTCAGACTCAAACTAAAATAATTCTTAAAACGAACACTGGGACAGGCCACCTTTCCATTTTCTCTGGAGATAATGCAACTGACATTAAGGATAAAGCTCGCAATGGCTATAATATCCATAGGCCTGAGGTGGAGGAAAGAGGGACTATCTATACGGGTCAACATTGGTGCTGAGGGTACAATTGTCCAAAACATCACACTTTTTAAAGATTGACATATACAATGCCTGGCTGTGTGAGAAGAAATACTAACTGAAATAAACTGTATTTGGAGCTGTCAGTATCCTCTTTTGAGTATAAGACTGATTTTCCTTTACAAAGTACACAAATCTCTGCAGAGCATGAAGGAATCTGTTTGATTCTGTCCACTTGTAGCCTTTATGTTTTAGCAGTTGCAGGTGGGAGAAGCTTTGTGATGCTTGAGTTCATACTGTCAGTACCAATAGAATTTGCTCATTTGGATTACAGAAGCTCCTGAATCCAACTCTTGAAGCTCTTGTATGTCACTATCACAGAGATATCTAAAGAAGCTGGGATACTGAAATGTAAAACATAAGGATACCAGGCCAAGGCCACAAGGCCCAACCAAAACCCTAGAGGTTTGTCTTGGTATCCTGGGAGCAAATAGATTACTGGAATTATAGGGAATTTACATGAGACTGACCTAAGCAGTGGAAGGAGGGCAGATACCCTTGACACTGTTGTGAGCATCCAAGAATTGCTGAAGGAAGACCCTAGACTCAACTAGTATATAAAAGCAAAGAGCATTTATTCTGTAGAAACAACCAGCATGCAGGGGTTGATCATTCATACAAAAGCACAACCACAAAGTGAGCTCCCAGGCTCTTTTAAAGGCTTTTGGGAAATTTCTAGTGTGGCTACATGACTTTGATTGGAATTAGCTGGTGCCCATGGAGGCTATGTGACTCTGATTAGGATTGGCCCTCGCTCTGGAGAGAGAGAGGATTATCTCATAGTAAGTTTAGACCTCTCAGCATGAGGTGTGTGTGTTGTATGTGTGTGTGTGTGTGTGTTGTGTGTATGTGTGTGTATACTCTATTGTACGTTGGGAGAATGGTAATAAGTACTGAATCTGACTGAGAGCAGAGGAGGAATCGTCAAGTCACTAGATGGTGCTTCTGACTCTTGCTTTGAATTTGAATTTGCCCCACTGACTTTTGGAACTCTTGTGACAGAAACCAAGAACAGCAGAGCAAATTTCAAAAAACTGGCAGGCAGTCTCCCTTCCATCTACTGTATATTCTGTGAGTCCTGCCTCAGTGCTAACCAGTCTCTTGAATATCTCCAAGGGTCACTCCCTATGAGTCAGCCTTCATAGGAAGCTGTGACCTGTAAAATATTATTCACTAAATTGACATGCATCCTGGCTGACTTTCCTCTCTGGAAAGATTTGGTTTTATTTTGGCAAAAAGGCCATATCCAACACATGTGTTCTATGAAGCTACACTAAGGAAAAAGAGAGCTATTCCCTCCCTTAATTTAGACTTCCTGATTTGAGCCAAAACAAATCAACTAAACAAAAACACTCTCTCAAAGCTTACTTAGGTTCTGCTTCAGTGGCACCCAAATTCCCAGATGGAGTACAGACTGCCAATACCTGACTTTTCTCTTGTGACTCAGCAAAAACCCGATCTCTGTGTGAGGTCTCCTAATCTCTTACACTGTCTGCATTAGCAATCTGCTGGCTGTGGTACAGCTGTGGTCTCTGTTCTTCTAAGTACAGTTGAAGCTTACTTATGTAGGGTAGTTGTTTGTACTTTTAATAGAGAGCAACATAAGCACTGAGTGTGGGTTGAATGGTTTGGGCAGGGAAGATATAAATCTCTTTTCACTGCTCCATTTCTGAAAGTTGGGAAAATAATTCAGTGTGGGTAGATTTATATGTCTATCCACAAGCCAACTGTGTGATTCCCTGCTTTTCATAGAACCTTCTTTTTTAAAATGATGTTTATCATTTTAATTTTTGTATATTCATTTGCCTGCGTGGGGTTACAGAAACCATATGCATTTGAGAGCCCAGAGGCCAGAGGACATCCGAGCTTCTAAAACAGGAGTTACAATGGTAAGGCAAGGAATTGAACTTGGTCCTCTGAGAAAACAATAATTATTCTTAAAAGTTGAGTCATCTCAGAAGATCTTTAGACACTTCTGGTTGTTGTCAGAAAGAATCAATTCTAATAAACTGAGCATTCACCTTTGAGCAAATCACATAGACTATGCTCATAGAACCCCTAAGCTGTAATCACAAGTGCTCTTGGACCTCCATGTATAATTCTATTCTGCTTCTATGCCCCCAAAAGTTGATACACGGACCCACAACTCCTACTGTTTTTCCAGAGGCTATGCCTGTACTAGAGAGCTCAGGTAAGACCCTGCCTTCTGCCCACCAACTCCCCTTAAGGCACACCCAACAGCCCTAAACTACATACCATCTGCTTCCATATTCAAACCCACAACTCCTTCTTTCCAGCAGCCACACCAGCACCAGGGACTCCGAGTAAGATCCCTCCCCCTCTGCTCAACAACTTCCCTTAAAGCAAACCCAACAACCAGAAATAGCAACCCATTCCCTGAACTCTATATTCCAACCCACAACTTCCTCAGAGGACCTATGCTTTCCCAGAAGATGTGTTCTAGGGACCCCAGAGGCAACACTTGGCACCCAAAACATGCAGTACACACACACACACACACACACACACACACACACACACACCCTACTAGACTTGAAGACTAGATAGTCACCAGAACCCAAGGCTTCTCAGGCCAGAAGACCAGAAAAGAAACAGAAACCAAGAGAAAACAACATCCAAATATCACCTATATAACAAAGGTAAATTTGGAAATCAGCACTTAAACCTATAACGACCCCAAATCCAGATGACTAGAGGCCAATGTAAGAATCCAATCAACAACAACCAGGGTAATATGATGCAACCAGACTCTAGCTACCCTGCTATAACAAACTCTGAATATTCCAACATATCTGAAGCACAGAAAAAAAAAACCAAAAGCAAAAACCCTCAAATCCAATTTTATAACAATAAGAGGACTTTAAAGAGGAAATTAATAAACACCTTAAAGAAACACAGGAAAATGTTATCAAACAGGTGAAGGAAATGAATAAAACTGTTCAAGAACTGAAAATGGAAATAAAAGTAATACAAACTGAGGGAATCCTGGAAAGAAAAATGTAGGTAAGCAAAGAGGAACTACAGAGGCAAGCACATCACTAACAAAATACAAGAGATGGAAGAGACAATCTCAAGTGTAGAAAAAATTAATGCATTGGTCAAAGAAAACGACAAATATAAAAAGTTCATGACACAAAACATTCAGGATATCTAGGACACTGTGAAAAGACCAAACTTAAGAGTAATAGGAAGGATTGGTAGGATTAATATAGTGAAAATGACCATATTGCCAAAAGCAATCTACAGATTCAATGCAATCCCCATCAAAATACCTTCACAATTCTTCATAGACCTTGAAAGAAAAATACTCAACTTCATATGGAGAAACAAAAAACCCA
>CM053758.1:9565305-9590364 GCA_028658305.1 Pachyuromys duprasi
GAAGGGAGATGAGGGAGGGAGTGGGAGGGTGGGAGGGAATGAGGGAGGAGGCTATGCCTGGGATGCAAAGTACCTAACCTGTGATTGATATAAAAATAAATAAATTAAAAAAAAAATTCAAACATTCTCAAGAACTCTAAAGGATGTGAGTCTGGCCCCCTGGATTTATCTTCCTCTGGCTGGATTCAGAGTCAAAAGCAATTCAGTCCATTCTCTGTCCCAGTCCCTGATCTGTTCTTTAATATTTTTTTAAGGTCATAAATAAATCATGAAAAAACCATATGCTTCATAGTTGTTGAAGCTAAACAACAATCTGTTATATTGTTCAATTTACTTTGGTGTATTTAGACTTTTCTATGATTAAACACATACCAAACAACAAAAACAGGGTCAAGAGAATAGCTTGGCTGTTACGAGCACTTACTGTTTTGCAGAGGACCTGGGTTTAGTTACCAGCACCTATGTAGGGGTTCATAAGTCCAGCTCCACCAGATCTGATGCCCTTTTCTGGTCTCCATGGATACTGTCTTACATATGGTGCACATTCATACAGCCAAAACACTTTGTACAGGTGAAATAAATGCATAAATTATCTTTTGTGATTACCTAGGGTCCAGCAAAGGCTAGTTCTGGGTTTTTTGGGTTTTGTTTTAATTGTTTCTTTTTGTTCCATAAGTTTGGGATATTTTATCAAGCTTTACATGAAATCTTTAAATGTATATTATGGAACATATGTTACACTTCATTAAACATTTTAGGTATGAAGAAAAAGAATCAGGGTACTGAGATTTTCACCAGTATAAACCATGGTTCTTCTGCTTCTCTGGATCTTAGTTTATACAATTTGGGAAATGACTTAATTTATAAAATGAATGGTAATATCTGGGGAATTTTGAGATTCTTCGGTTATTACTTAATTTATATTTATTCATTTACACATATATGAATTTTTGAGACAGGTCTTTCTATGTAGCCCTGGCTGTTAACACCCTCTTATGTAGACTAGACTGGTTTTAAATTCATAGAAATTCACCAACCTCTATTTCTTGTGTGCTCTGGTTAAAAGCATGGCAAGAATGCCCAGCAGTGACTGAATTTATAAATGATGACCTTGTATTCAAGGTTAAACTCAGTTCATCTTAGTCTGTGTTGAAAAAAAATTTGTAATCAATTTGAGAAAAGCTCCTATACGAAACAAATTGATTGTGCATTTGCTAACTTACTGGTGTGGACTAAGGCAGTATAAATCCAACAAACATTTCTCAAGTGCAATGTACAGAATAGGACACGGAGTTTATGTGAGAAAAAAAATAAGGTAAGTTGAACAAGCAATTCTTAGGGCTGTGCTTTTATGGAAGTAGAAGGAACACAAGACATACATGTCCCAGGCACTGGGGTAGACAGAGAGCACCAAGAAATAGTCTCAGAAAGTACAGTACACACACACATATATGTATATATACACACATATATATATATATATTAAGATCTGAAAGGTAAGCTGAGCTTATTCATGCAAAGGAAAGAAGACATGAGAAAATAATATTTTGATTTCAATATGAGATGTCTCACATATACTTATGTTCTGAATGTTTGGTCCCCACGTGATAGAACTCTTTAGGAAGAAATTCTATAAATGTTAGGAGGTGTTATTTTAACTGAAGAGAGTGGCACAGTACCATGACCTAGGAGACAAACAATTGGGAATGACTGTGAGAGTGTTTCAGAAGAGGTGGAACTGTGGAGGAAAACTGCACCTTAGTGATGGCAGCATTCTTTGGACTAGGGTCCCAGAATGAATGAAAAAGGAAAAACAAAACCAGGTGAACACTGGCATTCACTTTTTCTGCTTCTTCGTCTGTTCTGAGATGACATACCCTTCTTCTTCAAGCTGGAGCTATCTCAGATAAGCTTTCCTAAAGCTTTTTGTTTTTGCTTATTTGCTCATGACAATGGGAAAAGTAACTTGTACTAAGGTACTGTATTGGTTGCCACTTTTTTTTTCTCTCTCTCTCCCTTTGTTCTGTCTTCTGGATACCATGATGTAAGCTTGTCTGATACACCATGCCCCTTGTGTTACAGTGATGGATACCTATGAGCCAAAGTAAGTCTTTCTTATTTAAGCTGTTTAAGATGCCAAACTCAGCCACAGTGACACATAAGTGAACTGGCACACTAGTAGAAAAGGGAAGTTACTCTCATCAGGAGTGGTTGCATTGTCTTCCTCTGTGGCCTGGTAAGGCTGTTCTCCCGTCAGGGTGGGGTGATCAAAGAGCAGGCCAATCAGTTCATGTCAGAGGCATTCCCTGTTCCCATTACTTATGGAACTCACTTGAATACTGAACTGCCATGGGCTACATCTGTGCAGGGGTTCTAGGTTTTCTCCATGCATGGTACTTGGAGTATCAGTCTCAGGAAAGACCCCTGTGCTCAGATTTTTTTTGGTTCTGTTGCTCTCCTTGTGGAGCTCTTATCTTCTCCCTATCTTTCTATTTCCCACATCTTTCGTAAGATTCCATGCACTCTGCCCAACAGTTGGCCATAAGTCTCAGCATCTGCTTTGATATTCTGCAGGGCAGAGCCTTTCAGGGGTCCTTTGTGACAGGCTCCTAGCTTGTTTCCTGTTTTCTTCTTCTGATGTCAATCTGCTTTGCCTTTCTGGCTGAGGATTGAGCATTTTAGCCAGAGTCCTCCCTCTTGATTATTTTCTTTAGGTGTACAGATTTTAGTAGGTTTATCCTATTTTATATGTCTATATGAGTGAGTATATACCATATGTGTCTTTCTGCTTCTGGGATAGCTCACTCAGGATGACGAGAGCTGATAGACTAGGATCAGAAGGAAGGAAAGGAAGACCTCCCCTATCAGTGGACTTGGGGAGGGGCATGTGTGGAAAAATGGGAGGGAAGTTGGGGTTGGGAAGGGAGGAGGGAGGTCTTCATAGAGGGATACAAAGTGAATAAAGTATAATTAACAAAAATTAAAATAAAAAGATTGCTTAATCAAAGACATGAAAGAGGTACACGCTTAAAACCATTTCTGGTACTAAGAAACAAAAACTAAGTACGTGAAAAATTACCTCATGCACAAGTACTAGAAATTGGAATAGTTTAAAATGGAGATAGTATTCCTCAAAGTAAACTAGATCACTTCCATCTGTACTAAAGTTCAAATGGGAAAGAAAATCCACAGACTCCAATGAAACTGTGGAGAAAAATCTGAACCCCCAAATGTGGAAACCTTTTGCAGACTACAGAAATGAAAGAATCACAGTGCTGATACAGAGATCAACATCAAGACTTAAAGAACTTTGATGTTCAGAGGTGCACAGACTCATGTGCAGGCAAAACTGCCTTACAGAAGGAGAGGAACAGATCCAAAAATCTGGGCACAGCGGACTTTTCTAAGACTGATACTCCAATGAAGCATCATTCATGGAGATACCCTAGAACCCCTGCACAGATGTGCCACATGGCCGCTTAGTGTCCAAGTTGGTGTCCTAGTAATGGAAAGAGGGACTGTCTCTGACATGAACTCAGTGGCCTGCTCTTTGATCACCTCCCCCTGAGGCTGGAGCAGCCTTAGCAGGCCACAGAGGAAGACAATGCAGCCAGTCTTGATGAGACCTGATAAGCTAAGGTCAAATGGAAGGGGAGGAGGACCTCCCCTATCAGTGGTCTTAGAGAGGGGCATGGGAGGAGATGAGGGAGGGTGGGATTGGGAGGGAATAAAGAAGGGGACTACAGCTGGGATACAAAGTGAATAAACTGTAATTAGTGTAAAAAATAAAAATTAAAAAAATTTTAAAAAAAGAAAAGGAAAGTTAAAGGGAGCAGCATTGCAGGATCTGGAGTAGAGCCCAAATGGGACCCCAGAGATACTTCCTGTTATGCTAACGCTCTTGCCCTGAGTGCTTTTGGAAAGATGTTATATGTTGGAGGAACTTCTGTTGATTACTTCTGAGCTGAATGAAACTTCCACATTGCTGTCCTTACACTGCAAGCCTTCTTTAGCTCAGCACAACCTTGCCTGCATGCCACAAGAATGGCTCACCAGGTTCCTTGTCATCCTTCAATCAAACTGTTCTCCAAACCGCAGCCAGATCCTTTCTTTGTAATTTGTCACCATGTTATTGTTTTTCCCATTGTAGCCCTCATTAATAGTTTCTAGCCTGACCTAACCTGGGTATGAACAAGACCAGCTCTTAGCTCCCCGGTCTCTACTTGAATGATCTCATCCTGACTGTCTACATGACAGCCATAGTGGCCTCCTGCAGTGGCCTTCTGAGGAACCTTTATATTCCCAGGGACATTTACATTCTGAGGGCCAAAGTCTGTCGGCTGATTAAAGTTTATTGGTAAGGATACAATTTGGACACTGAAATTGTATCCAGGACTTCCTATTAACGGCAAGTTCTTCCTGTTTCTGGCTTTGTTTTCCTCATAAGTAACCTCTTGGATCTCTTTTACCACTGTTGCTAAAATTTCTTCCCTGGGAGAGATGTCAACAACTACCCCCTCCTCTTAAGGTCCCAAGAACAAACTAAGGTGTGGTTCTACTAAAGTTCACTTTGGGGAACCAATGAGGTTTGGAGGTTTACTTATAAAGTAATAAGTAAAGGGTTATGGGCAGGAGAATGGATAGCCTTGAAGCAGCAGCCACACGGAAGATCTGCATTCAGTATGGATGATGGCTCCCCAGTAGCTTTGTAGATCAAGCCCCAGTTAGCAATCAGGCACCTCCATGGCCAGCTCCAGCTCCAGGGACTTAACGACAAGAGGGCATATCATCACTAGCTGCCAAGATGAGATATATTCTGCAGGTCCTTTCCCTGCGCATGCGCTACATTGTGGCCTGTTCCCACCCACTCTCCTTCCCTCGACCTTCTCTTAGAGGCCAACTCTGTGTCCTCTTCCTAATTAACCTCCCATGTGAAAGCTGTAGCATGGTGTGACTTTATGGATTCCTAGATCCCAATATTTGATGCTGTGATTCCTTAGAGTCTCTTGGCCCTTTTGATCCACTTCATGGGTTGAAGCCACCCTGGAACCCTTTTCCCAGTCTGCTTGCAATGAATGGGCTTACTTTCCGGCCACATGATAGCTAGACTCCTGTATCCAATACTAACCAATTGGTACATTCCCCATCCTGGTCTGCATAAACACTTCCCCGGACTTGGCCAGGAGCCTACCACAGAGGGCCTCTGAAAGACTCTACCCTGCAGGTGTCTAGGTAGATACTGAGACTAATAGCCAAACTTTGGGCAGAGTGCAAGGAATCTTATGAAAGAAGTGGGAGATAGTAAGACCTGGAGAGGACAGGAGCTCCCCAAGGAGAGCAAGAGATCCTAAAAGTCTGGGCACAGGGGTCTTTTCTGAAACTGATATTCCAGCCAAGGACCACTCATGGAGATGGCCTGGAACCCCTGCACAGAGGTAGCTTATGGCAGTTTAGTATCCAAGTGGGTTCCATAGTAATGGGGACAGGGACTGTCTCTGACAGGAACTGATTGGCCTGCTCTATTGTCACCTCCTCCTGAGGGGGGGGGGCAGCCTTGCCAGGCAACAGAAGAAGACAATGCAGCCACTCCTGATGAGACCTGATAGACCAGGATCAGAGGGATCAGTCCCTTATCAGTGGACTGAGAGAGGAACACAGGTAGGGAAGAAGGAAGGTGGGATTGGGAGGGAAGGAGGAAGGGAGGTACAGGGAGGATACAAAGTGAGTAAACTGTAATAAATAAATAACAAAAAGAAAAAAGAAAAAAATTAAAAACAGGAGCTTGAAATTTAGTATCGCTGTGTTAGTACTTCTTTCCCAATTTCTTTCTAGAACCCTCAGCTGCTCAGTGCTTCTGCTTTTCTCTATGGTTTTGGCTTTTTTTTTTTAAGAGAATTTTACATATTTATACTTTAAGAACATTTGCTTACAGATCTGTATTGTGCATTTCCCAAGGAGGCCAGAAGAGGGCATCAGATCCCTCTGGAACTGGAGTTAACAGACAATGAGCCATCATGTAGGTGCTGCAAACTGAATCCAGGTACTCTGCAAGAGCAACCAGTGCTCTTAACAGCCATCTCCTCAGCTCCTGACAACAAACTCTAGGAAGAGAAAAGTTTGCCTTAACATAGTTGGACTGTATTCTTTTTTTCAGGAAAAGAGAAGAATGCCGAACAATTTTTTTTTTTTTTTTTTTTAAGACTAGCACTGATGTCCACTGTGGCATGTAAGACACATGCTTATAGGCTTGGACAGACATACAGTTTCTGTATCAAGAGGAAAACAGCACTTCTCTGATTACATTGCATCTTAGCACTCCACAGCAGAGTCTACAATTCCAGTATCTAACTTAAGATGCAAACCAAGGTAATATGTACCTGGGTATTAAACACAGGGCTTGTCTTGGACCTTTGTTGAGATCCCAAAGGCAAAGAAAGTTGTCATAGAGTTCCCTGGAGACAGGCAAATTATTCCAAACTGCATTGAGCAGAGCAAGGAGAATACATAATGACATCTTTGGGCTTTGCCAAACCTAGCCTACACAATGTATACAAAATTTAAATATGCCTTAAAAATATTTACTAGCTATTCATATACTATATATTTATATAGTATATATATATACATACATTATATAATATATGGGTAAATTATAAAGCATATTGTGTATTTTATATAATTTGTATGTATGTATATTTGCCTGAGTTGGTTTTGTGTGTGTGTGTGTATGTATATATATATATATATATATATATATATATATATATATGTCATATAACATATGTGCAAGCCCTCACACGGCTAGTAGGAATACAACCTAGGCTGGTTCTCTGCAAGAGCAGTAAGTGCTCTTAACAACCAAGCATTTCTTCAGGCCACAGAAAATAATCTAAGTTGAAATCGTTCATATCACTGAGCAACAAAAGGCTTTGCTTGTTTTCTTCTTTCAAGACAAGGATGCTGAAATGAGACTGTTGCATGTATCCACTGAAGAGAAATTTCCTTACAAAAATCTTGCTCGTCTCTTCTTTATCGTTCAGTTGTACACGAGCCCATGGTTCAAAAGTTACTTAAAAGCCAAACAATTGGAAATATTCAAATCAGTTCTAAATTTACCTCTGCTATTATGTATGACTTACTGGTTAGGATATGAATTTCAAGTTGTTGTTCATCCAGTGTTAAAATAATTAACATTCCCCAGTGTGATAGGGTAATACATATTCATCACCAATGTGTCCTGCAGGGCTGATTTTGTCAAAGGTACCCAGCTCTCCTCACTGAACAGGTTCTTTTTCCCTTTATTTTCTGAAGACAGAAATTAAGGGGAAAGTTTGGAAAAGAGTCTGCCTCCACACTGTTGTGTTTGCTGCAAATTTGACTTCCATGGCGATCTATTTCCTACTTACAGGAAATAGATTGAAATTTAAGGAACTCGTGTTACTTTCTTTTGAAGCTTTATTATTTTCTTTTTCTGTCAGGTCACCTTCAATGCCTTGCTGGCATGGAGTGTAATACAGCTTTAGAGTTTAGAGAGCTCCTGATACTCATTTGTGACAACGCAATGAACACTATGTTTATGCAATGAACCAAGCATAGAAAACAAATATGTGACCTATGGAATCTAAAAACATGGGTTCCTAGTAGTAAAAGTTGTCCTGGTTTATACCTCTCTGTTGACGTGATGAAAATACTGACTAAAAGCACTTCTGAGAGGATGAAGGGACATCTGGGGCAAGTGTTAACCCTCTGCACAGGGTAACTTGATCGAAACTCTTAATATATGTGGATGGTTTAGGAAGATTCTACAATGATAGGTTTCCATATAGCTTTTTAGAGGAACTTTAGTGTTAGTTATTCCTTCCATGACACCTTCTTCATCTTCTCCTACCCTCACCCATTTAACCCTTCCTGGCCCATTATTCTCCTTCCCCCTTCATATTATTTGCATTAGACTATACATAATCTGAAAGCAGTTTAAATTTGCTTTTTCCCATATGGCTAATAATACTAAGTACTTTGAAAAATATTTACTAGCTATTCATGTTTATTTTTCTGAGAAATATCTGGTCAGTTTGTTATTCTACTTATTGACTGGATGATTTGGGTTTAGCTGTTTAATTCTTACAGCTCCTTATATAATCTAATTATTAACTCCTCACTTCTTGATATACAGTTGATAAATATTTTCTCCTATTTCATTAGCTCTCTCTTCACTCTGGATACTATTTCTTTTGGTATTCAAAAACATTATTTTTTAGCTCCACAAGGACCAACTATATCTGGGCACAGGGGTCCTATATGAGACTGATTCTCCAACCAAGGACCATGGGTGGATATAATATAGAACCTCTGCTCGCCTGTAGCCCATGGTAGCTCATTATTTAAGTGGGTACCCTAGTAAGGGAAATAGGGACTATTTCTGACATGAACTCCATGGCAGACTCTTTGACCTCCCCACCCAGTAAGGGAGGAGCAGCCCTCCTAGACCACAGAGGAATACTTTGCAGCCAGTCCTGAAAAGACCTGATAAACAAGGGCCAGATGAAAGGGGAGGAGGTCCTATCAGTGGACTTGGAATGGGGCAGGGAGTAGATGAGGGAAGGAGGGTGGGATTGGGAGGGAATGAGGGAGTGGGATTCACCTGGGATACAGAGTTAATAAAATGTAACTAATAATAAAAATAAAAATAAAAAACATTATTTTTATTATCTTATTTGACAGTTCGTGGGGATATTGTTTTGGCTAATAGATTCCTTTTCTGAAACTTGTTGGTTAAGGCTGTATCTTGAAATTTCCCATGTATGTTCTTCTCTAGTAGTTTAAAATTTTCAGCTATTATATTAATTTATATTATTTGTATTATATTAAAATATTGGTATATTTTGAGTTGACTTTTATGCAGGGTGAGAGTTTCATTCTTCTGTAAGTGTATATCCAGTTTTTCCAGTACCATTTGTTGAAGAGGTTGTCTTTTTTTCCAATGTATATTTTTGACACACTTGTCAAAACTAAGAGGTTGTAATGTAAGAGGTTACTATTCTGTTCTATTCTACTCTATTCATTTGCATACTTGTTTGGGATTTAGCACTATGCTGTCTTCGTCTCCATCACTATGGCTCTGTGGTATAATTCGAGATTAAATAGAGTGGCATTTCCAGTCTGCTATTTATGCCAGGACTGCTTTGGCTATTGAGGGTTTTTTGTGCTTACATATGAATTTTAGGATTGTTTTTTCAAGTTATGTGAGAAATGTCAAGGGAAATTTGGTAGGAGTTCTGTTGAGTCCATAGACCATTTTAAATAATATACTGATTTCCATAATATTAATTATGCCAAATAATGTGAAATGGAGCTATTTCTATACTCTAATAGAGTGCTTCTTAAAATTTTTCCACTTCTAATTTTACACAAGAAAATTTAAAATCATATATATATATATAAAGTACACACTTTATGTAAGAAATATATACATAAATCAAGCATTTGCAAATAAGATATGAAGTTATTTTAAAACAATTTTATATATACATAATATTACTATATTAATGAAAGCAAGTATGGGTAGTTTTTACATAAAGAACTAAATCTTGGCTGAATATTTGATACTATTGAATACAAAGGGTCTTTTTTATAGGAATTATTTATTTGTTTAATCACATTTTAGCCTGACCCCAGCCACCTTGCTTCTCTCCTTCCAGTCTCACCCTCATACCCCCTTTCCCAATTCCCCCCCCCATCTTCTCAGAGAGGTGGAGGCTTCCAATGGGTACCAAGGTAAAACATTTTTTAAACAGTTGATCAATAATTTTATTTCATAGTCATCAATAGTGAAAATCTGCTTTGCATACATACTATGAAATGGTAGAAATAGACTTAGAACTGCTTTAGAAGTTGTTGGAAAGTCCTAATCCTAAGACAAAATCCATATCATAATTTCTTTTCTATGAAACTCAAGTAAGCAAATAAAACAGCAATTTTTAAAATTAAGCATTCTAAATAACCCAAATATATACAAACTTGATGCTTACATGTTGATGAAAGTAAGAAAATATTTGAAATCTTTTTCCCACAAAGATGCTATTAATTTTATATGAGCATAAAACTTGATGCAGTAAAAACATTCCAATCCATAACATACAGCAGTCTTGAATCTGAGCCTAGATGTTTCTTTCGTCCAGCGTTTGTTGTGTTTCATGAAATGACAGCAAACACAATGCAAAGTCATGTGTGATGTGCTTGGACCAAGGCTGCTGTGAAGTCACATGATACAACACAAGTGAGCACTGCCAGAAATACCTTGGAGTCACTGATTACATGTCCAATTTTTAATTAATTGTTGTTTGTAAAGTGTTTAGAAATCTCTACTTTTGTCATATTTGTGACCTCAACATGTGGCTTCATGTGGTTTTCTTACCAAAAATTCTAGCAGATTTGTAAGAAAGATTTTGTTTAATTAATTTATTTTTGACAGGTGAGTGTTTTGCCTGAATGTATTTTATGCACCTTGCACAGGTCTAGTGCCTATAGGTGCCCAAAGAGGGCATCAGATTTCTCTAGAACTGGAGTTACATATGGTTGTGAGCCACAACATGGGTGCTGGGGATCAAACCCAGGTCTTCTGGAATAAGAGCTTGTGGTCTTAACTGCTGAGCCATCTCACTAGCCTATCAAGTATTTTTTTAATTGCAGTTTAATGGCAAAACTTATCCAGGTGTGGTGTCATAGACCTATGATCCCAGCACATAGGAGGCAGAAACAAGATTACTGCCTCTTTGCTGCCACCCTGGTCTACATAGAAAGTTCTGGACCACTCAGAGCTACATAAAAACAAACAAACAAACAAACCCTCTGTCTCAAAAAACTCTCAAAATGCAAAAAAAAAAATTGAAACAATAGCTCAAGTACTATAGCATCCCTTTCCCAGTTGACATTGGGGAAGGCATTAGAACACATGCTTTCCTAAGACAGCATGACTTGAATGTGAAATGTTATGCTATTTGTCTTCATTAGCTTAGTGCCAGAAGTGGCTATCTAAAGAAAGACTTGGTAAGGGAAATTAACCTGTTTTCAAATTAAAAATTAATTTGAGGTTAGTGTGCTTTAATTCCTCTGCTTAATGTATTAGTTGCTTTTCCTTTCCTTGCGAGAAAATTCCGAACAGAAATAACTCTCAGCATGAAAGATTTGCCCTGGCTTACAGTTTCAGTCCACTGCAGCATAGCGAGGTTCATTGTGATAAGGACAATTTGACAGAACCTTTTCAGATCTTTGCAGACTAAGAAGCAGAGGATCAGGCCAGCAGCAGAGGCAAACGTAAACCTCCACTCCTGACCCCAACGACCCACTTCTGCTATATGGTCACACCTCCCAAAGACTCCACAGCCTCCCAAAATACCGCCACAAGCTGAGGACCACAGTCAGGTCAATTCTCACCAACACTGCCTCAAGAGTGCTGGAGAAGGTATGGTTAAATGTCAAGTGTCCCCACTTATGAAACTTGAATCTATGAGTTTTATTTTGGGGTATTTTTTCTTCCAGAATTTCTTCTATTTAACATTTCATATCCCTTGAGGATGCAATGTGAAATTGCTGTTGGTCATGTTTTCAGAAACACGTCTTCAATGCCTCTTGTCATTTGAACCGTTATATTGCCATGGCTCCTTCAGAATCACCATTCCCATTGTTACCTGTCTATGTCTATTTTTGATGCTTTGTCTTAGATCCATTTCTCTTGTTTATTCCCTCTCAATGAAAAAAAAACCTGATCAACAGATACATACATTTCACACGAAGTCTTTGGGGTCTTTTCATATCCCCTTTGCTCAAAGTGATCATCTGCAAGTGAGACCTGTAATGAACGGGATGCATTCCTGCCTTCAGGGTGTGAACCTAGAGGCTTTTTCTGCCCACAGGTCTGTGCAGTGTAAACATGCCAGGGATTTTAAGTGAGACATAAATTACTTTCCTGAGTCACATTGTACAGTGGAGGGGGTGGGGGAGGAAAGAAGTCCTTTTCTCAGAGATACAGTCTGTTCCAAGCCTACAAATTCAGGACATTTGAAGGAATAAACCCCTGAATTTCCTCTCACAAGATCGAATGCCTGTTCCTTTCCCTTCCCTTAGTTGTAGGTACATGAGAAGTTACAGAAAGACATATTAACTCTAGGGAGAGCATTTTAAACTAGATTTTTTTGAGGAACAGTACATACTGTCTGTTTGGCCCACTCTTCCACTTTCTCTACTTTTGGAGTCCTGCCTGGCTTGCCTTTAAAGATTTATTATTAACTACCAGCAGGTGAAGCCAGCAGTGGCATTTGGAGGCTTCTGGGGATCCCACAATAACTCATATTATTATTGTGATAATCTTCAGTTTGCACTTATTTAGCAATGATTCATGTTGGTGTGTATATGTGCCTATGCATGCTTAGCTATGTGTATGGGGCAGGGGAAGTTCCTGTTAGACGTTTTCCTCAGTCACTCATAATGTTATTTTGAGATACTGGGTCTCTTACGGAACCTGGATTCTGCTAGGCTCACTAGCAGCCATCTGCAGTGGTCTGCCTGTCTCTGAATGCTCAGTGTTGGGATTACAGATATGTACAGATATGCCTGAGTATGGCAAACATGGCACCAGCAGGTTTTGCCCTTTCTTCTTTCCTCTCCCTTGTTAAACTATTAGATTATATTCCTAAAGCTAGCCCCCAAAGTCCATTCCCTATTTTGTTCACTGACTTATTCCTGAGACTGATCACCAGTCTAACTATAAAAGTCTAACTATAAAAATGCCAACGACCAGCAATCAAAATCCATTATTTGGCCTCCCTTGACTAAGCTATCCAATCAAGACTTCCGAGCTTGTCCTAAGGCAGACTCCCCCTTTGTCTCCCTAGAAACCACTTCTGCAGAGATACCTGCTGTCATCTTTGTCCAGTCCAGATCACCATTCCCCAGCCCCTGCTTCTCCATCCAGGGTAAGAAATCTCCCTTGTGCTGAGTATTTGGTGTCTTGGCATGCTCTGTACCAATTCCAAAGGACCACTTATATTAGGTGCACAGACACATAGGGGGTACATCAGTGTAAAAGCAAAAGCTCTGTGTGGATTTGCTAAGACTTCTTAGAGGCTTAAAGTTCTCCAAGTCATGAAATTGAAAATAACAGAACAAAGAAAGGAAATGAAAAAAATCAAAAGATATCATGAACTTAAAGATTTCCTGTATCTTTTCTTTGGGGGGGGTGTCACATCACAGAACCTTATTCTTTGCTTCTATCTTTGAGCCTTTATTGTTACATCTTAAAAAAAAACTTTTTATTGATTCTTTGTGAGTTTTGCACCATGCACCCAGCGCCAGTCATCTCCCACCCTCTTATATCCACCCTCGGCCCTGGCGATCTTACTCCTCACATAATAAACACATGAATAAGTAATCAAACAAATTAAAAAGAAAAAAAACATAGAAAACATCTTGTCATGTAAGCTGCAGTTTGTTACAGGGTGCCCCACAGTATATTCTTCTGTCCACACATCTTTACTGGCAAATGACTCATTGCAATGAGTCGTTAGTCTGGTTCAAAGTCTCTGGCTTCTGTGACAGCATCAGTACTGGGTCTTCATAGGTACTCCTCCTGGTTATCCTGTGTCATGGAGAGCCTGTAGCTTTGGAACAGCAGGGCCGCCCCCTTCATGCACCCTAACAGTTCACAAATGATGTAGGTTTTGGAGTGGGCCAACTCAGAGCTCTGAGTCTGGGCCTGGGTGGTAGCTCTCCCTGATCTGCATCACTCGGGTGAGCTCTCTAGCACTGCTGCAGCTAGGACACACTATGCCACCATTGTGTGTCAGAAGGCAGAGTCAGCTCTCCCGCTCTCACGCCCTCTGTCACGGCTCACCTGCACCCATGGTGACAGAGCCAGCTCCACTGTGCTGCCCAGTCAAGGTGCGGGAACCAGTCTCCGAAGTGCTGCAGCCCACAGGGGACGGGGACAGCGTTCCTGCTCTCACAGCCTGGAGGCTCAGGGCTGGCTCACCATACCTTTGCTTTCTGGGCCAGATCCACTGTGCTGCCCCACGAGGGCATGCTCTACCAAGCATTGCCGCCAGGTGGCTGCTCATACCAGGGATGTCGCCATCGTCTCTATTGGTAACCTAAACTACAGAGATAGACATCCAGCCAGGACACTGTATTACTACGGACCCAGACATGACTCTCAGTGGCACCATTGCCCAGGACTTCACCATGGCCTCAGGCAGAGGAGCAGCCTACTCACAACAGGTTATTCCCTCCTCTCCCTGGTGTCTCCAGTTCCGCCTCCTTTCACAAAGCTCAAACTGTCCTGCTTCTCCTTCTCTCCCACCTGTTCACCACACACTTGAACACTGTGGTGCTTCCTGCTGCAGGCAGACCACACAGCTAGTCTCTGGTTTCTTTCCCCGTCCCTGCTGCATGGAGTGATGGCAGGAGAACTTCTAGGTGTCTCCAGCCCACCTGTGTGGTAAGGCAGTGGTGGGTGTATGGACATCTTCCCCCCCCTCCAGCACTGCGCGGAGTGGTGGCTGTGGACCTCTGTGTGACCTCTGCTCCCCGAAACCATGAACAGAAGAGCGTGTCTCTGGATCTCTCTGTCAGTGTAGTGTGGCATGGCAGTCAGCAGATCTCTGGATGTCTCCAGACTTTACTTTTAACCTTCACTGCCATCAGCACAGCCCTAGGATAGTGTGATGACTTCTTTGTCACTGACCACAGCACAGCAGCCAGGGATCCCAGACCAAGGCAAATCAGGACCTGAAGATCTAATGCTGGTGACTAAGATGTAGACTTGAGAGCTTGAGTGGCAGCCATGTCATGCAAGAAGTGAGGTTCATCAGTACCAAGCGCTCTGAAGGTCACAGACTGCTGAAGAGAAATTACAAGTCCCAAAGGCTTAAACACTCCAACTCCACAGTACACTTAATTATCATCAACTCTCTTTGCTAAAGTCCTCTGTTTAGAATATGTGGTCAGAACTGTGAAATCAAAGTCCAATATTTCTCAGTCCCGGGCTGTGACTACCCTTTTTCCCCAGCTTTATCAGGTCACCCTACAGAAATGGAGGAAGTTGGCCTCCTCTTCCCAAGATTCCCCTCTGCTGCCTCAATCAGAATCATTTGGGAGGCTTCCTGGGGTTTATGAGGCAGGATTAAAATGAAACAAAACAAACAAAAGAACATCATCATGGAAAAGAAAAAGAAAGGTCCATGTGTCCCAGAATCCAGTTGACTATTCTCCCTGACAAAAGCATAACCACTGTGAAGATCACTTACAGGGTCAATATTTCTTTTTCCAAGAGAGCTCTCCAAAAGTAAAATAAACCCTTTCCTCTCCAAGTTGTTTTTGGTCAGTGTTTTATTTTAGCAAAACTAGGACAGATGGTGTTATGTAACTGCCAAGGTGGGAATCTGTGTTTATACTCAAAATGGAGTCAAAAGCTTCCGTAAAATGGAGTCTCTTAGGGCAATGTGGAGCCTGATAAACAACATTTTAACACAATATAGAGTAATTTAGTGCATGATCCAGACTGAACCCAGCACTTCTCTTATTTAAATGCTAATCTCTAATGCCATACTACTTGAGTTTTCATATCAACTCTGTTTTTGAAAGAAGTGAGTGAGGGACTACTCCTAGGTAAAAGGGCAGACAAGATGCTCCCTTCATGACACCTGGTAAGCAGTGATGGAAGTGAAGGAAGATCGCTTAAAATAAAAAAGAGAGGCTTTTTCAGTTTCATGAGGTCCCATTTATTGATTATTGATGTTAGAGCTTGTGCTGTTGGTGTTGTGTTCAGGAAGTTGTCTCCTGTGCCAATGAGGTCAAAACCTTTTCTTCTAACAGGTTTAGTGTGTCTAGTTTTATGTTGAGGTCTTTGAGCACTTGGACTTTAGTTAATGCAGGGTAATAAATATGGATCTATTTACATTTTTCTATATGTAGACATCCAGTCAGACCAGGACCATTTGTTGAAGATGCTATCGTTTTTTCTATTGTATGGTTTTGGCTTTATTGTCAGAAATCAAGTATCCATGGGTGTATGCATTTATTTCTTGTTCTTCGACTCAATCCATTGATCCACCAGTTTGTTTCAATGCAAGTTCCATGTTGTTTTTTATTACTATTGCTCTATAGCACAACTTGAGATCCGGAAGATCTTTTGTTGTACAGGGTTGTTTGAGCAATTATGGGGTTTTTTTGTTTTGTTTTGTTTTTCTATATGAAATTGAGAATTGTTCTTTCAAGTTCTGTAAGGAATTGTGTTGTTTCTCTGATGGGAATTGTATTTAATCTGTAATTGCTTTCAGTTGTATGGCCATTTTCACTATGTTAATACTACTGATCCAAAACGCAAGTGACAACACATGCCGGAGATGAAGTGGAGAAAGGGAAGCCTATGTGATTGCTGGTAGGAATGTAAACTTGTACAACCCCTTTGGAAATCAATCTGGCGCTTTCTCAGAAAATTAGAAATAGTGCTACCTTAAGATCCAGCTATACCATTCTTAGGCATATATCCAAAAGATGCTCAAAAATACAACAAGGACATTTGCTCAACTATATTTGTAGCAGTTTTATTCCTAATAGCCAGAATCAGGAAATAACCTAGATGTCCCTCAGGTGAGGAATGGTTACAGAAATTGTGGTACATTTACTCAATGGAATACTGCTCAGCAATTAAAAATAAGGAAATCATGAAATTTGCAGGCAAATGAATGGAACTAGAAAAGATTATACTGAGTGAGGTAACCCAGAAGCAGAAAGATACACATGGTTTATACTCACATATAATATAATATAATATAATATGATATAATATAATATAATATAATCATATGAAAATCTATGGTACTAAAGAAGCTAACAACAAGGAGGACCCTAGGGAAGATGCTTAATCCTCATTCAGAAGGGCAAAAGCTTCCTGTAGACTTTGGAGGTGGGAGAAGACAGGGAACAGGACAGGAGCCTACCACAGGGGCTTCTGAAAGACTCTACCTATCAGGGTATCAAAGCAGATGCTGAGACTCATAGCTAAACTTTGGACAGTGTGCAGGGAATCTTAGGAAGAAGGGGGAGATAGAAAGACCTGGAGGGGACAAGAGCTCCACAAGGAAACCAATAGAGCCAAAAATCTGGGCTCAGGGGGCCATGCAGAGACTGATGCTCTAACCAAGGACCATGCATGGAAATGACCTAGACTCTCTGCTCAGATGTAGCCCATGGCAGCTCAGTCTCCGAGTGGATTCCCTTGTAAGGTGAGCAGGTGCTGTCTCTGACATGAACTCAGTGGCTGGATCTTTGATCACATCCCCCTGTGGGGTGCAGCCTTGCCAGGCCTCAGAGGAAGAAGATGCAGCCAGTCCTGATGAGTCCTGATAGGCTAGGGTGAGATAGTAGAGAAGGAGGACCTCCCCAATAAATTGACTAGGGGAGGCACATAGAGGGTAAAGAGGGAGGGTGGGACTAGAAGATGAGGGAGGGAGTACAACTGGGATACAAAGTGAATACATTGTAATAAATAATAAATAAAAATTTAAAAAATATGTTAAAAAGAGAAAGAAGGAAGGAGGGGGGGACAAAAAAGACACACAACACAAGTATGAAAGTGTCATGGACAGGGAAGATCAGGTGCAAACACACACACAAACACACCCCTACTTACCCTAGGAAGGGAATTCATCACAACAGACCAAAGCAACAATTGCACTGATGTACATATTGGTGAACCAATGAGTGTTTGTTGGGATAACTAAAGAGAGTTTAGATGAGGGATTGCTTAGAGGAGCAGGGATGACTTAAAAGAAACTGCATCACCAAAGGATCAGCTCAGCAGTGACAATTCATGAAAGCTGCAATCCTGGAGCTCTGCACAGCCTCCAGACAGCTTGAGAGTCTGAGAAGCTCTCCTCCACAAGCAAGCTTGTGAGAGTCTCCTACTCAGTTCTTTACTCTTTTTTATAGTGATAGGGCACGACCACGTATAATCTTCCAATTTTTTATTCTCCCAGATATATGGACTTTTGTTAACCTCCTCATTCTTATGAACCTTCCATTTCCTCCTGGAAGGAATATTTAAACACAGAGGGAAATATCCTACAAGAAAGAAGTGAAAATCTAATACAAAAGGTGAACCAGGGGCCCTGGCAAAAAGACAGTGGTTGTTCCTACCATCAGGACACACTCAGCTCTCACAAGCTTCCTATCTAATTCCAGGTGAGAGAGTGATTCCTCAAGAGGGATTCCATTTTATCTACAACAAAGTTGGGGGTTAGTGGCATCCGGCCTTCACTCTGAGTAGAAATCCAGTCTTTAAAACTGAACTAACATGGGTTCTTGAAAGTTGGAACTTACCGCATGTCAGGGAGCTTAAATTTAACCTACCACACCCCGAGGGATGGAAAGACTTAGAAGGCAATTATTGAGAAAGGACAGGTAAGACATAAAAAGCTTAGAAATGATGGTGGTAGCGGCTGGGCTCAAGAAGTTAAGTTCATATGAAAAGATAGCCCACAATCAGATGCTAAAGACAGCTTTGAGAATAAGCCTGAAATCTGATAACCTTAAATCTGAGAGCCCTGCGTAGCACAACCTTTGGAAGCCACCTATATAAAACCCCTCACTGCAAGAGTTCTGAAATTCTATCCAAACCCTGGGTATCCACATGTGCATTGATCTATCAGAGTAGTTACTATGCAACAGATTTTCAAAGTATGAACAAAAGTCCTGTACCCAAACAGAATTTCACACTATGGAAATTTTCACATTCCCTGTGCATTCCTGAGATGCTGCCTGCTCCACTTATTTAGAACATTAGCTAACCAAGAGATGTGATCAATTTCAGGCCCAAAAGAAGTTCCATTTTCCCAAATTTCAAAGGGCAGTCCAAAAATCCAGAAATAGGCTCAAACTGGGCTGTAGGAAAATTTCTGGTGGTTAGATAAAAGTCAGCATTCCGCAGCAATTTTACGAAGCCAGTTCCCCTCTTTTAAAAACACTTATCATTGGAGGAAGGGACAAATGGCTACCTGTGGTACCTATCAGCATACCAAAGGGCATGAGGGCTGTGGGCTCCCTCAGTGTCAAAAGTACCTGTTACACATTTCAAAGCTCATGCTAGCTTCTCTCCACTTTCTCATCTGCTCACCCTGAACTCCTTCCAGCTCACAGCCTTTCCTTCCCCCAGCTATTACTAATTCTCCTTATAACTCTGCTATTCTCTTTCTCTCTTTTTCTCTCTCTCTGTCCTATACTTCTGTTTTTCTCATGGCCAGGTCCAGTCTGCTATCCATACTCAGTCTACTTCTTTTTCTCTCTGTTCTGGACAATTCCAGCTGTCTGTGGTTGTTCTCTCTCTCTCTCTCTCTCTCTCTCTCTCTCTCTCTCTCTCTCTCTCTCTCTCTCTCTCTCTCTCTCTCTCTCTCTCTCTCTCTCTCTCTCTCTGTCATATCGACAATAAAAACCTTTTCCTTAGCCAGCATGGAGCCATCATGCTGTCCTTTTATAGTTTATAGAGTATTCAGACTCGAGATACTCTCTAGATTCTAGAGGGTGAGAGATCTTGTTCAGATTACAGCGTGCACAGGTAAATGTGGCCAGGAGAGGGAGCTGGTGTGCAAAGAAATAAAATTACTAGACTGAAGTCCAGCCCTGGACTACATCAGACATTTGACCTATACCAGCTCAGCACTGGAATAATCCACAGAGAAGATGCCACAAGATCAACGGAATCCCTGCTCCCACACTACGGTATTCTCCCTCATCATTAATCATACAGAAAAATATCTTCAAACCTGTTCCTTTTTCTTTCTTCTTCCTTTCTTTTGTTTGTTTGTTTGACATCTGTACTTTCCCTTTTGTTCATTTTACTAAGCTTTTGGCAGTTCTTTTACTTTATCATATTTTTTATTCTTGTTTGTTTATTAAGCTAATTTCAGCTATGTACCTTTTCAGTATTGGACAGTCTTCTCTGTTCCACCTTCCCCTCGTCCTCCCTCCTCCTCCTCCTCTTTTTCTCTTCTTACCCCTGTACTCCCCACTACATGCTCTTATCTTTCTACTTTGCTTTCAGTGTTAATTTGACTTTATGTCATCATCTTTAAAGATTTTTAAACTTTTGTTTTTATTCTCCTGCTTAAAATCGTATAATTTTGGTTTTAAAATTTTCTCATTGTT
This sequence comes from Pachyuromys duprasi, assembly GCA_028658305.1. Classification (NCBI taxonomy): domain Eukaryota; kingdom Metazoa; phylum Chordata; class Mammalia; order Rodentia; family Muridae; genus Pachyuromys; species Pachyuromys duprasi. The sequence continues at coordinate 9,585,502 of CM053758.1, forward strand.
GGGAACTTTTTTCTAATATATTGTTCTTTTCCTTCCCCTCCCTCCAAATTCTTCTCCCTTCATCTTCCCCCTCTCTTAATTTATTTAACTTTGTGTTTCTTCTATTTTTCCTCTTCCTCTGCCCTTCTTCACCTCATTCACTTATTATTTCCATACTTATCTTAAATGAACTTTAACTTCATATGCTAGTTTTGCCATAGTTTTGCCAACTGCATATTAGTGTTGTATCTTCTTTGTGTATTATTGTCATTGGTGTTGTGTTACTGGGATTTCGTTAATTTTTAATAGTATTCCTATGTCCACTATGCTCTGATAATTGTCAATGATTGTTTTCTTCTCTCTCAATGATAACCGGAAATTGAACCTTGCCGTAGTTTGCCTTCTGTTGCTGTGAATTTCATCATCATAAACAAGTTGGGAAAAAAAAAAAGTGTGTTTTCCTTATAGTCTCTCACAGGTTGTTCTGCCTTATACCAACTTCCCCAGGGACAACACCACCCACAATGGGTTGGGTCCCCTGGTAGCAGTCATTAATCAAGAGAACACCCCCAAAAATTTGTCAACAGGCTAATCTGATGGAAGCATGTTCTTGGTTTAGGGCCTAGTCCCAGAATACTCTAACTTGTGGTAATGTGGCTAAAAACTAATCATTACAAGCCCTAAGAGTAGTCTGCATAATAAGATTCCCAAATATAGTCATAAAAATGTTTAAAATCACATTAAAAAAGCAAAGCAAGATTGTTACTGCTGACTTCATACATACTGAATGCTGTAAATGCGAGATGAAGATTTCAAAAGCTTGCTAGAGGATAAAGAGAAACAGATTGTCTTAATGCAAGATCTTTGAAGGAAGATCAAACATAAAGGGGAAAATAAGCAAAATGAATGGGGGAACTCAGCAATATCAACAACAAGTCAGTATCACACATACACAAAAAAACATTCACCAAGGATATTGAGATTGAAAAACAAAAATATTGGAGGTTGGGCATGCTGACACATGTACTCTCTGAGTTTGAGGCCAGCCTGGCCAGCAAATTCTAGGACAGCCAGTGCTACATGCTGAGATTCTCTCTCAGAAACAAACAATATACAGCCAAGCAAACAGCAAAAGAAATATCATGGGCAGAGGATGCCAAGACACAATACATTCAAATATTGATACATAAAAATTATGACCACAATGTAAAATAAAACTGGGGTACCATCACCAAGAAAGCAAATCTATGAGTCTGAGGAAGAAAAGAAGGAGCTGAGATTGAAACTTAAAACAGAGAATGTGTTTGGTGAAATTATTACATAAATTTCTCTAGCACTAGAGGAAGAACTGAATATTTCTTTCATGTGCGTAGAGGAATTTAGAATCCCAAACAGACATCACAAGAGAAAACACATTTCCCTGATGTGTTATAATAATAGTGTCAAAAATATAAAGCAAAGAGATAATGTTCAGAGTCACAAAGAAAATATACAAACTCAACTGCAAAGGCAAACCCGATAGAATGACATTATATCTTTCACCAGTAACCCCATAAACCAGCAGAGTATAGAATATGTTTCATGCTTTAAAAAGCAACAGCTACTGACACTGATTGCTATATCAACCGAAGCTATCATCTTTGAAAACTGAAAGAGAAATAAAGATCATGTTAGTCAGGGTTTTCTAGAAGAACAGAACTTTTAGAGTGAATACATACTATAAAAAATGATTCATTAGATTGTCTTGCAACAGTGGCTACGTAGCCCAAAACCTGCTAGGTGTGTCGTACTGTGAAGCTGGAGGTCTCTGCAGGTACAATCTGTCATAAAAGGTCTGGATAATTCTTAGACGGTTGCTAGTGTTTTGGTCTTCCACGCACGTTAGAAGAAGCTTCTGGTTTCAGTGAAATGTAATGGGAGCAGTTGCAGGAGCAGCAGAAGCAATAGCAGCAGCAGCAGTAGGATGGAGGCACTCACCAACAAGGAAGGCAATCGAGAGGCCTTGCTTTTCCCTTGATCCTCTTCAGATCCAGCTGCCACAAGCATTGCCACTCTGCAAGTTAACTCTTCCTGAAAACAATCTTACAGACATGTAGGCATGTCTTTTAGCTGGCTCCAGAGGCAACTAAGGCGACAATTGAGACTAACCATCAGAAATTTGCTCCTTATCAACCTGTTGCTCAAACATACTCTACGTCAGGCTAAATTTTCAAATGAAGACATGACATGGTCATAATTCAGCCTAACATTATTTAAATATCTCTCCCATATAAAACCCCAAACATACTTTTCTTCTCTTCAGATCAGATGACAAAGTCCCCTGAGGGCTGCAGAGTCCCTTCCTTCCTTCCTTCCTTCCTTTCTCTTTCTTTTTTCTTTTCTTTTCTTCTTCCTTCCTTTCAGTTTGTCTTTCTTTTTTTTTCTTTTCAGCAACTAGTATTTATTATCGAAGTCATATTCAATGTCACAAGATGATGCACAACTACAAGAAAAAAACTGGGCACATTGCATTGCCAATGCAAACAGTCAATGGAACTGCAATCATTAAAAAAATTAATCAAAATTACCCCCAAAGCAACTGATTTTTAAAAACATCTTTATACATCTAGCCAACAAATTAAAGTGGTTAACAAGAAAAAAAATACAAAGAAGTCTAGCACTGCTGGGGTTTGGAACTCACTGAAGAAAACATCCCAAAATCAAATAGTACGCAAACAGCAAGGAGCGTTTTATTCTGCAGAAGACCAGTACACTGAGGTCCTTGCCTATGCAAAGCAAGATGGTGAAAGACCTCAATGTGAGCTCTTAGGCTTTTTTGAAAATAGGTAGTCAAGGGGAATTCCAGGGTGGGTTAAGTAACCTTTAGTATGATTGGAGCATTCAAACTTAAAAGCGTGGGAAGGAAAAATGGAGGCAATTTTTGGACTTGGTCAGAAGTCATGGATTAATCATAAAACAGACTATTTCTAAAACAGCAATTAAGTAACTATTTTTCCTGTGGAATGGTCTGGCAGGGGGTCCAGCAGATGGTCAGGCAGCCCCTGACTGGCTGCCCATCCCTTGTGGACTTTCTTCCAGCATCCATTAAGGTAACATATGTTACCAGGTCTTCTTTAACCAGGTCTTTAAGTGACTGCCATTTCACATCAAAAGGTGTATTTGTAATGAAGGCTCTTTGTCTTTTAGTTGGATTGGCATATGGCTCAGTATGATTGCCTCCTGTTTTTATGTTGTTTGCTTTCCTCTTCTCATCCTGAGTAAGTTGTTCTCCTTCACCCTTTGGGCCAGGAGCTCCGTCACAGCTCAGCATGCAGGAAGAGCTGCTCTTTTCCTCCATTTTGGGCTCTGTTGTCTCCACTTCAGCTGCTGCTTTGACCCCTGCCACCGTTTTCTCCATGTCTACATTTTGAGTGAGGGAACGTGCTGTTGCATAGGCTTTCCCCACAACTTAAATGTGATAATGTGAATTTATACTGAATTTCTGCCATCCCGGTCTATGGTACACAACATGGCAAATAAATGAGAGTATAAATCTCTGTTTATATGTTAATATGTATTATATGCATTGTTGGTATAATGTTCTTTTGGAATGTATACACTTTACCCTTGTTCATTCAAATGCTGATTTCTCTTCCCCACTCTGTGGTTTCAATCCGAACATTGCATTGTGATACTTATTCTAAGCATCCTGTCTCTACTTTATGTAAGCATGCCAAAATAAAGCAACTAGCCACAAAGTTGAGCAAGGGAAAGGAAGCAGGGGAGGAGCCAGAGGACAGCAAAGGGGAGAGCAGAGCTGGAGGACATATCTTGGAATGACATGGAGAGATGGACTGGACCTAATATATCACTAAAAGCAAGTATAATGTGGGAAATCTAAATGTTAGGAAACTATGAGGACTTGGAGGTTTAAGATGGAATAAATATTGCCTAGCATTGTGTTCTAGGTTAACTAAATAAATCCCAGTATCTGCATGGTGATTTGGTTATACAGCTGTTTAGGATTAATAGCAGCTTCAATAAAAGATAAACCAATAGTAAATATTAATAGTCACCTACAACAATGCATATTGTGAGTATATGCGCATTGTGACTGTGAAGGTGACAGGATCTAGTCTGACAGGGCAAAGCAGTGCAAGTTTCCTCCATCTTTACTCTTGTTGAGGCCATTTCAGATTTGAGTAGAATTTGATTGCCTTGATGTAGAACCCCATGGAATATTACCCAGCTCTATTCTAAGACCAGAAGCCAAGATGCCCCAGCTAATTTACCTTAGCTTCTGTTAAATTGCCTGTATGTAAAAATACCACCCACATGCACAACTTTTGTTTTAGCTTCTCTCAAAAAGCTGACCTGTGTAGAATCTCCCCATGTGGCCATGAAGTGATGTGGCTTTTGTCTTTAAAAGTTCCTTGGCCTGAATGTTCCATGCTACACTTAGGTCCTGAATACCTGAGTGCAATTCCAGCCAAGTGAAATAAAGACTTTCAATCGGCTATAACCTGTGTCTGAGTTGTCATCTCTGGTGGGCTCCCTGTAACACTAGACTCATCTAGAAGACAAACTTCTGGGCATGACTGTGAGAAAGTTTCTAAATTGGGTTAACAGAAATATAAAGACCACCTTAAATGTGGTCGACATTGTTCTATAAGCTAGAGTCCTAGATCTAATGAAAAGAGGACTTTATATATACTGGATATTAGCCCTCTGTCAGAAGTGCTAATATCCAGTATATATAAAGTCCTCTTTTCATTAGATCTAGTGACAGACTGGCTAGATCCCAGGGGAGGACTTTGCAGCCAGCCCTGAGGAGACATGATAAGTTGGGGTTGGATGGAAGGGAAGGAGGTCCTCCCCTGTTGGTGGACTTGGAGGGGGCGGGGA
>CM053758.1:9590864-9637927 GCA_028658305.1 Pachyuromys duprasi
TCAATTTCTTTCTTCAGAGATTTGAAATTTTTTTCATATAGGTCTTTCACTTGCTTGGTTAGAGTCACCCCAAGGTACTTTATGTTATTAGTGGCTATTGTGAAGGGTGTTGTTTCCCTAATTTCCTTTTCAGCCCTTTTGTCGTTGGTGTACAGGAGGGCTTCTGATTTTTTTTGAGTTGATTTTGTATTCAGACACTTTACTGAAGGTGTTTATCAGTTCAAGGAGTTCTCTGGTTGAAGTTTTGGGGTCACTCATGTATATTATCATATCATCTGCAAATAGTGATACTTTGACTTCTTCCTTTCCAATTTGTATCCCCTTGATCTCCTTTAGTTGCCTTATTGCTCTAGCTAGAACTTCAAGTACTATGTTGAAGAGATATGGAGACAATGGGCACCCTTGCCTTTTATTTTTAAAAGTCTGTTTTCATGAAAATCTCCACTTAATTTTGTGTTTTAGAAATAAAAATTTTCATGAGTTTTGAGATGGCTCAGCAATTAAGAGTGAGTAATTCACTTTTTTGTGCTCCTAATCTTTATTTTTTAATTAAATTTTTATTTTTCATATTAATTACAGTTTATTCACTTTGTGTCTCAGCTGTAGTTCCCACTCTCAGTCCCTCCCAATCCCACTCTCCCTCCTTCATCTCCTCCTAAGCCCCTCTCCTAGTCCACAGTTAGGGAAGGTCCCCTTCCCCTTCCATCTGACCCTAGCCTATCAGGACTCATGAGGACTGGCTGCACTGTCTTCCTCTGTGGCCTGGCAAGGCTGCTCCCAACTCAGGGGGAGGCAGTCAAAGAGCTAGCCACTGAGTTCATGTCAAAGACAGTCCCTGTCTAGGAAATCCACTTGGATACTGAGCTGCCATGGGCTACATCTAAGCAGGGATTCTAGGTTATATCCATGAATGGTCCTGGGTTGGAGTATCAGTCTCAGAAAAGACCCCTGTGCCCAGATTTTTTGGTTCTATTGCTCTCCTTGTGGAACTCCTGTCCTCACCAGGTCTTACTATCTCCCCTTTCTTTCATAATATTTCCTGCACTCTGCCCAAAGTTTGGTCATGAGTGTCAGTATCTGCTTTGATACACTGCTAGGTAGAGTCTTTCAGAGGCCCTCTGTGGTAGGCTCCTGTCCTGTTTCCTGTTTTATCCTTCTTCCAATGTCCATCCTGTTTGTCTTTCTGAGTGAGGATTGATCATCTTACCCAGGATCCTCCTTCTTGCTTAGCTTCTTTAGGTATACAGATTTTAGTATGCTTATCCTATACTATATGTCTAATATCCTCTTATAAATGAGTGTCTTTCTGTTTCTGGGATACCTCATTCAGGATGATCTTTTCTAGATCCCATCATTTGCCTGTAAATTTTATGATTTCCTTGTTTTTAATTGCTGAGTAGTATTCCATTGTGTAAATATATCACAATTTCTGTATCCATTCCTCCGTTGAGAGACATCTAGGTTGTTTCCAGGTGCAGAAGGAACATTACCAAACTCATTCTGTGAAGCCACAGTCACCTTGATACCTAAACCACACAAACACCCAACCAAAAAAGAGAACTTGAGACCTATCTCTCTTATGAACAGTGATGCAAAAATACTCAATAAAATACAGGCAAACCAAATCCAAGAACATATAAAAGATATCATCCACCATGACCAAGTAGGCTTCATCCCAGGCATGCAAGGGTGGTTCAATATACAGAAATCCATCATTGTAATCCACTGTATAAACAAACTGAAGGAGAAAAACTACATGATCATCTCCTTAGATGCCAAAAAAGCATTTGACAAAATCCAACACTCATTCATGTTTAAAGTACACTTCTCTTAAAGTGAATCTAAGCTCATTTCCTAGCACCCAAGTCAGGTGGCTCCCGATTGCCTGTAATTCTGGATCCAGAGGCTCTGATGCCTTTGGCCTCTATAGACACCTGCACTTAGATGAATATACTCTCACACAGAGATACACAGACACATAATTTAAAGTAATAAAAAAAATTAATGCTGCATGCCTTTAATCCCAGCACTTGGGAGGCAAAGGTGTACAGATCTCTGTGAGTTCCAGGCCAGCCAGGTCTTGGTCTACAGAGGGGATTCCAGTACAGGTAGGACTACACAGTGAAATCCTGTCTCAAAAAAAGTAGAACGTACTTATTTAGAGATCTGCTTTCCAGGGGGTCAATGTCCAATACTTTTGGTTATGGGAGAGGCACTAGTCAGAACGCTCTAGTCAGAACACCCAGTGTTCAGATGTGTTTATCTGTGGATCTGTGGTTAAAGATGTAGTCAGTATCCAGCTAGGAGCAGATGAACACAAGCCTGAAAAACATCAGCACCACCAGCAATTCCAGTGTGAAGGACCCCAGCATAGGCACTCTCCCAAACGTTCAATGTTAGGAGCCCTGCACAATACAAAGGGCCATAAATATATTTAGCACACACAAGTTCACAGCAATAGTTGCCCAGAGGTCTTTTCTAAATTGAAATCAGCATCTAGTTTCTTATCAAAGTTTAGAATGTATAGTTCTATAAAATAGTAGGTTTACAACACTGGCAAAATAAAGAGAGAAAGAATCAAAACTTCAGACTTCTTACACATAAATAATAGATTTATTCCCTAATGTGAGAGTAAGACTCATATGTACAGAACAACAAAAGGCCATATTTCTTCAATGCAAAAAAGTATCAGGAGTCTTTAAAAACTGGAAGCACTGCCCGAATGGGAAATATCTTACAAGTGGCAGGAATGTCAGAAGAATTTCATTAGCTATTTTACATATTGAAAGCTCAGGTGGAACAAATATTGTTCATGAGAATGCCTGTTCATTTTGTGGTACAAGCTCAAATGCATTTAATTCTGAAAAAGTTTTGTATAAGCTTTAGACAAAGTTTGGCACCTCCCTACACTTTGTTAGTCACAGAAATATAAGATGGTAAAGAGACAAGAATCACCTTAAAAACGATAGTTGTTAGTAAAATTGTCATTTTAAAGATTTACACAAACAGACAATTAAATGAACCTAAATTTTGCTAAAAAATCAGTTTCTTTATTTGGAACCCTTGACTAAATAAGCAGAACATAGACAATGATCTTCATAAAACCTCAAATATGATTTTGTCATTTAAATCAGGCTATCTTTCAAATGCTACTAAGAGAACAGTGTTTTTAAGGGAGCATTGCACTTCAGACATAAGTATCTCCATTTGAGTTTTACACTGGCACATTGCATTTGACCTTAGAAAGTCCTTCAGATAAATGTGCATTTGGAAACATCATTTACAACGTTTTGGAACTTAGACAAAAATCATCTTTTCTCAAGAAAATAAAATGCCTCATGCTTTTCATATTTTTTTCATCAGAGCATGGCTCAGATGATTTCATATTTTCTGTGTATAGGATTTGCATGCTAATTGGAATTTTAACTCTTAATAATCTTACTCTAAGCAGAGACCCAGGAGAAAACAATCTTAAATTCTTTCACTGTTTGTAAACAATTATGAAAACATATTATTAGGGGTCCCAAATACATTTCAAAAGAATTGAATCCAGATTCTTTATATGATAGAGGGAAACCTATTAAGATCCCTGTCTACTTGGCTGAACTTTAAGACACTAAGACCCTTCAAGCCTCTTAAGAGATACCAGCTTGGTTTTAAAATGACTAGAGACTTGTTTTTCTTCCTTTTCAGTCTTAAAGTGTACATTTCTCACTGTGTTTTAGTAGGCCTGATTAAGAGGACTTTTGTGTAACTTATTCTCCAAGAGAAGCTGCAAAAGGAGAGAGAGAAGAAGGGAGGAAGAGGAAGAGAGAAAGAATATTGGCAATAGTTCCCATATATTAATGCTATGATTGTTAAGTCCAAAAATTATTCTGAAGTGTTTATATCAACATACAAACATTTTAAATAACACATGCCATGCCAAGGATAGTAAATTTAGTATGGAAAAAGTTTCCTTTCCTTTTTTTTTTTTTTTCATGTAAAAATAAAGTGACCACAGACTTTGTTACTAGGCTATTTGGGAAGATTTTAAGGGCAGATTAGGTGATTTGTGTGTGTGTACAACGCCTGGAATTTTCTCTGCCAACAATTTGTGGTTCTTTTCTAACAGCTATCAACATATAGTCACAACGTCCAAAGTTCCCTGTCACATCAGCATATTCCCAAATAGGACAAGTAAACCCAGATTTCCTCAAAAGAACCTAGATTCCCTCAAAGATAAGACTTAACAGATAGATGGCTCAAAGAACCCCCAAACTAGAAAGGTAAGGAAGGACAAGTCCCAAGGAATACCTGCCAAGGGATCTTACATACTCAGATACACACACACACATATTTTTCTGCCTCACAAAATAGTGTCAGAAAGAAAAATACAAGTCAAATTAATTGAGAAATAGTTCCTGGAATAAATGGGGGGGGCATTCAATCTTGTGCTCCTCCTAGATCAACTTGCTGCATGGAGGTGTGGCCAGGAAGACATTTTTCTTTTTACTTACCAAAATTTGTACCTGGAATTCTTAGGTAAAAGTCACATATCCTGTAACCACAGCAAGTTAGACTCATCTGCCCAACCCACATGCCAATTAGAGATGAGTAATTCTGGAAAGCAGAGAGAAAAGATGTACTGTGTGGCCACACTAGGAAGGAGGACAGAGAAGAGTGTAGTGACCCTAAGTCTATCTTTGGGGCACTGAAATGAGACATTAGATTTTAAATAGAATTTGGGCAAAGAGTAAGAAGTATGTATAATTAAACAGTCTTGGTCAAGGCGTGGTCCTGCTCATTTCCTATGACCCTGTTTCAGTGTGGTTAATAGTTATTATTTGTTGTCATCATTTAAGGAGACAAGGCTATTTTAAGTTTGTCACAGTAACCAAGAGAGATGGAATTTTATTTATTATTATTATTGTGTTTTAAGTGATGGTGTTTTGCCTGCATGTCTGAACTTGAAGAGGCCAGAGGAGGGTGTCAGATCCCCTGGAACTGGGGTTATTTTTAACCATTTTTGGTTGTGATCTGCCATGTAGGTGCTGGAGTCAAACCCAGGCCCTTTAGAAGAACACTAGGGCTCTTAACCACTAAGCAATCTCTTCAGCCCCCTTGTTTTGATTTGCTTTTAGGATATCTTAGGGTTTTATTGCTGTGAAGAGACACTTGACCATGACAACTCTTATAAAGGAAACCATTTAATTGGGATCAGCTTACAGTTGCAGAGGTTTAGTCCATTATCATCATGGCAAAAAGCATGACAGCATGCAGGCAAACATGGTGCTGGAGAAGGAGCTGTCCTTCACCTGGATTGTCAGGCAGAAGGAAGAGAATGTCACTATGCTTGACTTGAGCTTCTAAGACCTACCTCAAAGTCTGGCCCCTCGTGACACACTTCCTCCAATACCACACCTACTCCAACAAGGCCACGCCTCCTAATAGTGCCACTACCTATGGGCCTATGGGGGCCATTTTTACTCAAACCACCACATTCCACTTTCTGGCCTCCATAGGCTTGTAGCCATATCATAACGCAAAATGCATTTAGTCTGACTTCAAAAATACCCATAGTCTATCGCTGTCTCAAACCTGTTCCAAAGTCCAAAGTCTCTTCTGACACTCTTGAAATGTCTTAACTGTAATCCCCTGTAAAATCAAAATGAAAAGGTAAATCACATACTTCCAACATATGATGGCATAGGAGATACATTACCTACCATTCCAAAAGAGATGGAAGGTAACACAATATGGAAATACTGGGGCAAAGCCAGACTGAGATCTAGCTGGGCAAACTCCTAGCTCTGTGTCTCCGTATCTGATATTGAAGCACTCTTCAGATATCTAACTCCTTCCATCTTTCTTGACTGCAACACACTTGTTTCTTGTGGGCTGTTTCCACTCCTTGTTAGCAAGCTTTCTTTGGCAGGTATCCCCTGGCTTTGGCATCTCACTCATTTTGGTATCGCTAAGGCAATGCAGGCTTTACCTTCACAACTTCTCACATGGCTTCTCTAGGCCTCCAGGGAGAAAAGCCCCTACACATGTCTGGCCTCAATGGCTTTCCTTAGTTATGAAGGGAGATTCTGTAACTGCTTACTTCTATCCTTGACTGTAAAGCCAGAACAACATGGCTGAAGCTGCGAAGTTCTGCTGCTCGCTGGGCTTGGAATATGGCTTCCTTGTTCAATTATATTGTCCCCAGCTTTCTGTTTCTGACGGTTTCCTTCACTGCCTAAGCTTGGCTGTCCTGAAACTTGACAGACGAGGCTGTCCTTGAACTCAGATATCCTTCTGCCTCTATTTCCTGAGTACTAGGATTATTGGCATGTAACATCACACCTGAACCTAAGCTGTTAGTTAAATTCCTTTTCATAAGTGGGTGTGGTCTTGCCCTTTAGTCCATTTAATGTCAGGCTTTTCTTTAGTCTGTTTATCTTCTTGAATATAAGATTTAGCTCCATTCCACTTCCTGGTGCCCCTTTTCTTCTTAAACTGTACATTTTGTATTTATCCTTGCTCACCTTACTCCTGTGCATTATAAATCTTCATAATATTTAATACCAATAGCCATACAACAAAGTTAATATTTGGCTGTTTTAAGATTTTCTCTGCCACGACAGAGGGTCTCTGAAAGACTCTACCCAGCAGTGTATTAAAGCAGAGGCTGAGACTCATAGCCAGACTTTGGACAGAGTGCAGGGAGTCTTATGAAATAAGGGGGAGATAGAAAGACCAACAGAATCAAAAATCTGGGTCCAGGGGTCTTTTCTGAAGAATGCTAGTCTAACCAAGGACCATTCATGGAGATAACCTAGAATGTGAAGTCACCCGTGACCACCAATAGTAACCACCTGCACAAGGGGCTGGGAATTAAAAGAGACAGAGAACACGAAGGAAGGACACCAAGACAGTGCTCTTATCAAGGTGCCATCTTTATTACAGAGTAAGCCACTTATATAGGCAAACCACAAAGGACTTTCTAAGTAAACATATCCAAGCAAAACAGGGAAATTAACCAAGCAAAATAGGAGGCTTAACCCAGCAAAACAAGAGGCCAAGCAGGAGGTGTCTGCTGAAAATAACAAGAATAGCAAGTCAGCATGATCTATACACATGTGACCACCTCAGGTCCAATGGAATGGCTGCCTCAAGAACCCGTGCACAAATTTAGCCGATGGCAACTCAGTGTCCAAGTGGGTACCCTAGTAAGGGGAATAGGGGCTACCTCTGACATGAACTCAGTGACTGGTTCTTTGATCAACATCCCCTGTGGGGAGGGAAGCCTTACCAGGCCAAAGAGGGAGACAATGCAGACAGTCCTGATGAGACCTGATAGGCTGGAGTCAGATGGAAGGGGACTAGGGAAAGGAGCAAGGGAGGAGAAGAGGGAAGGAAGGCAGGATTGGGAGAGGATGAGGGAGGGGACCTCAGCTGGGACATGAAATGAATAAATTGTAATAAATAAAGGAAAAAAGAAAACGAAGATTTCCCCTGCCAACACAATCAATTCTAAAGTCTTCACTTTAGCATCAAGAAAACTTTTCAGACAAGGGCACAAAGCAGCCACACTCTTTGCCAAAATATCACAAGAATGATCTCTAGGCTCCATACTGACATTATTTTTCTCTGAAGCATCTTAAGCTAGGCCCCCACAATTCAAATCACACTAAGTACCTTTGTCCCATGCTAGGATTGTCCATTATGTCCCACTTAAAGGGTTCAACTACTTTTCTAATTCAAAGACACAAAGTCCAGAAGCATGATCAGGCTTATCACAACCATACTGCAGTCCCTGGTATCAACTTCTGGCTTAGTTAGGGTTTTCTTGCTGTGAAGAAACACTGTGACTACAATTTCAGAGGTTTATTCCATTATCATCATGGCAGAAAGCATGGCAGCATGCAGACAGACATGGTGCTAGAGAAGGAGCTGAGTTCCACATCCAGATCAGGAGACAACAGGGGGTGAACTGGCTTGAGCTTCTGAGACCTCAAAGCTCTTCTAGTGACACATCTCCTCCAACAAAGCCACCCCTACTTGCAACAAGGCCACACCTCCTAATAGTGCCATGCCCTATGGACCTATGGGGGCCATTTTTATTCAAATTACCATCTAGGATTTATTTTTATTATCTTAAATTATGTTTACTAGACTGCTTTTTAACAGAAGAAGCTACAATCTCTTGGATGTCAAAGATACATTTGTTGGAACTGAAAATGCAAAGGGAAATTGGACATAGAAAATGAAAGGGCTCTTTATCATTAGCTGGCATTACTACCTTTACCAATTCGTCCTGTAGCAACAACGTGGTGACCGTGCCTGTGGGAAGCCTCTCTACTCATCCCTCTTACTTCTAAAGAGGCTGTGGGGAAGTGTTGGAGTCATGAGCAAATCACACACTTAGAACAAGTGTGTGAAATTTGAAGATCTGTTTATTTATTTAATTGCTTTCATTCTGATTGTAGCCACCTTCTCTCCTCCCAGGACACTGCCCCCTGCTCTGCTTACCCCATCCTCCCCTCCCCTTCTCCTCAAAGAAAAGGGAGGGTCCCCATGAGTACCAATTCACGCTGACACAGAACTAGGCACATCCTCTTCCACTGAGGCCAGACATGGCAGCCCAGTTCAGGGATGAGATCCAGAGAAAGGCATGAGAGTCATTGAGGGCCCCTGCTCCAGCTGTTGGGCGATCCACATGAAGACCAAGCTGGTATATGCAGGGGGCCTTGGACCAGTCCATCTTGCTAGAGGCAAGAGGTAGGGTTGGCCTGGCACTGGCCTGCAACGGGAGTAGTTGCTGTTCTGTGCCACTAAACTGCTGCAGGGGGTCATTTGAATCCACATTTGTAAGATTGTAAGAATTTCTACTAAAAAGCTAAAAATCTACCTTTTTCTCCTATGAAATCATAAAATATTTAAATTCTTCAGTTCTAAATTTGGGTGTGTTCACTGCTTCTGGTTTAAATTCTGGTTTGTAAATGAATATTTATCTATTTGGAGAGAGAGAGACAGAAACAGGACAGAGAAACAAACAGAGAGAATCTCACTCTGTAACCCAGGATAGGAATTCTGTATATAGTCCTCACTTGCCTTGGTCTCCTGTGTACAGAGAGACCAAGATCATGGGTAGGATCTACCAAGCCCAGATTTTTTCTTATTATTTATAAAGTTTTATCTTCTGTGCATGGTTGGGGGTTGGTCTGGTGCTGTGTTTTCAAGTGCTGATTTCAGTGCCTTGAGATCTGATTATTGCCCTGCCATCGACATTGATATGAATGTTGATCTCCTGTATCCATGTGATGTGAAGAAATGTTCCCCAATTATCCCTGATTGGCTGATTAAAAGGCCTCAACTTTGACAGGGCAGAATGGGGTAGGTGTGGCGAAAGTTTGAGGGATAGGAGGAGAGGAGGCTCTTGAGAATGAAAAAGAGGAAGAGGAGAAAAAAACGGAGCAGAGAGGCACAATGGCTTATTGTGAGAGAGGAGCACATGGTAGACAGGGATGGAGGAAGCAGCGCAGATGAAAAATAAGCAAGGATTTATGAAATTATGGATAAGAGGTGGCCTGGAATAAGGCTGGGAGTTAAAAGTAGTTTAGAGGGTTTATATCTGCCCTGTCCCTGGTGATGTAAGTCTATTATAAAATCTATTACTGCGTCTCTTATTGATTATGATAGGGAGTTAGGCATACCACCACGATAGTTTAGACTACCAATAAACATTAGCAGACCATACTACCTTTAAACTAACAGCAACAGGCTTGCTTTGTGAAAAATATAGAAATTACCTATTCTTCTGTTGTATAAAAGTTTCTTCAATATTTAAACATCTCACCCTGCAAGAAGCTTTTTAAGCAGGAAGGTAAACAACTTCCTGAAACAGACCAGATTTGGTAGGCCCCTCCTCCCTGACAGAATAAGTAATAAAAGCTGAGAGTCATTCTCAGATAAGCCAAACTGCAATGAAAGCTCTCAGACCAGACCAGCTGCCTGGAAGAAAGAGGCAGAACCCAGGTCAACTACCTGGAAGACGTTTAGACCAACTGAGTCATTTAGAAGGGACAATTTGAACTACCCATCTTTTTCCTGTCATCCATGCTGCAGTGGCCTTTGATGTCATTTAAGTCATTTCTGCTGCTGTATGTAACACATTTACCTATATTCCCAGAAGTAATCCCAATAAAACTCATGAGTCCTCAAGTTGGACTTACCATACTCTGGTCTGTCATGGTTTTCCTATCTGGGTTGAGTGGGAGGATCTCCCTGGGAAAAGTTTTGTCTTACAACCCCTTCTCAATCACTTCTACCTCTCACATGGCACATAAAAAGTTCTGATTGGGGTGTGTCACAATCCTGACACACATATTTATTTCCTGAAATAGGGTCTCCCTGCATTACCTAGGCTACCTTTGAATTCCTGGCCTTAAGTGATCTCCTGACTCAGCTTCCTGAGTACCAGGACAACAAACATATGCCAATGCACCTGGCCAAGCTTGCATTAATATTCTTCATGGTAGATGGATTGACCAGAGATAACTACAATACAGGAAAAGTCAGTCTTCACTATGCTGCAGGTGCCATGGAAGTCTCAAGATGTCAGTCACACCACAGACTCCTGGCTTCCTGTAAGAGGAGTGACCAGAATATCATGCCATCTCATCAAACACAGCCAGGCAGAGAGGGCACATTCTTGCCTTGAGCAAAGTAGAAGATAACCAAGGACTCATTTTGTCAAGGTAGTTCTAGTGCTTAGGTCCCTTCCTTGACCTCTGGTCTGTGAATGGAATGAGGTAGAAAAGCATGGAGCTATCAACCTAGAGAAGGAAACTAGGGAAGATATAGCATCAGATGAAGATGATCAGCTGAGTACTGCAAGCAAAGACCATGTGTAGACTGAGAAAGAAAAAAAAAAACAACTTCCTAGTGTATTGCCACTCTGTGCTGTTTTAAGTAATCTCTGGCATCCCTCTCATTATAACGAACTTCACTGTCTTCTTCTGAAAGGGAAGCACACAGCTTGAAAATGAGGTATGCTTTTAGAGTTAAAATATCTCCTCTCTTACATGAAAAGTACGGCACCCTTCTTTAGAATCTCATAGATTTATTTCTTGCTAACAAAGAGAAATAAAGATATAAGTCGTGTTAGCATCCTTCAAAGCTGACCTGCACACATTAATGCCTGGGTCACAAAGTAAGGCCATATGCCAACACTGTTTGTAACATCCATGTGCTTGAAACATCCATGTAACAACACAGTGACAACCCAGCCTAAAAGGACAGCAGTGTCCATGCCCTTGATTAACCAGTCACCACTGCATGTGTGAAATATTTGGGGGAATGTTTGAGAAAAATGGAGGTAAATGTAAGAACAGATGAACTGGGACAACGTTCCCCCTAAAGAAGGATGCTGATGACCTGTTCTGATATTTCCCAGAGGCTGGCATAAAAGATGGTGTTAGGAGCTAAGAAAGCCAGTAGAAAAGCACACTGAACTGTAGAGCAAAAATATTTTTAGCTTTCTGAAATTCATTTTGCCTTCTTTATTACATAAAAGAAAGGAGAAGTTTGGACAAGCATACCTTCAGCAGGTCTCGGTCACAGCAGGCTCGGTGTTGTTTAAAAATAATCACCACCTCCAAATCTCAGAGGCTTTACATGATAGAGAGTTGTTTTCCACTAGGTGAACATGGTTACTGGGCAGCCTTCCACAAGAGACCAGGGGTTCCCACTATTATGTTTCTCTGCTATCCACTAGGGTCCCTTAGACTTTATTTTAAAAATTTGTTTGGGCTACTCTTTATTCAGCTAGGAGATGAGAATAAAATCAGGTATATGAAAAAATTGCATAGCAAGTTATGATATTTCAGAGCTTGAGGGGTTCATGGTTTCTGGCACATTCTATTGACTATCGTCAGTCACTAATTGTGTCCCACTACAAAGGATGCTAGGAAACATAGTGGAGACACATGCCAGGAAAGATACTCCATGAATTCTCAGAGAGATGCTGGCAGGCAATCAGGTTTTGGAGATGTAACTCCCAGTAAGAATCTCCCAGTAAGGAAGTGTGGATGTGGCTCAGCAGTAGATGCTTGCCTAGAATCCCCCAGTTGGGGTGGGGGTGTGAGTTATAGCTCAACAGTAGAACTTGTGTGTAGTGTGCATAAGGCTCCAGGTTCCATTCTCAATACCCTTAACCCTAATGCAACTGGACTTCAAGCATGAAGTCTTTCAAGCAACACTTTTTTCCTCTAGAATTTACAACAGTGTTATATTTCCATTCTACTTTATATTACTGTCTATTTTGGCAGTAAAACTGCTTTGCCAACACTATGCAATTTCCTTTCAAAACGAATTTAAGCAAAACAAGTGAATGTATTTAAGGAAAACGAATGCTAACTAAATAAAACTCAAGCAGAAGACGAAAATGGCAACGTGTGTTCAGGATATACTCCAGTGAACACTGTACCACTGGATTCACCTATGACTGACTTCTCAATTTACCAGAATACTGCTTTGGCCCTAAGCCTTACACAGAGCCCCATGAGTCTAACCATCACACCGCCAATGGAGCTGCCTTTCTGTGAATTATGGGATAGCTTTTCTATCTCTAAAATAAAAATAATGATATTTTCCAACTTCTTTAGGAAAAAAACAAAGTCAGAAAACCAGATGTTTCCAGCTTTTCATTTTCCCCCTATTGATTAAAAAGAAAAAAAATATTTGGCACTTAGCCACTACTTGGATTTGGTATGAGATTATAGGATAATATTACAGATTTATTTACTTTAGATTAAATTTTAGTATTTCACAAGTTCATAGTCTATGGAAAGCAAGGCCATGAGGATTTCCAGGTGGGTTTGATAAGAGAACAGGGCCTGGAAATCTATGGCACATCTTGCCTCCTGAAGTTCCCCAGGCACCATCCACCTCACTCCATACTCCTCACCACTGCCGACTGGACATCTTCTTGTCTACCTTACTTTTCTCACTAACCTATCTTCCAACATTGTTGTGCTATCCATAAAGCACAACTCTTGTCTTCTCATTTCTAGCTGGAACCTCAAGTCACTACATAGTGACATGAGATGCATGCCCTCCAGGTTCTGATCTATATGTCCTGAAGATTTCACCCACATAGATACATGCAGCCTAGGATTCCTTCAGCTTTCCTGTGCCCTCCACAAAACTAACCTAACTCCCCCTCTGCCTTAGGCTGCTGACAAGATTTCCTCCCTGCCTGGGACATCTTTTGTTTTTCCCTGCTCTGATACACAGCACTTCACTAACAAGGCTGAGTTAGAACTTTGCTGATGAGTTTCCCATGACCCTGAGCAGGCCAATGCAGGAGTATCCTGAGCTTCAGAAAATAGTGACATTTTACTCATTTTTTTTATTCATCTAACCAGATATGAAATGGAAAACCTTTTGGGAGACAGACAGCCATAGCCAAAGGGTTTTTTGTTTGTTGGTTGGTTGGTTTGTTTTATTTTATTTATTTTTCCTCTTCAGAAACTCATAACTTCCCATATCCAAATTTTCTTGCTATGGAGAATTGTTCTTTCTCATTGCAGTCATAGGGGCTTCAGAGTCTCCTCCTTAAATTATCTTATTATATGAACCCCTTCTTTAGTTAGTCCCAGCTAAGCTAATCTTGAGGATTTTCAAACTATAATTCAAAAGGTGCCAGTCCTTTTGGTGACAAGACAGATAGAAAGCCAGAAAGGCAAAAAGGTGATGCAATGACATTTAACCTCAGGGCTCAGTATCCCCAAGGCCTGACACACAACTGCCCTCCTATGGTGATTCAGTCTTTTAACAAATTCTCCTTCTGTCAGTCTAGTATGTGGGTTTCTGTCTCGAGACACCTGGCACCCTCCTGATTTTCAAAGCTCTGTAGCTATGAAGCTCTTTAAAAACAAGTGGATCTTCCCCCAGCTCATCTTCGAAGCCAGTCTAGGATTTGACAAGCAAAGTTAGACCTTGAAGTGATAGGAAAAGACCTGTATCTGCACATGCTGTCACCCACAGTTCCATGTTCCCAACCAGCTATTGCCTGGCATGAAGTATTCCCTCCATATGGTGTATTCTGTGATATGCAAACAGGACCTGTTCCTGCACAGAGGCAGCCAGGAACAATGAGGCTATCAGATTCCTCCATTTTATGTGTGCTTATTAAATGCCTCGAGAAGATGGTTTGGTTTAACCAAATCTAAGCTACTATAAAATTGTAGAGCAGGTCACTGAACTTAAAAGTCATAATCTACGAGGCTTGACTTTTAAGTCTTTTGAACTTTCCCCTGAGCATAGCACCTCAATGAGTCCTTAAGTTTTTTGAGTTACAATGTCTTCCTCACTGTGTGTGTGTGTGTGTGTGTGTGTGTGTGTGTGTGTGTGTGGGTTAAGGCTATGCACAGAGTTTGAGATTTACAAATAGAATCATATAAAGTGAGTGAGGGAATGAATGAATGTGTACCTGTGATGTCTCAAGCTACATTGTTGCTCCAGAGTTAAAAATAAAAACATTTGTGTTAGAATACAGGTACATGCTTGTTCCTAGGTCACTCGGATACCAGGGCTAGTGACAGCCTAGAGCTATATGAGACACTACTTCTCTTTTGCCATGAGTCCCATGGATTCTTGCACCAACACAAAAGTCAAGATTCCACACAGGTTTTTCAGGGGAAGGAACAGCACACCAAAATTTTCATGAGTTTTGTAGACTTCACTAAAATCTGAGTGTGAATGGAGGGAGTTCAAAACACAGAAATTTCATATTTACCCTGCCTCTGCTTCTCTTTCCCTCACTCTATTTTTCTGTCACACTCCCTTCTCCAAACTAAGGAACAAATTTTTTCACACTGAATTCTGCAAAACACTACTCACATCCAGGCTCTTCTGAATCCTCTCTTTTCTCTGCATTAACAAACAAATTAAAACATGCCTTCCAAACACATCCAGCAGCTTCCCAGGGAAAATGATGATAAACCACACCTTCTTTATTACATTGTAGAGTGATTCTAAAATTCCAACAGGAATTGAGAATTCTTCAGTAAGATCTTCTAGGTTTCACAGCCTATTCAAGTGTTCTTCTGAAAAAAAAAGCAAAAGAAAAAGAAAACAGAACTCAAAGCAGTAACTAAACATATTTTTGAAATTAATTGCACTTAAATCCAAACTCCAAAAATTGATAAGTTCCCTAACACACATTAATCGGGGTGGAAAGTGTCCTGTCTACTACATTGAACTCTTGTGTATATTGCCTCAGAATGCTCAGCCAGGGAGGGGTTCTGACTGCGAGGAAGCATTGTAATAGACACTTCCAATCAGCATATGCAGCGTTCAAATACCAGACCCACGCATGGCATGCCACACTCAGATTGGGCTGCTGTCTGTCTACAGGCAATCAGCACAGGCCTGCACTGATGAGAGCGTCCTGAGCCCAGTGACAGCAAAGGCAATCATTCTGAATAGTGAGAATAAACAAATCTGATTTCCCCGGAGAGCAGATGAGAATGTCTGTAGGGGAGCTTGAATACAAATGTTGCTGTCTGTCCAGTGAGTAACTACTTTCTTTCGATGGCAAGAACTAGTCTTGTTGGAAGAGACTTACCTGTTTCCCTGTTGCTCTGACTCTTGTCATAACTGGATTCCTGAATTTCAAACTTTCCCCTCTTTTCTCCTCAAGGGCTATGCTACTTAGTTTAGTTTAGTTTCACAGCTTACCATAAGTTCATAAGCTAAGGCCATCTGACAAGGAACCTTGGCTGAGAAAATGCCTCCATCAATGTAGCCTGGAGAAAAGTCTGTGGGCACATTTTCTTGATCTGTGATTAATGTGAGGGGGCCTAGCCTACTAAGGGTGGTGCTACTCCTGGGCTGGTAGCCCTAGGTTGAAACAAACAAATAAACAAAAAACAGCAGGCTGAGAAAGCCACAGAGAGCAAGTCAGGAAGCAGTACTCCTTCATGCCCTCTGCTTTTAGTGCCTGCCTCCAGGTTCCTGCCCTGAGTTCTTGCCCCGACTTCCCTTCATGATGGACTATAAGCTGTTAAAGTGAAATACACTCTCTTCTCCCCACAATGCTTTTGGTCTTGGCCTTCATCATATCCATCAGAAGCAAATTAACACACTGGTTACTTGGTTTATAGCCCTTGCAGAGAGCACAAGGTGAGTAGGCTTTCTCATAGGAGGAGACAAAGAATAGGGAAATGGGAGGCAGAACATTCACAAGGTAACAGGTACATGACTGTCCTAACCTGGAGAGGTGGTATGGTCACCTCCAACCGTAAGAAGAAGCCATCATTATGCACTGAAGGGACCTGGTTAAAGTTTTCATTCTAAGCTTCCCAAGCATCCTAAGTATAGGAAGCTTTCTCCAGGTGTAACAGCTGATAAACAGAGGCCACTACCCATTTCTCTTCCCAGGTGTCATGGAAACTTTTGTGCTGCATATCCAGGTAGTAATGAGAAGTATGTAAACATAAAAGGCATTACTCAGTTATTTCAACAAAAGCCAGTAATGGTTGAGCATCACAAATGGGTCTGTGTTAGATGGTTGAGTATGTGAGTATGTTTGTGACTGTGAATGATTGTGTGTGTGTGTGTGTGTGTGTGTGTGTGTGTACACGTCAGGCACTTTAGTAAGCTCTATGGAGCTTATAGATTATCAAGAATACTATAGAACTAACAGTAGTTAAAGTAATATGCTGTGTCTGCCTGAGGAAGGCTCCAACTAAAGGGCCCTAGGGAGTCAGCAGAGAAAAAATATCTGGCTTCATAATCAGGGAAGGCTTTATGGGGGCGGGGGGATGGCATCCAGATGTATTTCAAATGTCTAGAATGTCTTGCTGCCTATTTGTTTGTAAGGATTCCAGCAGTTCTATGTAGATAAATTGGTTGGCTAGTGATTCCTCCAGGTACCATTTGCATAAGTTGAGATCATACAATGAAGAAGGCCTGGAGCAAGGTATTTCATATGCAGATGCATGGAACAGAGCTGGTAGAGGCACAGGAATGAGAACAATACCACCCACAGAGACATCTATGAGTAGGGCAGAGGCTCTGCAAGAAGACCAGGGGATTATTTTTTGTGAGGGATGTGATGAAGTTAGAGGCACAGGCAGCCAGTGTTTCAGGCTCAGAGAAGCAGAATGTAAATTCAGGCTCTTTTCCTTCTCTGTGCAGCTTGGTACCTTGAAGGAGGAGGTAAAAGACCTAAGGATGATGTTCTTATGGAAACAAAGGAATGAATATAGCAGACAAACAGAGAAGTAAAGGAAGAATTCCAGTAGGCATGTCCTGAGATACAGCCTTTCTGCAGAGCGCTCTGTCACCATGAGTTGTACTGCTGGGCACAGAGCAAGGGTGATCCTTGTGGCTTTTTTCAGATCCTGTCAATTCTGCTCAATTCCCATCCTCATAACTCAGCCATCAGAGCTACAATGACACATGGTCTGTCATCTGCACAATTCCATGTCTCTTCCCAGGTAACCAGGTGCTCATGTCAGGGAGATAGGCATTTAGAACTCAGATTGAACCTCTCTAAAAATCTCTACATCTACAGTAAGTTTGGAAGGCTAAGAATAAGATGAGCACCAGGAATGAAAGTGTCAGATTCGTATCTGGATGATAGATACAAAGTGAACAGAGACCAGCTCAATTGGAAGTAGAATTTCCACTTAATTGTTTCTCAAAGTTGAATTTTCCCTGATTTCTATTTTAAAATACCATAGGTCTTTATGGGGCTTGCCCATCCCAAGATGAAACATCTGAGCCAAATACATGCCAGTCAGGAAGTAGGCAAATCAAAAGAATCCCCCTTTACATGAACAGAGCCCCTCCTCCTCCTCATAATCCCATTCACACAGAAAGAAGCCTTTTCAAAAAACCATAATACAGGCTTTGGCTCTTTCTGGCTACTGGTCTTGCTGTCACTGATTTTCTCCAGTTTGGTTTTCTGACTCTTCTACAGAGGAGTGGAGAAAGCATCCAAGGCTCACCATGGAAAACATGGATTTTCTTCTTTCCTGACATTAAAAGAGAAGAGTAGGGCCTAACAGGCAAAGAGACCATCATACTCTCTGGAATGACATATCCTTAGACATGGCACTGGTGACCATCGCTGGACAGGCAGGTATGCGTGCGTGCGTGCGTGTGTGCGTGTGTGTGTGTGTGTGTGTGTGTGTGCATATGTGTAACTTTTCCTCATGGAAAGCAAGACTTTCTGTGCTTCCAGGTTCCTACTGTGTCCATGAGACAGAAAGCAAAGAATAGAAGCAGCTTTGTGCTTTAAGTTTCTCCTCCCTTTTCATCAGCCCTTGGTCACACTAGCACTAAAGTGAATCAACCAAAGTGTTAGGAGACAGCAACATATCGGGAGGGAACTCTCTTAACATCAAGACCTCCTCTGAAGAGACAGAAGGTGGAGAGGACACCCTGGCAGAGGTCACAGGGCAGAGAGAGGGTCTGAGAAGTGGGAGGTTGTGGGCAGAAGAACAGGGAGAGAGCCTCAGAGAATCCTGCATCACATGCCCTTTCTAAGGCTCAGAGCCTTTCATTTGCTTTGCCCTTTTCTCAGAGAGAGAGGTAGGGATCAAGAGGCAGAATAGAATAGGTGAGTGGAAAAGGGTTAGAAGGTTAAGGAAAATGGCTTGATTTGAAATACCAGGCTCTCCTTGGCTGACTACTTTATTTACAGTCAATTACTTTTTCCAGCCTTCAAGATGAGTGTGGCACTTTGGGCTGTCATTCTTCTTCCTAACTTTCTCCCCACTTAGCGCTAGGATGTTTGAAACAATGTCTTTCGAAGTTCTACACTCTCCACTGCTTTTCTTCCCTATTTCCTTTTCCAATTCAAGTGCACACCCTAGATGGCCCGTCTACTACAGACAAGCCTCTGGATTTTCTTTAGAAGACATTAGTCGTCCATCTCCTTAGCATTACCAGGGACAAATGCCCTTAATTATGAGAATGCAGATTTTTCTTTTTCTTTTGGGAGACTAATTACTTCCTAACTCTAGAGATTTAATCAGATAGAAAGTATTATGTTTCTTGCTGTTGTTGGTTGTATGTGTGTTGTGTGACAAAGTAGATGGGAAAGGCACTTGCCTACTCACCCCAGATAGGGAACATAAGACATATCAAAGTACAGATACCACCAAAGCCCACTTGGTAAACCAGTGGGTTTTATTGAGGTTACTTACAGAAATATGGGTGAGGAGTTACTTACAGAAACAGAAATGACTCAAAGACAACTGTTTCACCAAGGCCTACCCCAAAAGCAGGGAAACCTGGAGTACACTGTAGAGCCTGGGGACAGCTTAACCCGCTGGGGAGGGTCCTTTCCAGGTGTTTCCAGTGACCGAAACCTCTCCAGGCAGCATGGCTGGTTTCTGATTTTTCCGGACAGCTGGGCTGGCCAGAGAGGTTTTTTGCAGATTTTCTTCTCTCAGTCTTCTTTGCAGCTCAGTTTGGCTGAGGGTTTCTCTTACAGTTAGACCCCGCGTACACTTCTGGTGGGGTGGGGCAGTAGTGAACGTGGTTAGTTTCAGGGGGTTCATGAGGCTATTTTTTGGTTGCTTACCCCCCTTCTTAAAGATGGAATGTTTTCATCTAATCCAAGAAGAGACTATTATACATCACTGTGCTTACATGTGCACATGTACCTACATTTGTGTATTCATGCATGAGCATGTGTGAAGTTTAGAGGACAATTTTCAGAGTTGGTTTTCTCCACCCGTTTTTTTTAAATGTTATTATTATTTTAACTTACACCTATGGGTGTTTTGCCTTGCGTGTATGTTTGTTTACCATATGTATGCCAGGTGTTCATGGAGGACAAAAGAAGGCCATTACAAACACTTGTAAGCCATTTTGTGAATCTAGGAATGAAACCTGGGTTCTTTTGGAGAATAGCCAATGCTTCTAACCACTGAGCCATTTCTCCAGCCCCCTTTCATTCATCTTTACATAGGTTTCAGGGATCAAATTCCAGTAGCTAGACTTGCTCAGCAAGCTCCTTCATCTATTGAGTCATCTCTCTAGCCTATGAAGGTGTTGTCTTTCTGAGGAGTAGGTGTCTAAACATGCTGGGTAATGCACAATGATAATAGGGATGGGTTTAGGGATGAAGAATAGAACAGGCCAATCAGAGTGCTATTGTGATATTGAAATATGGTATTAATAAGGGCCTTTTCTAATACCCATTATTTGCTCCCAAATAATGGCACAGAGACCTATTACATTTATTTAACAAACTTTAAGCACTACAACTGGGCAGCAATCATTAATTCTAACCCAATTATGCTGATCTGGCTACTTCCCAGCCATGTGTCCTTTTACCTGCCATCTTGTCATGCCCTGGCCACTCTTCCTCACTTTTGTCCTTACGGTGGTATCTTCATGGTGACCTCCCATCTCCTTCTAGGGGTTCTGCCTCCTGTTCTCTCTGCCTACCTATTGATCAATCATCTTCTTTATTAACTTATCAGAGATAACTGGGGAACATTTTTTTACACAACATTGATACAGGGAATTCTTCAATGATCTTAAC
Source organism: Pachyuromys duprasi (assembly GCA_028658305.1). Classification (NCBI taxonomy): domain Eukaryota; kingdom Metazoa; phylum Chordata; class Mammalia; order Rodentia; family Muridae; genus Pachyuromys; species Pachyuromys duprasi. Next base: position 9,611,407 of record CM053758.1, read on the forward strand.
AAGACCCATGTCCAAGCTGCAACCTCATCTCCGGGCACAGAAATCAGCATCTGAATACACAGTGTGCAAGACCATCTGCCAACACTGTAACAATTTCTAACTGGGGTAAATGGAAGAACTTACTTGCCTCTAAGGCCAAGGTCAGGGCTCCTTAGATGAGCAATAAAACACACACACATGTGCATGCACACATATGCATATACACACCCATACATGCGTAAATGTATATGCACACTCACATACACACAAACAAACAAACAACTGGACTGGTGTACATAGTGGAGGCTGGGTCTAACAATGGCCGTGTATAGTCTGGAACGTTTAGAAGCTTCTCAGCCTAAGAAGTTTAAAGGCTTAAATCAAGAGTCAGTGATGTGTTCTTCATCTGAATTTAGGCCTAGAAGCCCCTAAAGAGTTATTAGCTATGAATTTTTAATAAACAAATGCAGGAAGTAGACAGACAGCTGGTGTGAGTCCAGGTTGAAAAGCCAAAGAAGGTAGAATCTAATTCTTGTTCCATGACAGCAGCAATAAATGTGCAAAACAAGATCTGCTCTGGAAGAGTAGATCTTGGACACACTTCTCCCACCTTTCTTCTGTCTTAGTCTTTGGTCCTATCAGATGTCTGCACATATTCGAGAGGGTCTTCCTCAATTGCTGTCCTACATGTCCTCAAAGACATAGCCAGGAGTATGCTTTACTATCTCTTACGCATCTTTCTGTCCAAGTGGGTTGACAGTCAACATTAACTATCACAGACAGGAAGTATAAAACTAGGTAAAATCCAATTAAATTAGAAAATGTCAAAAGCTTTTTATCCAGAACAACTATTGCAATCGAAGTAGCCACAATCTCCTGTATTTTGGCAAGCTCAGAGGCAGGCAAGGGATTGAGAAAATTTCCTTGTAAAATACATAAGATTTCAGGTAGGTCCTATTTGGAGGTTGATAGAAGGGAATGCATAGTCAGACTTAGTGAAAGAGAGCAGCCAGTGTTGGCATGGACCACATGGCCACCACTGCTGATTGACGAAGTTCCAACATATTGACATCACAGATCACAATTCTCCAGTATCCTTTTACTTTCATCTTTAATGATTTTTAGTATGTGTTATAGGAGTTTTCTTATGCCCTTTTCCCTTTGGGACATTTTGTATGGGCTTTGGTAGAAGATGTGACTGTATACACTACTGATCTCTTTAAACAAAATAAATCTTTGGGAAAAGTCTCTACCACCATGAAATCATATAACATGAGAATTCTTCCTATTCCTACACAAGAATCTCCATTGTGCATCCCTGTTTGCACCAAGAATAGAGAAGATTTATAGATTTATAGTTCCAGAAACAATTAGGCCCTCATACCTGGTGCCAAGGATGTATGCAAACAATCATTGAGAAACAAGGGGACCTGGCCCAGAACCTGAGTCCTTGGCAGTTGGAGGCCAGAGTTTAGCTAATAAGTATAAAATAGTGCCCATGATTATTTCCCTGTGTACATGACTTACAAGATGATTGGTCAAATCAGCTATGTCCCACAAGGAGTAGATTCTATTAAGAAGTTAGACTGGCTTGATCTCCCTCTGTCTTGTACAGGAGCATACACTGAAGGAAGTAGGATGGTATAGCATATTGTAAAAATAGTAAGATATCAGGACCTTCCTTTTCTGGAGTGTATGAGAACAGGCCCATCTTGACTAAGACACATAGAAACACAATTAGGAAACAGCTCAATGCTCATTATGCTACCTGGTACAAATACTACATCATGCCCTCCTGAGGAATAAAATTTGCTCTTATGGGTTTTTTTCTCAGGACTCAATGTCTGGCACTCCCTGACCACAAAGTCTGAGAACGTCCAGGAAGAAATGTAAAGGGGTACCTAGTGGGGTTATTAAACCTTAGAAAACAATGGGGATTTAGATACTTGCTGAACTTAACTACATTTGCTTCAAAGAAAACTACTGTAATAAAGCTGATCACCTCTTTCATTCTAGAAGTTGAAAAATAGGGCTAAAAAAGATTTAAAAAATGAAAAGATCATGGATTTTTTTGGAATTATTAAGTCTGCTTTCAACATGATCTGAGATTAAGCTACTATGCAAATATAGACTATAAAAGGTGTTGTTAAAAATGAAAAATGATGTTGGCTACATATTGTTTATTATTAGCCCTGTAATTATTATGGCAGTATTATTTAACATGCTATCACAATTAATAAGGCACAGATAACTGTTAAATTTTATAATTGCTTTATTTACTTTAGGCTGGGCAAATATTTCACTTACACCATCTCAATAGCCTCACCATCCACCTCCCAGCCCCCTTTCAATGTCATTCTCCTTAACCATCCTCATCTGGGCTACCTTCCATCCAAAATCTTATGAATGCTTGCTTATATTTGGTGTTTTTTTCCAAGACATGCCATCCTTGAAGTCCTTCCTCCTGGCCCATGTGGTTTCTTCTCCATGCTAACCCATCGTAGGTCATCCTTCCTCCTCTCTTTCCATCCATCTGTCTGTTTCCCATGATTCTCCAGCTCCCAAAGCCTGGGAACCTTAGCCACACTTACCCATTCTGTCCTGCCCAGGTTTTAGACCTTTAATCAACCAATCAGGTATAATGTCCTAGGCAGATTTACACAAGGATAGGCTTATCCAGGCAGTAACCAGATCTTGAGAGCCAGTAATTAGCATCAAAATACACGCGTCAGACAAACCCCCAACAAAAAGGTGTAATCCTTTTTTCAATAAACATATGAGCTATTTTGATTCACCCTTAGACCATGTCAGTCTCCTTCCCTCGCTGACTTTACCTCTCCTCTTTCGGACCTGAACACCACTGCAGATGAACTCCAGCAAAGTTTGTTTAATTTAAGATATTTATCTACCATTGCCTGATTAGTCCAAATTTGGAAGCAGGAATAAACAAACAAACAAAAATACTATCAGTTATCAATGAAGCCCTGGTCCTTTGAGGATCAAGTAATATAGAATTAATTGTTGACATCTTTAATTTTGCAGGAGACAACCAGCTGAGTTCCTGTTAGTCTGACTTTCAGAAGACGAATTTCTTATCCTGTTTATTGCAGTGAGGGAATTTGCTTTCTGGGAAGGTTATTGAAGACTGTGGGCCATATATTCAGGGTTCTGTTTTATATATCTTCTGGCCACTGTCATTTCTTATATTCAGACTCAGAGTAATTAAGATGATCAGAACTCACTTTTGCTGTTAGACAAGTATCCTGCTTTGTGAAAATGTCATCTCTGCAGTGATGTAGAGTATGCCTGTAATGCCAGCTCATCAGAAGACTGAGGCAAGAGGAGCTCTTGGGTATAGGAATTGAAGACCATCCTGGACAACACAGGAAGATTCTCTCTCAAGACATAAAAATATCATTCTGAAGCAATAAGACCAACAAAAACAGAGAGGAAATAATGGATTTCTGGTTTCAACTACTCTAAAGACCCAGCCCTTATTGCAGTTTGCTGCCTCAAAATATTTCTTTGATTTTTCTTTTTTTTGTGTGCCAATAGTTACTAAATTTTTTTATTGAATTTTCTTGCAACAGCAGGTCCTGCCTAGTTAATACACCAGTGGTGATTCTGTGGTCACCCAGTCTATTGTCCCTTCTCAACATTAATCTCCTGATGCCTTTGAAAATCTAACGCTACTACTCAACATGTGATCCATGTCCTGGCTGCTCTCTTCCTCTCTCTTCTCTGAAGATCCTCCAGATCTGGCTACTCTCCTCCATTACTGCTCTAACTCCTTCAGTGCCTCCCGTTTCAACTTTAGGCAGGATTATCCACTCTTTCTTCTCACACCTTTCCCCTCAGTGATTATCCATTCATTTAACTTCCATAATTTTTTCTTAGTGGTTCCCATATCATAAGGCTAGACTGAGTACTCTCTTACCTAAGACAGACCCATGGCTGAGAACACAGTTATCTTGCCAGTAGATGCAACATGGCTCAAGGGAACCTTAGCACATTCCACAGCAAATCCAGCATTTCTGACAACTAAGCAACAGTCCTGACCCTACTGAACTGTTAATAAGAAGTTGTCTCTAGGTATCTTCCCAGCCCTCCTTTTCTCATCAGTAGATGTGGTAGCAATTGTCCTCTTTATAGGAAACAAAGTGTACAACATAGAGGATTTTCCCAGGGCCAAAAGGCTAATGGGCAGCAAATCAAAACATGAGGCTGTGCACTAATGAACTTTCAAAGACATATTTCCTCTGAACCCTCCCGAAATGCACCATTATCCTCTCAGAGAAAGGCCCCCACCTTCACTGAGGATATGAACATGTCTACCTGCCCAGCAGTAGCAATCTAAATGCTTAAGCTAGAAGACAGAAAGAAGCTTGGAAAAGTTATAGATATATCATATTGGGTCTTTACATCACCCACACTTTTCTTTCCAAAGTAACTGCCAATCCTATGAAACTTGTTCTCCTCCACCAGGTATTTTCCCAAACTCAGTTCAGTCTGGAGATTTAGTTGGAGAAAACCCAGAAACCTTGTAATAACAGCCTCTTTACCGCACAATTTCACTGTCCTCCTCTAGAAGTGACAAACGGCACGCAAACCACAGCTTGAACACGTTTGTGTCAGCAAACCAAAGAAAAGGGCCTTGTAATTCTTAGGTAACTGAGAAAATCTTTCTTATTTAGAGGTGAAACAACTTTTGTAGGTGTGCACATGGAACATTTTTAAAACTTAAAGACTATCCTTGATCAGTCTTTGTGTGTCTATTTCGTTCTTTACCAACCCAGAATTCTCAGACCCTCAAGCCCCATGATTTCCAAGCCCTTTCTACTCTGCCTTGTCCCACAATGTTTCCCTAAATGACCTGGGTCGTCTTTCAGTTCTCTGAGAAGTGCCCAGGAAACCATGACTTTCTACTCTCTAGCTCTGGACACTACAATTATCAGTGCAGCCAAAGATGCCATTAACTATCTCAGAATCTTTTAAGACCGTGATGAATTTGGACAGAGTCCAAAGATGTGAATGTAACCTCACTACCGAGAACAAAAGCTGGTGGTAGCAGCTGCATCTTTCTTCAGAGGACCTCCATGGGGCTCCCATGAGGGTTTCCTTCAGATGTGACAACCAGAAAGCCTGGGATGTAGATAGGACCCATCCTGATATCACTGGTAGGACCATTTATAAGTTTTACTCACTCCTTTGGACCAATTGCCAATGCCCTCAGTGTACCTGAGGTGTTGATCCAGTTTCTGAATTTTAGGCCTCTCCTTTTTGACTAATAAGATTAGAGAGATTTAGATTTACATATGTCAATCATCTCCATTGTAGGCAATGAAAATAAATACAGTTTAAAAATATACAATAATATATTGTGGACAGGCTAAGACTCTTGGGGCCAATCCACAAACACCTTCAAGTTTTAAGATACCCTAGGGTATCTTGAGTCCTACTTCCCAATAATAAAGCCTACGATGTGGGTATTTTCAAGTGATTTCCTTAGGAAGTCTGTCTGATCATGTGGATGCTCTAGAGTGTAGGTTATACAGTAGACATCCTCTAGGCCCATGTCTGTGAGGGGAAGCCAGAAGGACAATGTCTGACACTTGGACACTACCATCAAGGCATGCTAATCCATGGTGACCCTCTTAAAGTGTCTCAAGGATTAGCCATTACCAATGCTCATAGTCAGTTACCTTCTGTTAAAACAAAACATGGCCAGCACTAAATTCTAGATAAAAAAAAATAAAGGTGGCTTATTTAATTTATTTAAGTTTGAGGCTGAGTGTCTAAGGCCAATAGCCCCATCTTTTAGGTTCTCATAGCAGATAGTGTCACAATAGGGGTGTGCTAAAGAGATAACATGATAAGAAGCTAGAGGAATTCAGAGATATTTTTATAGCAATTCATTATCTAAACAACTACATCAAATCACCTCCTAGGGTAAATCCTCCAATGACCCAACCACTTCTCACTAGGCCCAAGTTCTTTTTTGTAAATAATATTTTTTGAAATTTTCATAAATTTTACACATTCATTCGACACTACATCCTTCAACTCTACCCTGGTACTCAATCCACCCTATCTCCCTCTCAAACTTCATGTCCTCTTTTTTCATCATTTATAAATCCCTATGCACAATTAGTGCTGCCCATATGTTCATGATGTGTGGGTGGGCTACAGTTATTAATGCCCCCATCTCTCAGCACTGCCAGAGTGGGGCCAGGCCTCCGGTACATGATCTTGGGAGTGGCACACTGAAAACATATCTAAGTGACATCCCTGGCCAACAGCTACGTCATACCACAGAGCAAAAGGCAAAAAGGCAAAAGGCCAGAATTCTAGGTAGAACCATGTCCACTGAGAGTTTTCAGTGTAGACCTTGGTTCTGCACTTTTCCATTACCATCCGACAAAGATTAATGAATGCATGCTGTGTTCTAGGCACCATGCCAGCAGCCACTATGTCAGACATGATTCTGCCCTGTCCAGTATACAGAAAGAATTTGTAAATCACTGTGCACTGGAAACTGTGATAGGGTCTTAAGAAAATCACACCAGGGTATGATGTTAGGACCATGACCTTTGGCATCCCAATCTCACATATTAGTTTTGTGACCCTCAGGCAAATGATTTACCCTTCCCAGGCTTCTGTTTCATGTGAAGAAAGAAAAAGACCCATGTTTACTTTATAGATTTGGTGTGAGTAACTGTTAAACCAGGCGTTGCATGGCAATCGTGAAACTTAGCATCTGGTGCCAGGTGATGTCAGATAAACTTTTGTCACACACTGTTGTGATGTTTTTGGGAAGACAGAGCCTCATTTTCATAGTCTGATTAATGCCATATGCCTGACCTGTGCTAGCATGGGATCCTGGCAGAGGTGCACAGTGTCTTGATATGAGGAAAGTGACCTCCCCTTATTCACATTCCCTATGCCTCTTCACAAGCTAGGTCTCCTTTACTCTAATTGACTACTGGCTACTTCTGAGTATTCGAAAACAGTTTCCCTTAACAACTGATTTCCTTTTCCAGTAATGGGGTTAGGAACAACTTTAGGATAACCACTGTAACCCAGAACTTCTTATACCAACACAGGAGAAGAGAAAGCATTGTGCATTCCCAAGTATACCAGACTGCTTATAGACAGCAGTAGGCATGTTCTCTGTACCTGTATCTTCAAAAACACCTGGGCCTCCTCCCTCTTTGTGAGAACATGTCCTAAGAGTGCTCCTACCCACCCACACACATACCAGATAATCCTACTTCCATCAAGACCCAGTGTCTTAGGGTTTCTAATGCTACAACAAAACACCATGGCCATGGATTGCTGATTACTGGATTGCTCAGCCAGGCTTGCTCAGCCTGCTTTCTTATAGAACCCAGGACCATCAGACCAGGGATGGCACCACCCACAGTGGGCTGGGCCCTCCGCCATCAATCACTAATTGAAAAAATGCGTTATAGCCTGAATTTACTAAGACATTTCCTCAACTGAGGCTCCTTTCTCTCTGCTGGCTCTAGCTTGTGTCAAGTTGACACACAAAACCAGAAGTACACCCAGGTAGCTAGCTCTCTGCTCCAGGCATGGTTGTTCTGTTCTCACAAACAACCTTACTGAAGATTTAATTTATGTAATGTTGCCTATTAGTAACACTTTTCAGGCAATGCTCCCCAGGTTCTCTGACAAAAATGTACCACCAAATTTAATTCAGCAAGCATCACATTAAAAAAATAATAATAAACATACAAAAGAATGCTGCCAAACCGTGCTTCAAGAATTTTTCTTTTTAAAATTAATCTTTCCATATTATTGCTTGTTCTTCTCACAAGGCTGACCCACAGTGGCAAGATATTCAAAGACTGCCTCCACTCCCTTTCAGAGGGAAGAGTGGGTTACTATGACTTCTGCATTGTATTGCTTCCAGGAAAAGGTTCTACAGAAAATGTATCCCTTTGTTAAATGTTTCACAGAGTCCCTGACTGTAAAATAGGCAGATGCTGACAAACTGCAGCAGAAAAGGAAAGAAACACAAATAGAAAATGAGTGTCCCATCAAGTAGCAATGCCTAGGTCTGGGATGCACTGCTTCAACCCATCTAATAAATCCACCTGACTGTCTATTGCTTTGCATGAAAGATCTGCTTGTGTGGGCTGCTTGTCCGAATGACCACTTAATTTCACATCCAATTCGCTACTAATTTCAATCTGCTATCAAAAGTGACAGACAGGTTTGTTTTCAGCTCTGGCAGATGTAATGGCCTGCTTTAAAACTGAACAGACAACAAAGAGATCTGAACTGAGAGGCATCAGAGAAATGAAAATGCTTTCTAACCTCTCAAAGCTAGAGCTTTGTCCTTCTGTCAAGTTAAACTTAGAAGGGCAGAAGAGCTGGGGCAAGGCTACTCTCTAGCCCAGCTGGATGCCAGCAGCCCAAACTGTCACAGCCAGCACCCAGGGCACAGACCTTCTAACCAACACCTCAGGTTTGTCTACACAGAGCTTTCATTTAGAAGACCTAAAGAGATTTGGATTACACACTTCTTCCTAGAAAAATTCATATCCATGTTTCCTTCTTTGCTTCCCCTGCACCAACACTCCTCCTTTTCAACTGGAAATATTTCTTTTTTGCCAAACAAACAAACAACAACAACAAACAAACAGACAGACAAAACCAAAACCAAAACCAGACCACACCAAACAAACAAACAAAAAGCGAACCTGCAACCGGGAGGCAGAGGCAAGCAGCTCTCTGAGTTTGAGGCCAGCCTGGTCTACAGAGTGAGTTCCAGGACTACCAATGCTACACAGAGACTCTCTGTTTCTCGAAAAACAAACAACAACAGCAAAAAAAAAAAAAGGCAATCTTACTGGAATTCCCAGTACACACTTACTTTGACTGAGATGGAGCACATTATCAGTGACAATTTGGCTTTGTCTCATATTCCCATCTGTTGTGTTTTCAAACAAAGAATATCTCTGCATCTTTAGAAGACCTCAGGCTAAAATAGAAATTATAGCTTTGGGGACATTCACTGCCAACCTAGAAAAGAACCCAATATATAACCTTTCCAGGACTGGTGCTGTTTAAGCCCCTCTCCTGACACTGTTAGTGACATTGATGTGATGGGAGAGAGAGCACTACCCATGCCAACATCAATTTAGAATGCCCGCAAGTCCTTATTTATTCTCATCACTGATTCCACAACTTTTTCCTGTATCAAGCAGTTAAATTCTTTCTACTATGACAAGTCCTTAAGGATTTAAGGACATTTTCTTACGCTTTAACAGACTTCCATTCATGCTTATAGTTCTGGTGACAACCCCCAGTGGAAAATGATACAAAAAGGGGGGGGGGATGAAGACACCATCAAAGTGAGCCCCAGCCACTGAGGAGGAAATGAACAAGAGTTGTTTTTTAGTCATAGACAAGAGGAATTATAGTCACAGCCACATCTCAGTCTGTATGATAAACAAAAATCTAACTTCCTTCCTTCCCAGTTGTCAGCTCCCAAAGATTAGATCTCAAGAATGAATGGAAACTGGGATTTATTTTTACTAGGTATGTGCCACACTGCTCTGAATATTTCATTCAGGAAGTGATTCATTTCTTGTTCTGGAGCCCCAGCCTGGGCACTATACTTACTATGCTTTAACCCTGATATTTACATGTTAACAGGTAGACAGATGGTTGGCCACACAGACTTGGCATCTGAAGAACTGACTAAAACCACTTCTCTTGTCTTCCAGATGTTTCTGGGCCCTATGGGCTTGGGAAGACACTTGAAATGACTGTATTAATTGAAGAATGACATGTGTGCAGTAATGTGTGTCTTTCAGTCCCACCAGCTCACAGTTTGCAGACAAAGCTGGCTTCTGCTAAGGTGCCATGCTGGTAGCCAGGCTGGTGCAGGTTGTTTGCTTCTGGGCAGACCTGGGCAGCATAGGTCAGGCCTACTCTAGTCTGGTCCTTTGTATCCTTCCTCATCAGTTCTTAGTGATCTATTTCAATCTTTTCCTTACTAGCTGAAACCTCACAAAACTGCTAACTTTCACCTATTTCAGTCTAAAAAATTTGCAGTTTCATCTTATTCATCCTAACACATGGAACAAACTCAGGTTCAGTGGTACTTGTTCTTTTTAGATTTTTTTTTCTGCTAGCCCAGAAGTTAGACTTTAAGTTTATGGTGGCCTTGAACTCGCAGCCATTCTCCTGCCTCAGCTTCTTGAGTGCTGAAATTTCAAATCTGTACCACTTTGCTTAGCTCACATCTGTTCCTTCCAGTGCTGGTGCTTCCACTTACCCAGAACCACATGTCTTTTTGGATGTGAGAGGTTAGCTCAAGGCACCTTTATTTGCTAGAATAATAGGCTGCTGTGGCACTGTTTTGATTTATATATATATATATATATATATATATATATATATATAAAATGGTCGCTGTGACTTTTAACATCATTATGAATCTGTCACCTTACACACTGCACTGGCAATTCCTTGGAACCCAGCACCATATCTGATCTACAAACAACCCCTTAGGGATACCTCACCTCATTTCAGAACTGAAAAATTCAGTCAGGGAGAGAGTGGAACTGACTTTTTGAAAGTCACACAGCATTAAACAGGGAGGCTGACACCCTGTTTCCAAGGATAGTACCCTCAAGACTGATCATGCTGTCTCTTCTCGGGAACCAGTAAACACAGAAGACGGGATGGGCACAGACCTGAGTCACAACCTAAATTTTTTTTAATTTATTTATTTTTATCTCAATCACAGGTTAGGTACTTTGAATCCCAGGCGTAGCCCCCTCCCTCAGTCCCTCCTACCCTTCCACTCCCTCCCTCATCTCCCTCCTCCCCGCCCCCTCCAAGTCCACCAACAGGGGAGGACCTCCTTCTCTTCCATCCAACCTAGAGAGGATATACAAGAAGGAGGACCTAGATTGGTATGATCAATGCTTGTTTGAATGAACAAATGGGATAGACATTGAGTGGAGGAGAAAACAAGCAACACAACCTAAATTTATCCTGGGTCTTGCTGAATACAGATCCTTGAACTTACCAGGGAGCAGGAAGAAAAGTGGGAAGCATGTGTCTTGTAAGAAGAAAACCTTGCTCCTTCCCCACACCAGCTGTTGTGATCAGGCTAGGTGTATACAATCTTCCACAGAGGCTAGAAATCTGGACTTTTTATGCAAAGTTTTGGTTATTTTGAAGTCTAGCAGGTGAGTAGTCATTTTCTAGCTAAATGCAATGCTCTTGCATAACAGATGCAGCCCCACAGCTGGTGCATGTCACCAGTACAAATGGAGAATGTTTGTGGCTCCTCAGGGGCAATTCCTTCACCTATTGCAGATATAAGCCATAGATCTTAACAGTTGGTAAGTAAGTGTGCTTACATGCCACCTGAAACTCTTCAGAATAGAACACACCTAGCAGTTGCCTCCTATGGGTCAGAAGGGTATTGTATCTTTTGCCTAACTTGTGAAAAGAGAGAAAGCAAGCAAGAAAGCAAGCAAGAAAGAAAGATACCAATCAAGGAGATGCAGCTATTCTTGGAGGTGGGATTATAGCTCATTGGCAGAGTCTTTGCATAGCATACAGAAGGCCTTGACAAAGTACTTATGAAATAAACAAAACCAAACCCACATAATTCTTATATAATGTATATTTAACCCATCAGCCCAAATAGGAAATAGGGAAATTTAATTTAAGTTTAAGACAGGGCCTCACCATGTAGGCATGGCTATCTTGGAACTCACTATGTAGACCAGGCTAGCCTGGACCTCACAGAGATATCTGCCTGGCTCTGCCTCCTTGGGGCTAAGAATACAGGCACATGCCACCACACCTGGCAGAAATAGGGACATTTTAAGTTTAAGTCATTGATCATCTTTTTATTCAGAGAAAACAAAAACAACCTAACATGAGGATTATATCCAAAGTTCAAACTTGTTTGTCTTCAGGTGCTATTGTTGTGATAAACACCAGGACCAAAAACAACTTGGGGGAAAAAGGACTTTGTTTCAGCCTGCAGTCCCACACCACAGTCCATCATCTAGGAAGTCAGGCAGGAACCTGGAGGCAGGAACTGACGCTGAAACCATAGAGAAACACTGCTTACTGGCTGGCTCCCCATAACCTGCTCAGCCTGATTTCCACTGCACACCAGGACCACATGCCAAAGAACAGCACCATCCACATTATATCAGACTCTCTCACATTAATCGTTAATCAGGAAAATGTCTAAAAGACTGACCTACAGTCAATCTGATGAAGGCAGTTTCTCTGCTGAGGTTCCTCTCTCCGTATAACTATTTTATTTAATAATTTATATTTTTATATATTAATCACAGGGTATTTACTTTGCATCCCACCTGTAGCCCCCTCCTTCATTCCCTCCCAATCTTACCCTCCCTCCCTCATTTCCTCCCTGCCCCTTTCCAAGTCCACTGAAAGGGGAGGTCCTCTGACCCTAGCTTATCAGGTATCCTCAGGACTGGCTGCAATGCCCTCCTCTGTGGCCTAGCAAGGCTGCTCCTCCTTCGGGTGGGGGTGGGGGTGTCAAAGAGTCAGCCATTGAGTTCATGTCAGAAATAGTCCCTGTTCTCCTTACTAGGGTACCCACTTGTATACTGAGCTACCATGGGCTACATCCGAGCAGGAGTTCTAGGTTATATCCATACATGAACTTTTAATTTGGGTCAAGTTGGCAATAAAGAAAAACTAGCCAGGGCACCATCTATGAATGATATCACAAAGAACTCATTTTCACAACCACTCAACAACCCTCCCACCCGCATGCTTACCTCATAAGCCTGCCACTGACTGAGGCTGGGAACTCAATGCAACCAGTAGAGCCATTTCTATGGGCTTCAATTTTCAACTTTGTTTTACCCTGTAAAACCTTGACTTTCCAAAATACTGATTTGAGGCAAAGGGGAGTGTTTACAGTAATACAGGTCACACGGCTCTGGAAGGAAGTCCAGCTGCCTATGCTGTCTTGTGACTGGCTTCTTAATAGGTTCTGTGGGCTGGTTATCCTTTCAGTTTGAATCATTCACTGAGTTTCTCTGGGTACTTGACAGCCAGATACCTCCACTGAGAGCTAATCACAGCCCAGGGCCTGGCTGCACAGGCCAAGCTGAGTGACATTGAAAAGATTCTGCAGAAATAGGACTTTGTGTTTCTTTAACCTATTTGTTCCCCCTTGTCTGCTTAATAAGAAAACCATTTCCTATGACCTATATTTGTACAATTTTTCATCTTCTACTGAAATCTTACTTGCAAATTCAGCAATGATCAAAATTAATCCTTTTCTTAAAAAAATGATACTTTAAAAATTACTGTGTTCTCTAGTGAAATGGCTCAGTCAGTAAAATAACTTGCGATAAAGCCTGCCAACCTTGATTAAAACCAGGTCTACATGGTGGAGGAAGAGAAGACACTCCTCCAAGTTGCCCTCTGCCCTCCATGCCCTGCATGCTGTGGGGACTCATCCAGAGAAACCAATAAGTAAATAAATAAAAATTTTAAATTTTTCTGAAGTTGTGTGTGTGTGCATATATACAAATATAAAATCTCAGTCTCTCATTCTTTTTATTTATTTTATATTTTATTTTTATTAATTACATTTTATTCCCTTTGTAGTCCACCTGTAGCTCCCTTCCGCTTCCCCTCCTAATCCCACCCTCTGTCCCTCTTCTCCACCCATGCTGCACCCCTGGTCGACTGATAGGGAAGGTCCTCCTCCCCTTCCATCTGACCCTAGTCTATCAGGTCTCATCAGGAGTGACTGCATAGCAAAACTTTGGGCAGAGTGCGTGGAATCTTATGAAAGAAGGGGGAGATGAAATACCTGGAGGGGGCAGGAGCTCCACAAGGAGAGCAATAGAACCAAAAAATCTAGACACAAGGGTGTTTTCTGAGACTGATAGTCCAACCAAGAACCATTCATGGGGATAACCTAGAACTCCTGCACAGATGTAGCTCAGTGTCCAAGTGGGTTTCCTAGTAATGGGAACAGGGACTATCTCTGACATGAACTGATTGGCCTGCTCTTTGATCACCTCTCCCCCAGGGGGGTGCAGCCTTACCAGGCCACAGAGGAAGACAATGCAGTCTCTCACTCGTCAGCAACAACAGCAACAAAAAACAAACAAAAACAAAATAAAATACTAAGTTAAAATCTTCATTAATCCCAAAGGAGTATATTTTAAAAAGGAATTTTGCCAGAATCACTCAAAAATAAATTCAGGGACTGTTAGCTAAGCACGTCTGACTGCTTGTTTTTTGTCACATCTCCTGTCTTCTGCTAGATTTACTGGATCAGGCCCTTCGAGAAGATGTTCTGACAGCTACAGGCCCAGTGCAGCTGTGCTTCTTCCTGATTTTCTGATTCTCTAAAAGTGTCTTCCAGGAATTCTGAATTTTGATTCAATTAAGGTTTGCTAAAAATGCAGCAAAATTCTGTTAATTGCTTCAGATGTTAAAAGACCTTAGCAGATGATGATCAAATTTGACAAATACCAGTTTTTCTAAATCATTTACTGTTATTTTGTACTTGGTGTTTTGTCTGAATGTAAGCGGGACCTTCATGCCATACCTCCAGAGGCCAGAAGAGATTGTTAAGAGTCCCAGCGGAGTTACAGATGATTGTGAGCCACCATGCTGGTGCTGGGATCAAACCCTGATCCCTGGGGAGAACAGCCAGTGCTCTTTACTGCTGAGCCATTGCTTCTAGCCCCGCTCGGTCTCTTTTATGTAGCTTTTTAAAAAATCCTCATCAGTAAAAGAATTCCAAAGACACTCAGTTCAAAATTAGCTCCCTCTCCATGGCTCCCCTTTCCTGTTACCTCAAGAAGAAACTTCTCAAGGTTGATTGTGCTCTGTTCCCCAAATGCAGGTAAACTGGTGGCCTAGAACAGGAATCTGAGATTTAATCCCAAATAGAACATGACAAATGCATCTAAAATTTTCACCCCATCATCACAGTCCCTACCAAGTTAACACTCTTTGGAATGACCATGCCGGAATTCATGTCATCTTTACTTACTTTTCTATATCCTGTTCTCAGGAGTCTACCTGAGCAACAACATCAGATATAATCTACGATGTAGCATGCACGAATACCTTCTGGCACTAACTCATTTATTTCTCTCTGAAAACTCTAATGGGCTAGGCTCCCTAGACTTATGTGTTGAGCACCACAGCTACTGATGCTCTTCTGGGAGGCTCTAGAAATTTTAGAAGTTGAAGAAAGTGGGTCATTAGGAACAGGTTGTTGGGGTTGTATATTTTCCAGGGCTACTCTCCGCTTCTCTCTCTCTCTCTCTCTCTCTCTCTCTCTCTCTCTCTCTCTCTCTCTCTCTCTCTCTCTCTCTCTCTCTCTCTCTCTCTCATCCTGTCCACCGTGATGAGAGTCTCCCCTTCTACATACTACAGTCTCCAATGACTATGGACTGAACACCTATGGTACTGTGAACCAAATTAAAAATTAGTTACTTTTCTATTGCTGTAATAGAATATCCTGTTGTAAAGTAATTTGAAGAAGAAAGGGATTTACTTGGGCTTACAATTCCCTAGAAATATAATCCAGAAGGAATGTGAAGTCAGACTTTCATTCACACAGCAGAGTGATCACATTTTATCTGTACACAGGAAGTAGAGAGAAAACAGAAAATGGCTAGAAATCCTCAAAGCCCACCCTTAGTGACATACTTCCTCCAGCAAAGATTCACCTTCTAAAAGTACTATAAACTTCCCAAACATTGCCACCAACCAGGACAAAGTGTTCAAACATACAAGCTTTTGGAAAACATTTCTCATTCAAACCACAACCCTTTTTCTCCGTAGCCTTATGACCATAATGCAAAATTCATTTGGTCCAACTTAAAAAGTCCATAGTCTTTAACAGTTTTCCAAAGTCCAGCATTTCTACTTCTGAGTATCAAAGCAGTTTCTTAACTATAACCTTCTATAAAATAAAAAAGAAAATTACATACTTCCAACGTAGGATGGCATAGAATATATATTGCCTGCCATTCTAAAAAGGAAAAATGGCAACATAGCAAGGAAAGATTGCCTGTCCTCCCCCCCCCCCCAAATAAAGAAGTTCAGCAGGGTAAACACCAAGTACCCCACAGCTGTGGCATCTGCAACATCTTGAAGTCTCCATTGCAATCCAAGCTTCATCTTCACATCTCCCTGGAAATGGCCTCTCAGAATCTTCTTGGAAGACTTCCCTGCACATATTACCTGGCCTAAGTTGTTTTCTGAAACTATAAAACAAAGAAGCCATGACCCCATCAATCTTGAATGTCTCAACAAAAAAGTACAAAGTGGACAACACTGCTAGTCCAACTGCCAGCAAGTATTGGACACTGACCCCTTTGGACCATAGTTACAACAACTTCTGTATGCTGAAGCTGGTGAAAAACTTACCTAAGAATTTGTTTACCAGAAGCAGGAAAGCCTGTGGGTTCTTTCCTTTTATAAATGGGAGGCTTACCTGTTGTGTAGCCAAATGTAACTACTTGGTAGGTTCTTCTTTTTTTCACCCTTCTCCACCCTTTTCTTCTACCTGTTCAACCCCCTAACACTAGATTAGAGAAAAAAAAAGGACAGAGAGTAAAGAGATTCCTAACTAAAGTCAGGAATTGATAAGGGGGTGACATTATTGTTAGACTACTTTCTTTTGATTGGGGTGTTGAACTCTTTGGGACAAGCGTGATATTCGCTGTCAGGATACCTAATTTCTTGTTGTTTTTTATTTGCACATGACTAGTTAACAAACCATGACCAGTAGGAATCGACAGCAATCACCAACCAACCAACAGCCTACTCTGCCTCTTTGAAGGCCCTAGCATTTATATACCCTCTGAAAATTCCCAGAATTCCAAATGTCACACATTCAAAGAAACTCTCTGCAGCTGGCAAAATCATGCCTCTGCCAGAACATGAGGCAAATTACAGTCAGCTGCTGTGAAACAGCCCCATGTTCCCACACCTGGGGTTAAAACAAAAACATATTATAATATTTCTACATTTTTTAAAAGAAACCAAAATTCTAGAATTCTCACTACACTAGTGAGGTCTTGCCCTTGGGGTCCTGTTCTACTGTTCCAGTGCAGAGCAAGATGCTGCTCTTTAATGACATTAATCTTTGTAGCAATTACAGCCTCTTTTTCACATGATGCTACAACCTTCTGTTTCTTAGTGTTCTTTTCCTCTCTGAACTGAACATCTATTACTTTTTTTCTGCTCCACTTAATGTTCTTATTCATTGTAGACTCACATAAGAATTGTCTTAGTCAATGTTTTATTGCTATAAAGAGATACCATGACCATGGCAATAAAAGGAAAGCTTATCATTCAGAGATTTAGTCCATTATCAGTATCATGGCAAGCCTCATGGCATGAATGGAGACATGGGGCTGGAGAAGAAGCTGAGTGTTCTACATCCTGATCCAGGCATCAGGAAGAGAGAAAACCTTTGTGCCTGGCTTAGACCCTAGAAACCTCTAAGCCTACCCCCAGTGATACACTTCCTCCTACAAAGTCCACGACTGCAATAACAAGGCCACACTTACACCAACAAGGCCATATCTTTTAATCCCTGCCAAGTAGTGCCATTCAATAATGAGCTCGAATTCAATACATAATCCTATGGGGACCATTCTTATTCAAAACACAACAGAGTAATCAGAAAGGACCATTCTATAGACTTAGTGTTATGCTGTCTTCAAATTCCTTTTACCAAAGAAATTAGCCCATTACTTTTTAATACAGCCTCACACAAATTTGCTGCGGATGGCCAGAACTCAGCTACATTCTTTGCTTTAAAGATCACAGAAACGGCCCCTAGTGTAGTTACTATTAAAGTCCTTGTTCCCTATAAAACTTCATGAGCCAGGCCTTCACTATCCATGCTACTCTCAGCACTTCTGTTTCTGTTTCTCAATAAACTCTTTCTACATTGCTCAATAGCTTTTAGAGTCCAAAGTCCCAAATTTTTCCACATTACTTGAAAAAAAAAATCAGGTACAGTGACCCCACTCCTGGCACCAAAGTCTGTATAAGAAGTCTCTGTTGTGATAAAATACTCCAAAAGAAAGCAACTTAGAGGAGACAATGTTTATTTGGGGAGTTTTATATTGGAACAAAAAGGGTTTGGTGGCAAAAACATGAGGCCAGCCTGGCATTTAGGCAGCCTAACGCTTCATCTGTACACAGGAAGCAGAAAGTGAAAACAGGAACGTTGAACCAAGCTAAAAACCTTAACTCCTACACACAGTGATGCACTTTCTCCAGCAAGGTTTTACTTCCTAACATTTCCACAAATTCCCAAACAGCAACAGCCACTGGTGACCAACTATTCAAATACAGGAGCCTATAAGGGACATTTCTCATTGAAACCACAGTATTTCCTTAATGATTTATGTCACAGTGAGGTAAGGAAAGGGAAATTCACAGTGGCAGAGAGATGTAGTGAAGGTACACAGCCATGAAATGACAACTGCTTTCTTTCTTTTTCTTTAAGATGTATTTTTATTTTTAATTATGTGCATATATGTATGTTGGATGGTATGTGCATGTGATTTCAGGTGCCCATAGAGACCATGACTATCAGGGTACCCTAAAACTGGAGTTATAGCTATTTATGAGCCATCTGACATGGGTTCCGGGAACACAACTTATCCTCTGGAAAAGCCTCTGGAAAAGCAGTGCATGCAACCACTGAGCCATCTCTTCAGCCTCCCCCATTTAGTACTTTGCATCTGATGAAATTCCTTCTCCACTCACTCTTTATTATGCCACCTGACAGCCTACCAACACCAATTAGACTTTCTTCTCTGCTCAGTCTTTAGAAACTTGTTTTCTGTCCAGTGGGTTTAGCCTCCAGAAAAGAAACTCTTGATAATAAAAGGACAATAATCTGATACCCTGAACCAACAATTCCTGAATCAAAAAGTAGTCAAGTATCTCACCTCTCTGAGCAGGACAAAGGTGGACAAGAACATGCAGGAGACTTTTCAGATTTATGATGAATCTATGGAAAAAACTTCAGAGCTGTGTGAGAGTACAAAGCTAACTCATTGGAGAAGGAGTCAAAGTCTCATTAGTCATTGCTGCAATACAGAAAATATCACCCTTATTGGATATAAGAAAAACTGTCCTGGTTTAAGTGCTTATTAATAAATAATATGGCCATAGTCAAGTAAAGTGTGGGAGAAACATGGCAGCTTGGCTATTGGTGGGTTGGTCACCAATCTTAATTTTTGTAATCAAGTAAGTAAAGGCACAAATATTTCTCAAGTATGAGGGAAGAAAATTACAAATTTTATGAAAATGAATCACCTTCTGAGCATTAGAGCCTTTTCGGTTGTGATGTTGGTTAATGTGGGTGACAGCCCTTTCTGCCTGTTCCTTGGCATGTGGTTATTGGGAGCCATTTGTAACACTCCCATTTTGCCTTTGAAAAGACATTTTAATTGAAAAATCATTTGCCCATAAAATTATTATCATCAATTCACATTCCACCAAAGGGCTGCATTATGACTATAAAACAATTTGTAAGTAGATTCATTTCACCCACTAAATCACCTCATATTATGTTGTGAACAGAATGATTAAAGCAAGTTAGCATTTTGTTGGCAAAGTAATTACATTATTATGCATTTTATCCACAGAGATACTTAAACTACTGAGTCCATTTGTCTTGTTGACACAACATCTATATGTATTGGACAGAACACATTTTATTTAGTTGATGCAATTAATTTTATTCACCAAGCACTTTTAAGCTTAGGCTAACTTTTTTTTCCTTCACAGGTAGAAATTTGACTGGGTGACAAAATTAGCCTTGCATTGATCATGCTTTCCTGTATGATCAGTGTTCATAAATTTTTTTCAAACTGTATAAAGACTGGTAAAAAAAAAGTGTTCCTCTATTCTAAACATGCTGGCTGGGAAAATGGTACACACACGCTTTCTAAAGGACCATTTGCATCTATCTGCTTGAGCATCCCATCAGATATCTTCTTGATGCTAATGTCTTTAATGGCTTTAGATCTTTCTGGGATGATGCCAGAGTCTGAGCAGAGCTGCGCTTTGGAATTTAGCATTTGTTACAGCATTAACGACTCAAAAACCATTTAGCACAACCAGAGTCCAAATAGAGCCTATATTAACCTTGCAGGTGACCTAGAAAACAACAACAAAAACTTCTCACTGAACAGTCCTGAGTGCATATTACATAGAGTTTTTAAAGACCAAGAACAGAGACAAACTACATCCTGGTTGGCAGATACAGGGGAAAACAAGCAAGCAGTTTAACAAGAGCAAAGAACATGCAGTTAGCTGGGGCATTTCTAACCTGAGTTTTTAGAACAGGGTTGGGTGCTTTTCTAAGGGACTTTTCAGGGCAGGGGTTACAAACCAGAGCTGGCTTGCCCTGAGACAAAATGGGACCCCTGTTACAGACTAACATAGGGCAACTGAAAACATGAAGAATTCTCCCAGTTGTTCCGTGTTAAGAGCTCTGTTAAGAAAGATTCCAAAAATATTTTCCTGATATCAAGAGAGGAGAAAAAAAGACATTTGTCCTGTTATGGCAAACAACTTTCACCCCAGCACTTACGGGACAGAGCAGGGGAGTCAAGACTTCAAGCAAAGCCTAGGATGCATTGCAATGCATAAGCTCTCTCCCCTTTCCTCTCTTCTTGCTTCTTCACTGCCACAATCTCCTAACCTTCCTAGCACTAGAGACATAGTGCCTTACCTTCATCTCCATAAACATAGCTACCTCTGTCTTTCAACACTCTATCAGGTAGTCCCAGGTTTGATGAGACTGTCACCTGCTACTGCATAGTGACCCGTGTCATCT
The DNA here is from genome assembly GCA_028658305.1 of Pachyuromys duprasi. Classification (NCBI taxonomy): domain Eukaryota; kingdom Metazoa; phylum Chordata; class Mammalia; order Rodentia; family Muridae; genus Pachyuromys; species Pachyuromys duprasi. The sequence goes on from CM053758.1 coordinate 9,632,279, forward strand.
CCATAATAGGGTACCAGACTCCCAGGGAACCTAGAAGAATTACCACTATAACGTTGAATCTTTGATTCATGTGTGATCATATTTGGAATCACTTAAGAGATTGAGGCTCATCTGTGACTATGGCTGTGAGGTGTTTGGAAGAGGATTATACAAGCAGGGAAACATACAACCAATGTGGGCTGTTTGTTCTCCTGTACTTGAATAAAAAGAGGTAAAGGGAGAAAAGAGCTGAGCACTGGCATTCCTCTCACGGCCTCATCTTGTGAGCTGCACTATTCTGCCATGAGCGTATGTTGAAGAAAACCTCCCAACTCCAAATGAATCCCCTGAATCAAAATAATTCATTCCTCCCACTGTTTATGTCAGATATTTTGTTACAGTGTGAAGCAAAGTGACTATTTCAATAAGTAGTTTAGCTAGAGAGGCTTTTGTCCATCAAGCCCCTTCTCAGAAGTCAACTAAAACTGCACAACACCCACTTCACCTCAGGGTTCCAGGGGGTTTTGCTTTAGAATCATTTACATGGAACTGGTGAAATAGCTCAGAGGCTAAGTGCCCACACTGCTTTTCCAGAGGACCAGAGTTCAGATCCCAGTACCCATATCAAACAGCTCATATCATCTGTAACTCTAGCTCCAAGGGATCAGATGTCTCTGGCCTCCTTGGGCTACTGTTCACACAGCATATACCCACATGCTGACACACATACCTTTGCCTAATTAAAAATAATAAAAATATTTTAAAAACTCATCGACTGGCATAAAATCTAAGCATAAAGCAATTTATCATATATTTTAAAATGACATAGTTTAAACACATATAGTAACCCTGTAAGTAGAAGGAGAGTTTATGGCTCCAGAAATAAGAAAAATAACAGCAGACTGTTGTTGGAAATGCACACCACCACCCTTGGAAGCTGATTCTATAGTCTATATTCACACACACACACACACACACACACACACACACACACACGTTTACATGAGAAAGTAGATTGGCAACATGGTTATATAGCTTTTCCAAGGTCTCGCAATTAGGACATTTGGGTACCAGGATCCATACCAAGACCATCTCCGGAGTTCTGAATAAGAAATTTCGTCCATAGGCTCAAGCATTTAAACAATTGTTTCCTTGCTGGTGGCATTGTTTGGGAAGGCTTAGTATGCCGCTTGTGGTAGGCTTTCCACTAATTCTAGCTTGTGATCCCCGCTTTTTAATTTTGTTTGAGATGCAATCTCTCAGCTTCCTGCTTTGGCTCCCATGCTCACTTCTTGTAACTATGTAGCTCCACCATAATGGACGCTTATTCATTTGGAACAATTAGTCCAAATAAACTCTTCATTCTATAAGTTGTTTTGGTCATGGTGTTTTATCACCGCAACAGAAAAGTAATTACTATACCACCTGACTCCCAAGTGTTCTCTTCCACTAGCAATTCAACTGACACATTGATCATCTCCATTCATCTTTTTCACATATTAGTCACTTCCCAGCTTCCAAAACTAGAACTGTGGAAGCTTCATACAGTCTGAGGTTGGTTCTCTAATGTATACACATGTTCCTGAGCTTCATAATATCTCTATTAAAAAAAAAGAACATTCTAAAAACACTCAGAGCAGACCAAAATTCTTTAGATGCTCTGGTCTTTCTGGAGATTCTTGGAAGTTTTTCAACAGCTGCGTGAATGCAATCTTTGTTGATAATGCCCTCACATATAAAAACAAATGGAGGAACAGACTTTGCATTAAGCTTCTCTAAATTCCTGTAAGCTCTTTGTAAATGATTCTTCTTGGCATATTTGAATATGGATAAGGATATTTTTCATCTGCCTGTTACTTCCATGAAGTAACCAAGGTCAAGAGCAGGTGTTTTGGAAAATGTGGCTCCCAGAGAAGTGGCTTTGAGGAGACTCAAGCAAAGCTATGAAGTAAACAATCAAGCTTTAAAGGAAGTGTTGTTCTTTCTACCCCATCACATCACTCAATGTTAAAAGATAAACTCAAAATGCCAAACTGATGAGAAGAAAATATACCACTTTCTTGATTTTCACGAATACAAAAACAGGCACTGCAGAAAGGATTATAGTCATACTGTAAGTGAAGGTCAGCTTACACACAGTTGACAACTGAGGCTTTGTGATGCCAACACAACTGGCCAATATAGACAAAGGTCCAGTCAGTAACACAGACCTCAGAATGATGCAGTGGAAGTAAAGGATTTTTTTTTAATTTATGGTTGTCAGGGTCTATAGAGACCTGATTACCCCTTAGCTCCCCTAGAGTCCATATTAACCACAAGATAGACCAGGCATGGTAGTGCTTGTCTGCAATTCTAGTAATCAGGAGGCTGAGACAAGAGAAATAAGAATTTGATGCCAACATGGTTAACACTGAGTTCTAGGCCTCATAGGCTACACAGAAATATATCTTCCTCCCCACCTCTCCATTTCCATCTCCTTCTTCCTCTCCCACACATCAACCTCCAAATTCTGGCTAAGTTGCCTCAACATGTGACCAAAGGACTTTTTTTATGAAACTCCAGCCTATTTAGAGGTAGACTGAGTCAATCTACAAAGGAGTAAGCTATGCCTCAAATCTTACCCATAAAGCTTCTTGCCCAGGTTCTGGATAACCTGGGGACACAAGCATCACTGTATGGACTGGCATGATCTTAACCTATGGGGTCAAGTCCACCGATTTTGAAACCCTTTGTTGAACCTGTGTTATTTAAAGTGTTTATGATCTTACCTTATTTCAGCATTTAGTATTTGAATTATACTACATCTTGTCATTTAGAAAGGAAGGAAAGAAGAAGGACAGGCAATTTCCACATTGTCAGATGTTGAAGGGGTTATTGAGACGATCCAGGAGAAGCTTTGCACAAGACTTCAAACAATGCATTGAGTGTAGGGTTCATAAATGTGAATTATTGTTACTTTGCTCTGTTGTTTATTTATACAGGTTCTATCTATGTAGCCAAGGTTGACCTAACACTCCTGACCTCAGGCTCCACAGTGCCATTGCCATCCCCATTGTGTGACACCACACATGGCTACTAGCTAATGTTCGTGTCACATGTATGAGGGAACATGACTGCCCACACTGTAATAGACAATTTTTTGGTTATGCAGATTTGACACATTGTTTAACTTTTTCAGACCTTAGGACTTTGGAGGAATCCCTGTTTCAGTGAAGGCTAATGAGAATAAGAGTATATTTTTATGTGTTTTTCAGATTGGGCTTAAGTCTTGTACCCATATATTCTAAACTTCAACCATTTTGTCTACCCATAAGTTGTAAAAAAAAATCCAAGCAAATTTTGAGGTTAATTTCGAAGCATCTCTCTAACTTTATGATAGCCTGAAATTATAAATTTGGACAGATGAATAAGTTCTGTATGTTCATATGAGGAAATATGACACAGATTTTAAAGAAAGATAAAATCTGACAAATATACCATTGTGGCTAAATGTCACAGACACTGAGATGAGCAAAACAACCTGTATTTGGAGCTAAAGAAACATTTCAGGGAAGCACTTTATGTGTGTGCTGGGGATCCGGTCAAGTCTTCCCTTTAAAACACAAGGATCCAAGGTCAATCCCCATAACTTACCTTAAAAGAAAAGGAAAGAAAAGAAAGAAAAAAATATGTAGATACAAGATGGCTGCCACGAGAGAACACTGTGTCTGAGGAGTAGGACAGCAGAAACAACGCAGCAACCAGGAGACTGAACTCTGGGACCTAAAACACCAGCATTTGTGATTGCCAGGGGAGTGGAACTCCTACGGTGAGAAAATCAAGTGGGAAAACCCTAGGGACACCCAGTTATTACCCAGAAAAATCTCCGGGTGACCAGCGGCACACAGCTCTGATCTGAACGAGCAGCCACGCTGGGCGCCAGCACCCACCATAATAGACTGGATCACACAGTCTCGCAGGCAGTCTGAGGAGGAACCGGGTACCATTTTCACTGAACTGCACACTGCGAGCGCACACTGCACCCAGGTTCTGCTTAAACCCGCGGGTGTGCTGCAGGCTCACACCGATCGCCTGAACCACCCCAGACTGAGAGGATAGGGGGACTGTTTTGACCAGTCTGCACACTGCGGGCACACACTGCACGCTTCTGCCAGCAAAACCTCAGTCTGTGTGTGAGTCAGCAGGCGGGTCTGGGAGGGACCCAAGTTCTGCCTTCAACCCACGGGTGTGCGGCAGGCGCACACGGATCTCCGGGGCCACCCCAGATGAGAGGGTCCAGGGATCATCTTGACCAGACTGCACACTGAGGGCAAACGCTGCACACGTCCGCCGGCAAAAACCTCAGTCCCTGTGTGTGTGTGTCCATGAGCCAGAGAGAGAAGGCCTCGGGCACCATTTCAGACAGGCCTGCATACAGCGGATGCACACCAACCCAAACCCACTGTGTGTGCCCCAAATATCATCTCAGACGATGGTGCACAGCCCCTGGCCCAGAAGGAGGCGCCAAATCTCCATTTCAGGAGAGAGCCCTTAGCAGCAAGCCCAGGGCAGAGGGCACAGACCCCAGCTGACATCTCAAACCTGGACACTCAGACTCTAGCACAGAGTGAGGAGTAAAGACTCCAGACCAGAGGGGTGAACAGCCTGCAGTGCTCATAGCTTCTAGCACAGAACACAAAGCCGGGCACACAGAGCCCATAACAAAATTCAACTGAGACCCAACACACACTAGCAAACCACCGGAAATCCCTGATCTTCTTGAAGAATACTCCTGACACAAGAGATTGACAGATTCAGACTGAAGTACAGCCTTAAAGCACAAACAACTCCCTGATTATATATAAACAAATGCCCAGAAATCGGCGAAAGAACTCACCCAACAAAAATCAGGACACTATGGCCCCACCAGAAACACCCAAAAGCAGTGGAGATTTTAATTCAGCAGAGACACAGGAAAATTATGTTAAGGCTTTGATTATGCAGATATTGGAGGAACAAGAGGAGAGACAAAAAGAGGAAATGAAAAAGGCCCTCAAAGAAATGGAGAAGAAATTAACTCCCCACGTAGAGGAACAATCAAAGATAAACAGAGAGGAAACATCCAAAATAGGAGACAGAGTCAATCAGTTGAAGGAAACGGTACAAAGCATGAAAACGGAATTAGAATCTATAAAGAAGACACAAAGGGAGAAGAACCTGGAACTGGAGAACTTAGAGAAAAGATCAGGAACCAGAAAGGTAAGCATCAACAATAGAATACAAGACAAGGAAGAGAGAATCTCGGGAGCTGAGGATACGCTGGCTGAAATGGATTCCTCACTCAGGAAAATGAAAAATCGGAAAAATCCCAAGCACAAATCATCCAAGAAACTAAGGATGCCATCAAAAGACAAAACCTAAGAATAATTGGAATAGATGAAAAAGAAGACTCCAGGCTCCAAGGACCGGAAAATATTTTTAAGAAAATCATAGAAGAAAATTTTCCCAACTTAAAAAAAGAAATGTCCATAAACACACAAGAAGCCTACAGAACACCAAATAGACTAGACCAGAAAAGAAATACCTCTCGTCACATCATAGTCAAAACACTAAACCTACAAAACAAAGAAAAATATTAAAGGCAGCAAGGAAAAAGGGTCAAGTAACATATGAAGGTAGACCGATCAGACT
>CM053758.1:9638427-9715752 GCA_028658305.1 Pachyuromys duprasi
GTCTTCTATTCCGTTCCATTGATTCACTATTCTGTTTCTATGCCAATACCATGCAGTTTTTATTACTATTGCTCTGTAGTACAGCTTGAGGTCAGGGATGGAGATACCTCCAGATGATCTGTTGTTGTAAAGGATTATTTTGGAGATTCTGGGTTTTTCGTTTCTCCATATGAAGTTGAGTATTTTTCTTTCAAGGTCTGTGAAGAATTGCGAAGGTATTTTGATGGGGATTGCATTGAATCTGTAGATTGCTTTTGGCAATATGGTCATTTTCACTATGTTAATCCTACCAATCCATGAGCACGGGAGGTGTTTCCACTTTCTAATATCTTCTTCAATTTCTTTCTTCAGAGATTTGAAATAAAAAACATTTCTTTATTCTTGAGAATTTTATACATTTCACATTCCAACTCTCCCCATGTCCTTCATATTTCCTTCAACATGTAACCTTTGAATCCTTGGGGCATGGAAGAGAGCTAGCATATGCACAATTCATTCAGAGCAAAGAAAAATAATTGAAGATGATATTTCATACGTAATCATGCTATAGATGAATGAGATACTAAACACATTTCATTAGATGCTCCTTTTCGCATGACAGAAATTTTCTCCAAAAATTTTAGAGAAGCCTTAAATAATCGTCATGTATTATATATTATATGATATACATCAATCATTTCCCTGAGCAATAGAAATGAATGCACAAACCACTACCAATCATAGATACACAATTTAATTTCAGCATTATATACCCATCATAAACTGAAACTGGGAAAGGGATCTGTGAGTAAAGCACTTCGCTATGCAAGCATGATAACCAGAGTCAGATCCCCACCACTCACATAAATACTGAACTAGTATGGGGGCTTGCCTGTAATCTTAGTCCACAGGAAGAAGAGATAAGCGATTCTTGAAGCAAGAATTATTAATCTAACTGAGTCAGTGACTCAGGTCAAGTGAGACCTGACTCAATATATAAGGTACATATTTATAGGAGAAGACACCTGATGTCAACTTTTGATCTTGATATGATTGTTTATACTTGTGCAAACACATGTGACTGTGTACACAAATATATACACACACAGCATAATATAAATATGCAAAAATAAAATACAATGGAGGCTTTCCATTTCTACTCTGGCACATAAAGAGCCTGGAAAAATAAACACAAATCCACAATTTCTCTTAGGGCCATCATAGAACTGTTGTCACAGACCAACTTGTCATAAAAACCATAGACCCATACAGGCAAAATAGAAAGTGAGAATCTTGAAGGGCTGGGATTTAGCTTAGGTTGGTAGTTAATTTTGATTGTAAAATTGGTGGATTAAAAATTACCATGAACAAATACTGCCTCAATTCTCGATATTCAGTAGTGGTGCTTCATAAAATTCATAGCATAAAACTGTGGTGTTGCCTCTTTAAGAGATGAAAAAATCTAAAATATCCACTATGATTCTTTTCCAAAGCCCTGTTGGAGAAATCCTCACTTCCTGTGTCCAAACTCAAGCTCAGCTGAGACTTTCCCATCTAAGAAGACCAAGGGAAGCTCCTTTTAAATTATGCTATCTGTGTGAGACTCAGTTCAATGAAAGGGGTATGTCTGGATGGCTCAGGCTAAGTGTGTGAGTACAGAAGGGCAGATCAGTAAGCAGCCATAAGCAAGAACAGTGTTCACAGTCCCTCTATTAACACTCATTACGCCTCACTTTCAGTCACAAATTCTTCCAGATCAAAAGCTTCACCACCCAAGGGAAGACACTATGCTGGGAGTTCACATCTGACATTTCAAATAATTAGAATTTCACAGTTCAAACAATAGCTTCATATTTTATTCCTGAAATCGAAGCTGTTAGTCAATTTAACAGGATTCACCCAGAGCTGCGGACATGGACAGACACAGCAAGGATATGGCGACAGCACTCATTCAATTGCTATCCCCTAACCCCCACCTCCATGCTCTCAGTTCCTGTTGAAATGTGAGATCCAATACACAGCCCTGTGGACACTAGCAAAGCCTCTTGATGCTCACCAGGAACAACCTGTCTTGAACTTTGGATGAAGGAGTGAGACAGCAAAAGAGGAACTAGAAGTTCCAATCCAGGTATTTGGAGATGTCTAGAAGGAAAACAGTAGACATGAAACAATGATTAATCACGCAGGTCTTCATACCTACACCCATGACCCTCCAAAGATAAACTGACTTATTTTTAAGATGTATTTTTATTTGAGGTGTGTGTGCGCGCGTGTGTGTGTGCCCCTAACCTCTGAGCAGTCTCTCCAGATCCAAGATCTCATTTCTGTTTCTGACTGTCACAGGCTGTTTGACCACACACACCTCATGTCACCTCATCTGTCTTTTCTTCATCTGGAGAGGGGCAGCAACAGCAGCCTCACCCAAGCTGGCCTTTCTGTCTTTATGCCACCAGATTGACTAACTTTCTACCGTTCCTGGTCAGTGCTCTGTTTTATGAAATGACCCTTTGAGGACTGCCTGGCCCTACTCCTTTGCACTCCAAATTCTGGTTGAGATTGGCTAAAACAAAGTTGCAAACAGTCAGAGGGCACAAAGGCTGTACTGTTTGCCTCTATTTTTGCTCCCTGCAGCTGCAGCCAACAATAGCCTTAACCTGTGACCACAGCTTTCAAAGTGTGACCCGTCTCCCGGTGGTTCATCAACGTCTGGCATCAACAATCCATCTTATTGTACACTCAGGCCAAGAAGATATTTCAAGGTGACTTGTCCAAGAAGAGACTCTAAAATGAACATTCACTGGGCATGGTGACAAATACATCCTAGCACTTGGGAGGTAAGCTTGAGGAGTTCTAACAAACTTGAGGCCATCTTGAATTACACAGTGAGACCCTGCTTAAATAAAAGGAAGCAGGAAAGGAAGAAAGAAGGAAGGAAGGAACATTATGATAATGATTCAAGGGCTGGGAGGCATAGCTCAGTGATTGCACACTTGGCTGTCAAAGAATAAAGTCCTACATACCATCCTCAGCAAAACAAACATTTAAATACATAAAAAATTAAAACTATCAAATGTAGCCCCTTAATTCTTATGAAAGGCTCACAAGAAAGGGCTTTTGTGAATCAGCCCTTATGGATAGGGAAGGCCATAGAACTGAAAAGTTTGAAACCTGTAAGATCTCTGCTGACTTTGCGGAGAGTGGAGAAATCATAATGACCCTGTAGAGTTGGCCCAAGAGGCCCAGGCTCCTAGCCTTTTATAGATAGACATTATGCACAGGTGGCTTTCTTCGGGGAAGGCCGTGCTGAGACAGCATGTTGACAGCTAGTGCTGAGGGGTGTCGGCTGGCAGTGCTGCTACCAATGGGAAAAGAGCCCTTCATAAGGCCTAGAGAGATATCACAATATCTACCACAGAATCCCCTCTGAAATGTGACTACTCTTTCAGGGATCCCCATACTAGGTTTCTTTTTCTAATTCCACTCAAATATCTAGAGATAGTTAAGTGCCCCTTGAATTACCATTGTGATCTTGCTAGGAACTGGACAAGCCTTTCCTTGGCTAGACAGGATGCACAGCATCTGACACAGATGTGAATTTCTATCCAGAAATGACTGTTATCCACTACCATCCCCAGGAGGAACTTTCATGAGTCAGATTAGCAATGAGCCCTACAGGGGAGCCCAGTAGTGGAACAACTTGAAATTGAGGATAATTTCCTGAATAAGTTGATTGTGAGAAGCTGTTGAAGGCAAATTAAAGGTTATGTAATGGAATTTATGCTTCTCAAACACAGCAAGCACTTCATTTGGTTTTTGCTCTGTCAAAGATGACATTTCAAAACCAGACATGTCTCCTGGTCTCACGTTTAAAGTTCAGAAGGACAGGCAACCCGAACACGATACCAAGCAAATCTGTACCTGCAAATTGTGATGTATTTAATGAAGGTAGTTTGCTATTTCCAGAGACAGAGATGAGCAGACGTAAGGGAACTAAACAAATAGTTGAAAAAGAATGATCTGAGGAACTGCTATGATGGATAGACAGTTAATGAGTGCATCAGTGTTAAAGCATGTTGGCTGGGTGATCTACTTATAATTCAATGTATGCATAGGCCCTAAGGTCCAGAAAGAGTATGAGGAGTGGTGTGGGAATTGGGGAGGTAGCATGGGTCCTTGAGAGCCACAAAAGAATTCAGGTTCATTGGTTTGTTTTCATCAAATACAAGGGGAAGGTTGGGGAGGGATCGATCTTGTTAATATCTGTGCGAAATCTTGGTGACTTTTCTATGAAATAGTTTTCATGAGAAATATGGCTGAGGCAGGCATGTGCTGTTGATTTGGAGAGTAGATCCACTCAAAATTTATGTACCTACTATGGAATGGAGCAGGAGAAAAAAAAATGGGTAGGGGGGAACCTCTCCATGGGCTGAGCAGTGGTGACTCTGGCTGTCCCATGTACTTGGAGGGAAATATAAAATGAGACCTGTTCATCTGGAGTCACAGATTTCACTCTGGGCATGCCCAGTTTCTGATGTCAGCAGCAGAAACATTAGGCAAACACATGCTTGCCTCCTAATGTTTACTGAGGTCTAACTGACAAAACTGTAAGCATTAAATATCCTGAGCAATGGTACATCTAATGTTGTGAAATAACTACCACAATTGAGTTAATTAAAATATCCGCCACTTCAGTTTACCTTACCATACTACTTAGTATCCAACCTCTTTTAATTTCAAGTACATGGCACAATATTATCAAGTACAGACATCACAAGGTGTATTAGATCTGCAGACATTACAACTAAAAGTTATCACCCTTTGATCAGCACTCCCCCATCTCCTCTAACTCCCACTCATGGAAGCATCATTCAGCTCTGTTGTATGAACCTGGCTTTTGTAGACTAATCATGTAAGTAAGATAATGCGTTTGTCTTTCCGTATCTGGCTAATTTCACATAGTATAAATCTCCAAGTTCACGCACATTGTCACAAATGACAGGACTAACTCTGTTGCCTGTGAGAGAGAGAAATCACCACATTTATTTTTTATCCACCAATGGAATCTTAGGTGGTTGATTCCATATATTCGTCATAAGTGAATATTTCTGCAATGAACATGGGAGTTTGGGTTATTGATTCAAGATAGAGATTTTTGTCTTTGAGAGATATACACCCAGAAATATGATTGTTGTATTAAATGATAGATAGATAGATAGATAGATAGATAGATAGATAGATAGATAGATAGATACTTAGAGAGCCCCATACTGTTTACCATAATGGATTGCTATTTACCTACCAATGATATGTGTTAAGTCTTTTTTCTCTGCATCTTTCTCATCTCTAATCTTTTTAAAAATTATTGTTTGTGAGTTTCATATATTTATATGATGAATTTTAGTTAGTTTCAACCCTCCATATCCCTGTCTTATTGCTCTCCTTCTCTGACTGGAACGCTTCCTCTCAGCAAATCCTCATAACTGCTTTCATATCTTCTTTTGTTTGAAACCCATTGAGTTTAATTAGTTTCTTGACTACAGTCCGGTGGGAAGTTATTTCCTGGAGTAAGTGCAATATATCAATAGCTTTTGGTAACTGAAGAAAATGGTACTTCTTTCATTAACAGCCATTAATTGCCAATAGTCTCTCCTGGGGAAGAGTAGGGTGTCTCATGAGACCCTGCCCTAACTATGGTGAAACGTTGACAGGACCAGTTCTTCCCTTTTTTATAGTAACCTTTCTAACAGGTATGAGGAAATATCTCAGTATGGTTTTGATTTGGTTTTCTTTGTAACTGGTGCTATTAAGTACATTTTCATATATCTGCTGACTATCTGGATGTCTTTTTGTGGGGAAATGTCCACTCAAGTCTCTGGCCCATCTCCTAATCAGATCACTTGAATTGAATTGTGCATTCCTGGCATACCTTACAAATCACCAGAGCCTTGGTTTGTTTTATTTGGACACTTCAGACACCCGTCAATATTACAGAGCAATGGAAGCTCAAAATGAATACTATAAACTATTGAAAGAATGGAGAAAAGGCAAACCAGTACCTAGCCCAGGAGAATCCATTGTAAGAAGTTCAGCTCAGTATTTCCTGAGGAATGTGTGATATGGTGTGGGAAGTTTGAACACCACTGTATGGATTTCATGTTTCACTCACTGTCTTTCTTGGTCATGATTCCTTCAAGAAAGCACAGTTTTCTTAGACTTCTGTAGTGCCCTGGATAATTTTTTGTCAACTTGAAATAGGCTAGTCATCTGAAAGGAGGGAATCTCTATTGAAAATAACTGTCTCTATAAGACCCAGCTGTAGGGAATTTTCTTCATTAGTGATTGATAGGGTGGGACCCAGTCCATTGTGGGTGGTCCTGTCCCTGGCCTAGTGCTGCTAGGTTCTCCAAGCAAGCAAGCTGAACAAGCCATGGCAAGCAATCCATTAAGCAGCATTCCTTCATGACCCCTGTATCAGCTCCTGCCTCTAGGTTCCTGCCCTGCTGGAGTTCCTGTCCTGACTTCCTTTGATGATGAAAAGTGATGTGGAAGAGAAATCCAAATAAACCCTTTCTTCTCCACATTGCCTTGGTCATTGTGTTTCATCACAGCAATCATAAACCTAAGATATGTGGATTCTCATAGGATGCAGGAAGAAGCTATTTCTAGCTGTAGAGGAGTGTCTCTGTTACTAATGCAAGAGAGGCTTTTTTTTTCTTTTCAAAAACTTTATGCTTGAATATCCCATACATTTATACATTGTACGATAATCATAATCATCCACCTATCTCCCTCCAACTCCTCAGTTCCCCACCTCACCCCCCTCCAAGTTTCATTTCCTCTTTTTAGTTTTTGTTATTAATAATATCATGAGTCAAATTCCATTTTCAAAGCACTATCACTTGCCAGAGGACTCAGTGGTCACCTTGGGCTCCCTGGACTCCCAAGTGTGTGGCACAGCTAGATAAAGCCTAGAGTTGTGTACAGGTCCATTCGCTCCTGTGGCTCTTCCCTCACCAGCATGATGTTGCTTCTCTCTAATGTTCATTCCATCTGTTTTCTAGGGATTTCAGGAGACTAATGCCATCTGCTTCTTGTTACCATGTCATTAGAAGAATTATGACAAAAAAAAGAGTACAAGCCTCAGCCATCGGGTCTTTCTCCCTCGGCTTTCCCTAGAAGATATAGCCTGTCTTGTTGTTAATTTTTTTCTTACATTCTCTATCTCCAAATTTCGTGAACAAACCTAGTAATCACCCAAGAAACTTCTCAGTCTAGAAGTAAAGGGAGGCAATAGAGTATTAGAGGTTGCTATGTTTTTCCTGCCTCAGGGGCATTCACAGACTCTAAATGACCAGCTGAAGGGAGGCAACTCTAAGAAATGAATTCAAATGGAAGACTTGCAAGCATCAATTAGACATGAATCTGAGATCTACAATAACATTTAATATTTTCAGCAACTTTCAGATAAAGTTACTATTTTGTGCAAAAAGTACCACTCCAGAGGTTGTGACTAAGACAAAAGGCAGTTTTTCTGGCCAGCGTTTCTAGCCCAGGAATCCAGAAGGAGAAATAGTAGAAAGACATTTGTCCTGGTTTGCCTTTTCACTTCTGTGATAAACACCAAAAACATCTTGGAGAGGAAAGGATTTATTTCATCTTACAGCCTATTATTAAAGGGAGTCAGGGCAGAAACTCAAGACAGGAATGAGGAGCTTAAACCACAAAGGAATTCTGCTTTCTAGCTTGTTTCCAGGGTCACGCTCAGTTACCTTTCTTCTGCAGTCCAGGACCACCTGCCTAGGGATGACACTGCCCATAGCGGAATGCCTTACATCAGTTAGCCATTAAGAAAATGCTCCAAAATCATTCCAACAGGCCAGGATGATAGAGGTAATTTTTTCAATTGAGGGTCCTCTGTTGTAGATGTTTTGGTTTAAGATATGTAAAAATGTTTGTGTTATAATCTCAAGTGTGTGTGTGTGGGGGGGGAGGTTAGTTTGTCCGTATCTATTAATTGTTACCTGCAGAGTGTGATCTTTGCCAGCAAGAATTCTGAGGACTTTGAGGGGTATAAATATGATAGCCCAAAGGAAGAAGGCAACATGGCTTAGAGGAGACAGAGGACTTGCTGCACTTGCTGGTTTGCTGGTTTGTGGTTCCCTGGACTTCTGGATTTCCTGACAATGGATATTGATATTCCTACTCTGCAGGAAGAAATAAAGAGGGCTAAGTCCTCTTTTTCTTATAACCTTCTTTTTCCCATACCTGGGGTTGGAGGTTGGAAAGGAGGTATAAGCTTTAAGGAACTCCCAAATAAAGCAACATTAGAAAAAATAGTGCCTACAGTCCTCCTTCCACAGTATGTCAAGTTATCAAACAAAATTCATCATCACAACTGTTCACCATTATGTCTTTCATTCTCAAAATTTAAAAGCCTTCCCTGACCACTCAAGGGGCCTCAGCATACAATTTCCAGATGGGATTGGAATGATTGCAGAGAAGTAACAAATATTTTGCTAGAGTAGCAACCTTTCTGCCCACCTCAAACTAGTGTGAGACCAAACACTCTCAGAACCCCAATCTATTTGCCAATAGAGGAATATTTGATGTGAGGTGTTTTCTCTTCTAAAAGACAGGTAATCAAATAAGGCCTGAATTGTCTAGATTTCACACATTTTAGCATAAAATTAATTAGGTTGGAGAATTACACAGCAGATAAACATACCAAGCAGCTAGACCTCTCTAATTGCATGTTTACATTTTACACCCGGCTCCTTTCATTATCCCAAGAAGTTGCCTGTAGCATGACTTTCCCATTAAGGAAAAGAAACCCACCAAATGATTTCAATTTTATGTCTGCAGAGCTCCTGATAAACTGACAGCACCATCAAAGCTCTCCAAATACATTTTATTTTCATTAAATGGCTAATCTAAAACCAATCAACCAAGACGTATAGAGAATGGCTGCACAGAATAAGAATGTGTAACTCCCCTGGAAAACTTGTGAGAACAAATCCACAGTAATTATTAAGACAGACGATACCTCCCAAAGAGAATTTGACTTTAATGCAGTTGACACTAGTGTGTATGCCCTGTAATGATGGACAGACTGGAAGCCTGCATCTGTCAGCTGAAAAGCAGCACTGGAAGAGTAGGTGTTTGTGTGTAGATTAAATTACATATCGCAAAGTTTAAATATGGGAAGGAGTCAAGATTCGGGAAGTATGAATCCAACCTTGTTGCCTGACATAAACTATCTACTGTTGTGCGGAATGAAAGACAGCTGCATATTAGAACATATTAGAATCTGCTAGGAGCATTGGAATTTGGAAATGGTAATGAGAAACAAGACAGGTGTGGTATCTTGTTTCTAAAGAGAAACTTGTTCCTAAAAAGAAACTATTTGGCCTAATTCACATCAGCAAAAGAGCTATGTGGATCCCATGATGGAAGATGAGTTTCCATTCACAGCTTTAGTATGTAGTAGTCATTTTTACAAGTGGAAATAAATTAGTCACTTTAACATGCAACTGAAACTCTCACCCAGGGACCTGAGTGGCGTGAAGTGGCCCTAGTCCTCTAGCATGGTAGAAACAAGCACAGACACATTCCCTCCTGAACAACATGGCAGCTGCATCTGTCCAGTGCTTCCAGCTGTGCCCTGAGTCCTGTGCCTGGTATGGTGACCAGAATTCTTCAGCCAGCTCTGTATCTAAGCTGAACACAGAGACATTTACTGTCTTTTAGAATGGCTTTGCCATGAGCAGAAATGTGTCTACAAAGGTACCCTATCTATCCCTTTCATGGATGTGTTAAGCAAAAAGGCATGTTTATGGAGCACTGAGCTTCCACGGATGAGAATCCTCACAGAAGGAGGCTGCTCAGCCCCCAAAGGAGAAGGCCAAGGCCAAAAGAAAACCATCACGTCTCTGGATATTGAGCCATCACCCTGCTGACAGACCCACACAAAATCTTCACTGGCTTGAGACCCAGACTTTTTCCTTTCCTTTTCTTTTATTTCAGATGAAATAAAAATCTAAGGAATCCTCAGTAGAACAATTAACTCCCAGATATAAAATGCTTTGGGAAAGAAAGGTTTTATAAACAAGTCTTATAAACAAGTCTTTATAAACACACTTACTTGTTTTATAAACAAGTCTTTTTCTGCATAGGTCACACTCCCCATCTCAGCATATCAACTGAAATAGATTTTCTGCCTCTAGCCCTGGAAGGAATTATTTATGTTCTGAAATGAAGCTAATGTGTGTTATAAATAAATCTTGAATGTGCTTGCCTCTCTATTTCTGGTGGTCGTTCCACCTTGCAGTAAGGACCTCAAGAGAGCCCTTGACTGCCCAAAGCAGCCAGATCTGCATAGACTGCTTCATATGTTATCTCAGACGATCTTTTCTGGAACACATGAACTCCAGATCTCAGATTCTGAATGGTTAATAGATTATGGTTAGATACACTTGGTGCTCTTAGAAGAGGACCTATGTTCAGTTTTTAGTATTCACACAGTGGCTCACAACCACCTGTAACTTTCTTTCAAAGGAATCCTTCTTCCTTGGACACTTGTATACTCATGGTACACATATATAGATGTAGCTACATACTCACAAAATAATATAAACTAAATAAATGTATCTTGCAGCTCCACTTTGAGAAATTGAAACATGATAGCATATTCCTGTTATTCTAGCACTTAGGAGACTCAGTCAGGAAGATCAAGAGTTCAAGGCTAGGAGCTAGAGCAATGGCTCAGTGGTTAAGATCACTCACTGGCTGTTCTTCCAGGGGTTTTATTCCTATCTCCCTTATGGTGGCTTACAATGGTATGTAGCTCCAGTTTCAGAGGATTCAATGGCATCTTCATATGTACAGCAGGCACCATGCATGTGGTTCACAGATATAAAAGCAGGCACAACACTAATACACATATTAATGAAACAAATTTTAATGAGTTCAAGGTTAATCCAGGCTTCACAAGTAGGACCTAGACATAAAATGAAACAAAATAGAAAAGACTGAGTTTAGATTTTTGTCTTCTCTTCATAAAAAAGATATTTGGTCACAGTGGGTCCATATTTCTTCTTTGTTACCAGGATCGGAATGAAGTAGTGGCTGCCACTCTAGGTGGCCCTGAGCTTCCACATAAACTGTCCTCACCATTCCAGGTTTTCTTTCTATGTCAGTCACAGGATCAGCTGCTTTCACACTTATGAGACTCAGGAACGAACATTGACATGTTTTCCTCCTCCACCTTTTAAACAAAGATACCAGAACCTGAGAAAGTAGCATGAGCTGGGGGGCAGAGAGAGATAAGGAGCAGATTATTTCTCGAATAAGAGGTATGGAGCCAGACTTTCCACTACTTTCTTGGGTTCTTTTTCTTCTCTCTCTTCACCACCCCTATCCCTCTCAATCCCCTAACTCTAGGTAAGAGAGAAAGCAGGT
This sequence comes from Pachyuromys duprasi, assembly GCA_028658305.1. NCBI lineage: Eukaryota > Metazoa > Chordata > Mammalia > Rodentia > Muridae > Pachyuromys > Pachyuromys duprasi. The sequence continues at coordinate 9,649,864 of CM053758.1, forward strand.
ACGAGGGGAAAGGGGACATTGATATCATGAGACTACTTCCTGCTGATTAGTGGCATAGAATTCCTTGGAATGACTTTGATCTTCCTCATCGGGATATCTCCAACCAGAAACCAGCAATCTAGCAAACAGCAGTGGCAGCAACAGCAAATAGCAACCACAACAGGGCAGGGGCAGCGGGAGTGGCAGGAAGAGCAACAGTCTCCCTGCCTCTCAGGCATCTATAAACCCTCTGAAGGGTGCCTAGGATTCCAAATTGTAAACTACCCTTAGTAGGCAAACTACACCCCTGCTAGAGCACGAGACAAATCATAGTCAGGACTGTGGACAGTTTGGACCTGTCCCATATCCTACACCTGAGATTAAATTTAAAATGTATTCACATGACACTTCTGTGTTTTTAAAGAAACAAAAATTATCACTACAGAGATATGCCTGTCTACCCTGGCCCTTCACTACTTTTCTGAAGAAGTGACTGTTTTCATAAGTGTGATTATCACAATCATACAGAAAATCAGAATGAAAGCCACATTTACCACCTGCGGCCTAGAGTCAGGTGCAGAAGGTACCAGAACAAACCAAACCATGACATCAAGTATCCTTACCTTAAGCTGAGTCTCATTCATTGTTACCTACACAGTTTGCCTGCAAATCCCACACTTACTCCATACTATACACCTCACTGAAGAGTTTCCACCATCTTGCAGATGTTGAAGATGGGTCTTCCCACATGTGAGGCATGAAGAATCACGATAAAGAACACAACACTAAAATATTGAAAATCTGACACACTTAGAAGATCAAAAACAAAGGAAATGACTCTCAGAGGGAGAATTTGTATCATTATTTTACTGACCTGAAAAAGTCCCCCAAAAAGAAGAGTCCAGGTGACCCTGATCCCTCCTCTTCTCTGTCACCTGGTCAGTTTTTGTTGCATTTTCACTTTCTTCCTCTTCTGTGCCAGTCATAAATGCTATCGATTGCAACCCCTTTTAGAAACCCTTTGGTCAAGGTTGATAGGCTGACATGTTGCCAGAGGGATTCAGACTATGAATCTCAAAGCCCTTCTCATTGAAGTCCCATTGACTGCAGTGAGAATAAGTCCCCATTTATGGTTCTATCAGAAATAAAGGCTTGCTTTTAATGCATTTGTTCCAAACCTTTTCAAGTAGTGTGGGGTGGGGAACAGAGCACAGGCCGGTAACCCCACATGCTGAAGAATCCTAAGATATGCACTGTTTTTTAGGTGAACCAACCATGCGCTTCTCATAACAGTTTCAGGGGGAGAATTCAAGATCACAAGCTATCACCCAGAGATGGCTGGACACAAGTCACAACTGAGATGATAAATCTACATTGTCATTTTACCAGGATCTGAAATCTACTAAAATGCAAACTCTTAGTACTCCTATGAGGGACTTTCTTGATTGGAATATTTGATGGAAAACCCTAAATATGGATGGCACCTTCTGATGGCAGCCCAGATAAAAGGACACGGAAGGAGGAACTTACCTCACTTGGTTGCTGTTATGGCCTCATTTTTTTTTCCTGATATCAGAACCAGATTCTTAGGGCTTCCAATGTAGACTAAAGACTAGTAGCTCTTCAAGAATCTTCCAAGCCTTCAACACATGACTGGGATCGCTGAGATATCCAGCCTCCTGGCTGAAAATCTCCCAGATTCTGAGCCTTTCTGGTGAAACACAGTCATTGTTGAACTACTCAGACCATATCACATAAGCCAATAAAAGAGATCCATTTTTTATATACATGTTGATCCTATTGGTTCTGTTCTTCCAGTGAATCCTATTATAATGACCAAACAATTCTCCTTGAAAACTAAGCTACAAATGTATATTAGAATTGATAACAATATAATATACATTGTGAGTGCCATATTGTGTTTCAAAGAAAATTATTAAAGGGACATTTATCATAGTCGGTGGTCTTCTCTAAAGCCTCCCATCTTGTTCAGTTATCAAAATGTACTATAGAGTTTGGGAAAGAAATACATAGAACGGCTTCACCCTCATTGATGGCATCAGCAGGACTGTGTAAATTAGATTTTGCTGCATTAATAAACTGGGCCCAACACTATTACTTAAACAATAGACTTTTGCCCTTTCTTCCAATTCTTCCTCATTTTGGCTTCTCTGGCTCAGATCTGACTACTTTCTGCTAGACAATCATATGCACTAGTTTGATGCTGAATGATTGAGAATGGCCTCACCCAGATGGATGGAGACTAGAAGCCAAACCCTCATATTCTCCAGCCAACAACCTTGACTCATTCATGTATCATTTATAGGATTCCACAGTATCTTAGTTAGGATTTCTATTGCTATAACAACAGCAACACTCGCAAAGGAAAACATTTAATTGGGGGCTAGCTTATAGTTCAGAGGTTTAGTTTATTATCATAATGGAAGGAAACATGACAGCACTCAGGCAGACATGGTGCTAGAGAGGTAGCTGAGAGTTCTATACTCAGATTGACAGACAGCAGGAAGAACGTGCACACCAGGCCTGGCTTGAGCATCTGAGACCTCAAAGCCCATCTCCAGAGACCGACTTCCTTAAAGAAACACTTCCTAGTACTGCTACTCCTTATCCAGGCTATCAGTTTTCATTCAAACTACCAATCCTAGCAAGTGAAGAGATTCTCAAGCCTCTGCTCCTGCAAAGTCGCCTTCTGTAAAGTTTGGAAGCAGTCTCACATTTTGCCACCAAGGATTCTTAGGGAGCCTGATTGGGATTTTTTAATATCAGAAAACTGAAAGATGGAATGTCTAAAAAAAATAGATGAAAAGATGGGCATATAAAAGCTTGGGGAGTCCTGCACAAGAGAGGGAAGAAGGATTGTAGGAGCCAAGGAGCTAAGAACACCACAAGAAAAACCACAGAATCAACTACTCTGAGCCCATAGGGGTTCTCTGAGACTAAACCTACAGCCAGGGAGCCTGCATGGAACTGACCTTTGCCCTTTACATATATGTCACAATTATGTAGCTTTGTCTTCATTTGGGACTCCTAACAGTAAGAGCAGGAGCTGTCTCTGACTCTGTTGTTTGCCCTTGGGACCCTTTTCCCTTACTGAGTTGCCTTATCTAACCTTATTAGAAGAGGAGGTGCCTAGTCTTACTGTAACTTGATATACCATGACTTGTTGATATACATAGAGACCTGACCTTTTCTGAAGAGAAGTGGAGGAGGACTGGATGGGTTTGAAAAGGAACTGGGAATAGAGGAGAGGAGGGAAGGGAAATTGCAATCTGGATGTAAATTAAATAAAAAAAACTGATTGGCATAATGGTGTATACCTTTAATCTCAGCACACAGAAAGTAGAGTCAGTGGATCTCTTTGAGTTTGAGGCTACTACTCTGGTCTACATGTGGAGTTCTAGGCCAGCCAGGGATATGTAGTGAGACCCTATCCCACAAAAAATTAAAATGTTAAGAAAGTAGTAGCACAGTTTGTGTTTTAGACTCTGTTTTCCCAAAGCAGGGTCTGAGATCAGGATTTGAAAGAAGATTTTAGAAAGCACCTACAGAAACATAGGGAAACAAAAGGAAACAGACAAAAAATGTGTTAGTGAGCAGGATGATACCATGAAAGTGGGAGCTATGAGAGTTATAGAAGATGGAACCTGGGGAATTGTACACTAGACACATGCTCTACCATTGGGCCCCACCCTCTCTCATAAATGTTTTAAAGAATAAAAAGTGTCTTCGCTCCAAAGTGCTTACAATAGTGCCCAGCATATACTGTATGGTAGTCCATGCTGTTGCTTACATATAGCTATATTGTAATGTCAAAACCCATTGAATGGAGGAGAAAATAAGCAACAGGACAGGAGCATACCAAAGAGGGCCTCTGAAAGAATCAATATAGCAATGTATCAAAATAGATATTAAGACTCACAACCAAGCCTTCGGCAGACGGTGGGAAATAATAATACTAATAAGGGAAGTTAGTAAGACTTGGGGAAAACAAGAGCTCCACAAAGACCAAATTGAGCAGGGCACGGGGGTCTTATATGAGACAGTTTCTCCAACCAAGGACCATGTATGGATATAGCCTAGAACCCCTGCCCAGATGTGGCCCATGGTAGCTCGGTGTCCAACTGAAGACCCTAGTAAGGGGAACAGGGACTGTTCAGTCATGAACTTGACGGCTGGCTCTTTGACCCTCCCCCATACACACCAGGAAGTAACAGCCTAGCTAGATCCCAGGGGAGGACATTGCAGCCAGCCCTGAGGAGACAAGATGATCTGGGATCAGATGGAAGGGGAGGAGGTCCTCCCCCATCGGTGGACTTGGAGGGGGCAGGGAGGAGATGAGGGAGGGATAGGGAGAGTGGGAGGGAATAAGGGAGAGGGCTATGCCTGGGATGCAAAGTACCTAACCTGTGATTGATATAAAAATAAATAAATTACATTTTTAAAAAAACCCACAAGAGGGCCTGTACAAATAAGTCAGTGGTTAAAAATATTTGCTTGTGTGCAGAAGACATGGATTCACTTAAAAGAACTCACATTGTCACTCATAATCATCTGTAATTCCATTTCCAATAGATACAATGTCCTAGCTTCCATGTACTCCTATTGGCATACACACATATAACATGAATTTAAAAACAAATCGGTTTTTTTTAAACAAACAAAGACTACCAAAGCCTGCTCACATTAACCAGCCCTGAGATCCAGAAAAGCATTTCAGAAAACAGAGGCGGTGGGAGGTGAGGGGGAACAACCAAAAAACACAGAGCCTTTTTTTTAAAAGCTAGAATTAAATGGGTCAGTACAGAAAATAAGACAATTACCATGAATCAGTTTTTACAGTAGTGAGAAATAAATCATGAGCCTAAATAAGTAATTCAGGGAGAAGCCCAAGATGGAAAGAAAACCATGAACTGAATTTGGGTATGAAACATTATGAGTCCTAAAACCCGGCAACTCAGCAAATACAACACGGGTACAGAAAGTTGCAGTGGGTGAGGCAGCCATGTCTATCTCCATCACCTGCAGAGTTTCCCCTGACTGTACATCTTGGCACTGTGCCTCATTGAGCATGCAGAACCATGAATGCTCTCTAGATACTCCTGCACTAATCTGGGCCTCTGTGAATTTGTTTAAGCCTGCAGAGAACCTGGTACCAGCCCAGGAATTGGAAGCATGACAGAGTGTGAGGGGAGCTGGCTCTCAAGTCACATTTTGGGGACTCCACTGCCTGAAGCTCTCTTCCTTGTTGGTTCTGAACTTTCTTGGCTCCTCACCAGTGTTTTTGAGGTGAGTAACTGTGGGCCTTGCCTTGCTCATCAATCCTTGTCTCTTAAAAAATGATTTACCATGTGAACTTAATGAGCAGAGTACATCTGCCAAAGTCGATTTTAAGTTCCCACCCTGTGCAACTGCTGTCACTAAAGACCCACCTTACCAATGGGAAGTGTGAGGATCTGGCACTCATAGCAGATAGCTCTGAATGAACTACAGAAACACAGACTCCAGCAGTGACCTCCTCATTGACTATATATATCTATTCTTAATTGTAATATGTCTTGAACACACCTGCTATACCTTCCTGTGAGTCCTTGTAATTCTTTAATGAATGAATGAATTGAATTAACTAATTTCTAATGCTGGAAGCTAAACCCAGAGTCTTTCACATGGCTGGCAAACACTCTAGCATCTCCAACTCTTAATATGTTTTTGAGATAGTGTCTTAATATGTACCCTGGACTGGTCTCTAATCCATGCAATTTCCTCTATGCTGGGATTGCAGATATGTGCTATCATTCTCAGCCCTCAAAGTTCTGAATTGTGAAGGACTCCAGGAGAAAATTTTATTGGGGTTAGCCTCTTTACACAAAGATATTTGTCTTTTATTTGCTTTTATGGACCACTTACTCGAACCATGCTAAACACACAATTCTGTTGAGGGACAGCTATAGTGGTTTGAGTGAGAAATGTCCTTCATTAGAAGGCGTGGCTTTATTAGAGAAAGTATGCCACAGAGATGATAAATGATAGTTTATAGCTCCACCCTACTTCCACTCCATTCTGTCTGCTTCCTACACGTGGCTGGAGAGTGACTTCACAGCTTCCTGTTCTGGCCCCCTGGCACCATGTCTCCAACACTACTGCGGTCTGTCCCTCTGGAAACAAATCAGAATAAACTCTTCATTCTATAAGTTGTTTTTGTTCATGGTATTTTATAACAGCAACAGAAAAGCACCTAATACAGCAGTTTTCCTTGTTACCAGTTCTTTATTTTTAACCTCTACCTTAGTTACCTTTCCTCTGCTATGTCATAACCAAAGCAAATTATAAAAGAAAAAAAGTATTGAACTTATAGAGTTTCACACATTCATGGCCATCATGGTGAGGAACATGACACCAGGCAAGAAAGCATGATGCTGAAGTAGTAGCTGAGAGCTTACATATTGGAACAATAACCATAAGACAGAGAGATAACACTCTGGAAATGATAGTTTTTTTTAACCTCAAAGCCCATCCCCAGTGACACACTTCCTTCGACAGAGCCACACCTCATTCTTCCCAAACAGTTTCACTAACTGGAGACTAAGCATTCAAGTATATGAGCCTATGGAGGCCATTCTCATTCTAACTACCATACCCTCCCAACCAGCCCCTAGTGTACTCAGAAGAGTTTTACTGTCACATTATAGTGTTCCAAGGGCCTGAAGACAGCAGTCTGTCCTTCCTGCAGTCTTTCTCTTCCACTTCAGAAAGCAGAAATTTAGAGAAGGGGGACAAGGTCAGAAGAGACATCACTTTCAGGGCACAGCTAGAGAGTCTTCCCTGACATGGCCTGCCGCTATAAACATCATTCCTATGTCCCTGGCCATCTTAAAGTTTACTGCCATAACAGCAATTCTGTTAACTACAGTCTCTAAGATTCCATGAAAATACTGCAAATCATGAAGTCTTTATTCATAATGGAAATATTGTAATCTGGCTTGCTTTGACAGTTAAATGAGGCAATGGGACTAAATTGCCTAGCACATGCCATATGTTAAATACACACACATTTTTCTGTGTTATCCAATGGCACAGTGGAACTTTTTATTTATCTGTTTATAAATGATTCTGACTTTAATCATAGAATCCAAAGGTTCAAAAACACACCAAAGCAGGCTATAAGTGTAAAATAAGAATTAAGATCTTGCATATATAAAATAAATACATAAATGTAAAACATTTTCAAGATATGGCCATGAAAAAGTACTCTATATGCAGGGACAAATGAGGAAAAGTTTTCGTAGGCCAAAGCTACTTTCCTCCACTCCTTAGAGATAATAAATGTCTGTCAAAGGCTGCCATATGTCATATAAAGCTATTTGGGTAGGTGAATTAATTTTGAGTTTTCCAGAGAAACTTAACTGATAAATAGTAGAGTTGATAAATGAAAGAGATAGAGATAGATAGACAGATGATAGATTATGGATAGACAGATTGATTGACAGATAGTCAATTATGGGATTTGGGGAATTGAGAAGCCTCCTGACCTACCATTTGTAATATAGAGATCTAGGAAAGCTAGCAGTATAGATTTGTAATGATTAATCTGAACTTATTTTTGGAATTACCTATCCAACAATCTGGTTATAAAAATTTTCTTAAATATGGATGAAGTCATCCTGTGGACTAGGCATCCAGACTTACTAATAAAAAAAAGAAAGGAAGGAAGAAAAAGAAAGGAAAAGAAAACCACCTGAAAATGGAAACTACCCCTTTTCTGCCTTCTGGTCCACCATGATGTGAGTTGCTCTGCCCCACCTTACTTCAGCGCCATTATGAAATGAACTATCTGAAACTTTCAGCCAAACAGTCCTTATTTCCCAAGATATTTCTGTCACATGTTTGGTTAGAACAATAAGTTCAAGTCTAAAGACCTGAGAACCAAAGTAATCAATAGTGTAAACCCCAGTCTGAACAGAGGATGATGATGAGAGGTAAGTGAAGTGAAAGTTTCTGTACTTAATTTGGTCATGTGATGTTTTGTTACAAGCTGGACATTTGATGTTTTGCTGTAGGTTGGCTTGTAAGAGGGCATGTGATGTTTTGATCTCTCATGCCAGGGGCATGATGTTGGCCAGCTGAAAATGACTGTGGGTGGACTTGAGGAGAGATCATATAGAGAGGCTTACCACAGAGTGAGACATCACTTTTTGGATTAAAATCACCACACTGAAGTTCATGCTTCAATACTTGACATCACAAAGCAAAGCGTTCCAAGGAATTTCTCTGGGAAATCCAGCTGAGTCTTGAGGCTTTTGTTGACTTTGTGTTGCTGCTTCATGTTGGCCTTTGGACTGGACCACTGATATCTTGACCACTGAGTCTGGTAATCTCCTAATGACCCACAACCCTAATCAGCAGGAAGTACATAAAAGAGGACTACAGCTCTTTTCCCTAGTAATCTCCTACCTAAAGTTGTGGGAAGGGGAGAGGTTGGATGAGAGGTGAAGGTGCTTAAGAACCCTAAAAAAGGAGGTTTGGTAAAAAAAATCTAAGCCTACAGGTTGGAGAAGAGGAGAGGTGAGGATAGAGAAGAGATCCATCAAACCAACAGCTGGCATCTATCTCCCAAGGTCACTTGGACAGTAACTAACTTTACAGATACCTCTTGGCACAGAACACAATTAAAGGAACTATTTGCTAGTGTATATCAAAAGATGCTCAACATTAATTGATTTTAATTTAGAAATGTATCTTTATATTCTAAAAAACTATAGTTTTAGATTCATACATTCCCTTCTTCCCTCTGCTTCCCTCTCTCCCTCTTCTCACCATTATCCAACTCTCATCATCATCACCATGGCAGCCATCATCACTAATGCCACATCAATGTGAGCACCCTAGAAAACTGCTTTCTGTCAGCTATTTGAACTTCATTTTCTTTAGGCAACCGTGCAAAGTATGGAAAATTTAACTACTTAATTATACCTCATCACTTAACTACTTAACCAAATCAGGTTCTTACCCTTCCAAAGGGTTCATTTATGTCTTCTCTGGACCTTTAAAATAGTTACTTTACAGCAATTTGCTACAAGCCAGGGAGATTCTGTGTTTTGTTTTTAAAGGAGAAAGAGAAAGAGGATCAGGAATGAAAAAGAAAAGGGGAAAGAAGAAGAAAGGGAGATTTTTCTTAGATTATTTTTTATGGAGGGATGATATGATAACGGTCATTTTTGAGGTTATTCATCAAACTCTTTCTCACAGGAACTTATGAGTTAACTTGATTTTGCTTTTGTGAGGACAAACAAGTGTCCTTTATAAAGAAATGTGAATGAAAATTAAGATTAACTTAAGATTAAAAGATCTTAAGTTAGAGTGGTAGTTTTAATATAAATGGCCCTCATACAGCTGGCTTAGTTAGGGTTTCTATTGCTGCAACAATACACCATGACCAAAAAGCAAGTTGGGGAGAAAGGGGTTTTTATTTGGCTTGTCTTTCTACATTGTTCATCAGTCAAGGAAGTCAGGTCTAGAACTCAAACAGGACAGGAACCTGGAGGCAGGAGCTGATTCAGAGGCCATAGAGGGGTGCTGCTTGCTGGTTTTCTTTTTATGTCTTGCTCAGCCTGCTTTCTTTTAAAACCCAGGACCACCAGTCCAGGGATGATACCACCCATAATGAGCTGGGCCTTCCCTTATTGGTCAGTGATTGCTAAAGTGCCTTACAGCCGAATCTCATGGAGGCATTTACTCAACTGAGGCTGCTGTTTCTGATGACTGTAGTTTGTGGTTTGACATGCAAAACCAGTCAGTACAACTGACCCCTTGCCAACTTGACAAAGAAACATCACTGTTAAGTGACAACCCTTCCTTTCTTATTCATGCCCAAGATCTCACAGTAAAATCATAAATAACTTTAAAAGTCCCATGGTCTTTATGAATTCAAATATTAAACTTTTAGTTTCTTTACAATAGACTATCTCTTTTTAAATCCAAAGTCATTTCAAACTCGAAGTCTCTCCACTGTAGGCTCCAGTGAAATACTTTCTTACTTCAAGAGAAAAAAAAAATCAGGGCACAATCACAATCAAATCAAAGCAAAACTAGACTCCAGCTGTCCAGTGTCTGGGATTCACCTGGGTGACTCTTACACTAGCAAGTTCAGCTCCCAGTGGGAGGTACAACCTTGGCCACCTCTGAAACAAAGCTTCTGTGTGCTGACTCTCAGGAAACACTTCCCAGAAGATTTCACCCCAGGGATACTGATCTCTTCTTAATCACCACTAAATTCTCAGCTCCAGCCAACCAGCACTGAAAACCCCAGCAAAGCAAAAGTTTCACTTTCGTAGTCCTTGTATCTTGTTAATCACCGTTGATTCTTCAACCTCAGCTTACCAGAACCACAGAATCTTAAATCAAAACGAACAGTCTGATAAAATATTTTACCTTCCCTCTGAAATTTCACAAGCCAGGCCTTCTTCCTCTATACTGCTCTTAACATTTTATCTTCTAAGCTCCTATAGAACATCACACTGAGGTATCAACATTCATTGGCTTTTCTAGCACCAAATACCAAAGAGCTTCCAGAATCCCCCCCAAACCACAGTCAGGTTTGTCACAGAAATCCCACTCTACACTGTTACCAACTTATCTTAGTTGGGTCTCTTAGTGCCTCAGTGAAACACCATGACCAAAAAGCAAGTTGGGGATGAAAGGGTTTATTTGGTTCACACTTCCACATTGCTACACAACAACAAAGAAAGTCAGGACAGAAACTTAAAACAGTAGAATCCTGGATGCAGGAGCTGATGCAGAGGCCATGGAAGAGTGCTGCTTACTAGCTTGCTCTGCCTGCCTTTTTATAGAACCCAGGACCAACCATCCCAGGAATAATACCACCCACTATGGGCTGGGCCCTCCCCTATTGGCCACTAATTGAGAAAATGTCTTACAACTGGATCTCATGGTGGCATTTCCTCAACTGACTGTCCTCCCTCTCTGATGACTAGCTAGTATCAAGTTGACACATAAAACCAGGGAGTAACAGATCTAAAGGGAGTGCCACTCTTAGGAGGTATGGCCTTGTTGGAGGTGTGGTCTTATTGGAGAAAGTGTAATTCTGTTCTGCTGCATGTGGATAGAGATTTAGAAATCTTAGCTGCTTCTTCAGCACTATGTCTACCTGTGCATCCTGCCATGATGACAATGGACTAAAGCTCTGAACTGTAAGCCAGCCCCAATTATATGTTTACCTTTGTAAGAGTTGCTGTGAGCCAGGCAGTGTTTGGTCATGTCTTTAATCTCAGCACTTGCATGGCAGACCCAGACAGGTCTTTATGAGTTGGAAGCCATCCTAGTCTATAGCGTGAGTTCCTGGACAACCAAAGATTCACAGAGAAACATTGTCTCAAAAAACCAAAGAGAAGGAAGAGGAGGAGAAGGATGAGGAAGATAAAAGAAGAAGAAAAAGAAGAGGAGGAAGAAAAGATAGTTGCCATGAATGGCACCTCTTCACAAGACTAGAAACCCTAAGCCAGGTAGATACACCTCATTCAGCAATGTCATCTTTAATGACTACAACCTCAGAAATTCTAGAACTAAAACATTCTAGAAAAGACCATTTTCAGGCTTCAGTTAGTGGGTACAGAAAAGAGCATTTACTGTCTATGGACAAACTTAGTTTTTTACTTCTTGTCTGTCTTCCAGAATCTGAAATTTAGAGCCTCATGGTCAACTTGATGGTCCCCACTTATCTTCCAATAGAACTCTCATAGTAAAAGAAACCTCTTTAAAAAGGTATGTAATTGATGGGAAGTGAACAGGTTCTCATTTTTTAAGAGATAAGTTCCCTAATCTGTGGAGCAAAGAACAGAGGCCTCCCATTCCTAAGCTATGGCTAGGACATGCCAATACTTTCACACCCATATAAACAAGTTTTGGAGGAAACTGTTTATTCAGCTTATACTTCCACATTGCTTTTTTATCACTGAAAGAAGTCAGGACAGGAATTCAATCAGGGCAGGAACTGGGAGGTAGTAACTGAAGCAGAAGCCATGGAGGGGTGCTGCTTGTTGGCTTGCTTTCCCTGGCTTGTGCAGCCTGCCTTCTTATAGAACCCAGGACCACTAGCACAGGGATAGCAGCATCCATCATGGGCTTGTAAGGGTAGGAAATTTTAACTTGGCCCTAAACACCATTCTTTGTTCCTGGACTGAGAAGTGCAAACAGTCGCTAACTGTCCCCTAGTCACCACACCTGGGCACAGCCAATCACTGACTGCCCCCATTAGAAAAATCCCTTACCCCTAGACCCCCTCCTGTTTTGCGGTTTTTGCCTTTATAAACTCTGTGATTCTGCTGCTCAGAGCTCTGTACCACCCCCTTGCGTGGGAGCTGTGTGCAGAGCCCTGGCATGCCGGCTACTATTAAACACCTCTTGCTATTTGCATCAAGTTCTGTTTTGTGGGTTATTGGGGTCTGGTGTCTATCCCGAGGAACAGAGGGTCACCCCACCTCTGGAGTCCAAGGGCTCTGCCCTCCCCCATTGATTACTAATTGAGAAAACACCTTATAGCTGGATCTCATGGAGGCAATTTCTCAACTGAAGCTCCTTGGTTTTGATGACTCTAGCTTCTGTCAAGTTGATACAGAACCAGCCAGTAGACATGCATCCAGCCTGAGAATTTACGCAACACATTTATTTTCTAAACAGACTGTTTTAAGCATTCAAGTCAAGCTTCATCTTTCATTTTTTGACTTGGAGTTTTTACTTTTAAATGAGAGAGTTTTGAATTTGGGTGGTTTTCTTTGGGGGTTGGGTTGGTTTATTTGGTTTGTTGTTGTTTGTTCATTTGTTTTAGTAACTCAGGGTGAGAGAGTTATGGCTCAAGGTTTTTAATCTAACTATTCAGTTGGGCCTTACCAAACAGGGACTATTGTGTATTAATGAAGCCAAGACATCAGGCAGATGAGAAAAATTAGCATATGCAGAAAGAGTAAGGTCCCTTAGCTGTGACCAGCATTTATGCAGCCAGAGCCCAAGCCCCCAGTTCCTATCCTGAAGCAAGGTGTACGTGCCACCAGAAAAAGACTCTAAGAAGAATGTTGGTAAAAGTTCAGCAGATGGTAGAAAACTGAGCCAGAAGTAAAATCTCTTCTGGAACCTCATGATTTTGATTATGGAGATCTAGGGGAGATATGTCCAATGGAGAGATTATACACATAAATGCCCAAGCCATATCTATGAACAATTGTGGCAAATGGCACATGAGAGATATGCATAGGAAAATGGATCAAATGCAATTGTTCTTCTAAAAATGCTAAGAGGGAAATGTTGCAGATGGGGAAAAGGAAGAAGTAAGCAGAACCTGTCCAAGTTATTGCAATTGTGATGGTTCCAACCATGAACAGAAATCAATGTAATCAAATTAGCAGTCCATAAAGGGACTTAGGTGGGAATTTAGCTTATGATGAAGACGGTATTTCAAACCAATAAAAAAAATATTCAATATACACAGCAAATTTCTATGTATGAGGAGATCGTACTCACATTACTGTAAACAAAGAGAAATTCTAAATGGCTCGATGAACTGAGTAATTGAACTAATTGAAAAACTACTTTTTTGGTGATGATGTAGTGTATGTGTGGTGTATGTGTTCACTTGTATGTGTATGTACACATGCATGCATGTGTGTGAGCATGCAGAGAGGCCAGAGGTTGTCATTGGGTGTTGATCATTTCTACCTTAATCTTTAAAAGGATGTTTACTTATTAGTGTGTGTGTGTATTGGTGGATGGGTGTGAATGTGTGTAAATGTGTGTCACAGCCTGTGTGTAGAGGTCATAGGACAACTTAAAGAGTAGGCTCTCTTCTACCATTAGTTATCAGGCTTGGTGACAAGTACTTTTGCTCACTGAGGCATCTTGCCAGAACCTCTACCTTTTTTTTTTTTAAGCTAAGGCCTTTCCCTAGAATCACAGGTTTGCAGAGCTACATTCATCTTTTCTTGTGATCCAAACTAAAGACCTCATGATAAGTAGTGACACAGAAGTTCCATTCACCCCAAGCTATATAGTGAAATACTTTCATGAACCAACAAACAAATCATAGATAATACTAACCTTCTACTCTGTACATTCTGAAGCATTTGCTGCCTCATATCCTCAGCCCCTGGTTCAGCCTGGTCTACAGAGACCAGACAAGGAAACTGTGAGCTCTGACAGTGTGGCTGCTTCCAATCAGGACCTAATGGGGCAAAGAAGTGGCAGGACTCCAAAGCCACTTTGTTTTTTATTAAAAGCTTGATTTTCTCCATCCTTCTGTTTCTCAAGGATACTGACAAATAGTGGGGGCCTTCTTCAGTGAACAATCTGTCCACACTGTGTAAATGTGCACTTGTGACACAAGAAAAATCAAGCGCTTCATGGAAGAAGCTCCTTGCTGCCATCCTCTACCTTTACACTTAATTCCACATATAGTGTCACTGATAAACCAGTCTACAAGAGAACTGAAAAGGCAAATGTTTCAATGGTACTTCTGGGAATAGGGGGAGGGTTGGGAGCTCTGGGTGGAAACAGAAGGGCACAGGCTCCCCATCCACCTCTTTGTGTTTGCACGCATTTGATCCCTCTGCATTCTTCTTCCTGTGGTGCCTGAATAGATTCTAACAACTTACATAACGAGCAAGTCCAGTGTATGTGTATATACATAGTTCCTGCAAAGTACAGGCAGCTCCACTTAATTTACAATCATTCTTATTCGATTGAGAGACTCCCTGTCATAAGGTACCATTAATTCAACTGCTCTGAGGTATAGATTCACTTTATTGGGATAATGGAGAGAGACAATCTCTCAGAGGAGATTCACTGCAGAGGACCTTTCCAAGCGGAGTGACAATCAGGCACGGTGTCATGAGATGGCATTAGATAATGGGCCATCAGTGCAACATAATTATGCTTTATGGATTTTAAAGTGAGTGACTTCCCTGGAGCCCGGCATTAGCGGGTTTTCAAGGTGCTTGATTATGTAAGAGAAAGATGGTTTGCTACTGTTTGCCATAAAACATAAGAGGTGGATCAGACCGGAGAACACTAGAAAGGCTGAGAAAGGATCCAGCTCAGGTGTTGAGCCACACAGGCTATCAGATCTGTTTCTACCACCGATGCCCACTGAGCTGCTGATGACTCCGCTGTGGAAAAGCCAAACTTCAAAGTACTTGACTCTTAGTGCTGGGTTAGGATTAAGTTGAGAACTATGAAAGAAATAGAAGAGTTCTAAAAGAAGGGGTGAACTGGAGCAGGAGAGGGTAATAAAATATATGCAGCTTGAAAATGTAAAGAGGGGCTCCGTGGCTAAGAGCTCTGGCTGCTCTTGCAAAGCACCTGGCTCCCAGCACCCACATGGCCTCTCACAGCCATCTATAGCCCTATTTCCAGGGGATCCAATGCCCTCTTCTAAACTCCTCAGGCACCAGTCATGCACATAAATACACATACTTATATGCAGACAAAACATTCATACATATAAATAAAAATAAATAACTTTTAAAAACAAAGCAGGAGAGAGTATTTGGAGGAGGAGACCAACAAGGGGGGGTGGGGGAGGTGCTGTGCGGAGAACAGTAGGGAGGGTGAATAAGAACAAGCTATAGTGATAATAATGTATGAAAATGAAACAATGAAACCCATTTCATTTGCATTCTAGATTAAAAATTAACAAACAGGGGCTGGAGAGATAGTTCAGTGGTTAAAAGCACTATCTGCTCTTCCAAAGGACCTCACTTCAATTCTCAGTACCCACACGTGGGCTTAAAACTGTCTGTAATGCCAATTCCAAGGGATTTGACACCTTCACCCTAATGTGCATTAAATAAATTATATAAAAAATTTTTAAAGAATAACAAAGAGAAAATATGTGTAGAACAAGAAGTTGTCAGTAAATATCGAGTTACCTGTTTCATTATTTTAGAAGGCAAATCTCAGCACAGTGATTTCACACAAGAAACTTTCTACCCTTTCTCTGTAAGCCTCTGTATCTCTCTCACTCTACTTCTCTCCGCTCTTTCTTCTCTCTTCCTTATTCTCCATTCTTCACACTCTAGGAAAGTGCTTGGCCACTGAATAACATCTCCAGCTCCTAACAGATACTCAGTAGTGAAACCATCCTTAAATACATTATCTTAAAGGACCATAATAAAAAAAATTCTTCAAAAAAAGTATGCAACATTTTTTTAAGTTCAGCCAGGCAAGTGGAAAACTACCTATAAATGTTGTATCTTAATTGTCTGTATACCAGATCCATACTTTTTTTCATGATTTCTCCTCACTCTTCTACTTTCTCTGTGTAACAAATTTCACCTTTGATGCCAGCTGCCTCAACAAGTGTCTGTGGGGGAGCATATACCTAGACACTTCCCATTAGCTCCTCTCTTCTCCACCTACTCTCTGAAGCACTTGGGGCCCCCACATACTCTGAATCCTCAGCTGAAGAACACAGGCAATAGGAAGACAGAACATAGTATGGATCCACTGTGCCCTTCATCCACACTGAAGCACCCCATAGGTCATATAAGACACTCCTTTTTCAATTTCTATTCACGCTTTCTCACTTTCTCTTTAAGGATCTTGGTAGGATAAAATACTACATTAGTTTCTTTTCTGTTGTTGTGACCAAATACCATCACCAAAAGTGATAGCTCAGCATTTAAAAAGCACTTGGTGCTCTTGCAGAAGACATGGGTTCAATTTCCAGCATCTGTCTGCCAACTTCCAAACAGCTGTAACTCTGTTCCTAGGGAATCTAATATCGCTTCTAGATTCCATGGCACCAGACATGCACATGGTACATAGACACATATGCACACAAAATATGTAATAAGTAGCAACATAATATAAAATAAAACACATTTAAAACATCAAGACCTTATGGAATAAAGAGTTTATTTTGCTTATGATTCTGGAAGTAAAATAATCCATCTTGGTGGGACTCATGGCTCAAATAGTAGGTATGGTAGCAGGAACAGGAAGCTGAGAGCTTATTTCAACTATAAATATGAAACACAGAGAGAGTAATAGAAGGGAGACAAGGCTATATCTCTCAGAACCCACACTCAGAGACATATTTCTCCAGCAAGGCAGCACCTTCCCATAAACTCTACAAACAGTGTCACGAGCTGGGAACCAGTGTTCAAATACAGAAGCCTATGGGGACGTTCCCCATTCAAACCACACTAGTTACCCTCTGTCCCATCCATACTTTTGCAGGGAACCCTTTACTGAGTTAGTATAATTATTCCTAGTATTTAGCACCCTTTTCTTTGTCATTTGTCAACAAATGTATAGTTACATAATTATGATTTCTCATTCTTTTCTTTCATTGTGATGTAGATTTCTATTATACTTTTAAGCATTATTTTTATTAAAAATGACAGAAACTCAATTTGGAAAGTGTAATAAAAATGAATGTGATTTCTGGGCATCTTTCCAGGATCTTGATGTCACTGGCCTCCCTCCTGCTTTCCTTTCTCTCATCTTTGCTTCTTTGGTAGTATATTTTCTGTGTGGGTTAATCTAGATGACTGAAAAAATGCTCTCCAAAACTAAAGCTTGTATCACCTGCACAAAGTTACTTCTGTAATAAAGTGCTGTCTCTTTCCCAGTTTTGATGTAGCTGTGACTGCCCTATCTGTTGGTATTACCAGAGGGATGGGACTCAGGTTGGCCACTGTAATCAAAGCCTTTAACACAAAGGACTGACATGATCATACATGCACTAGTAAGTGCAAATAACTGGGAAGCACAGCTCTCCAGGGAGTGGCTAGTCTGGAAAAGTACAGTAAATTAATTATAAAGTCATAAGCTTATTTTATTATTTAATATCATTTCAGTAGTATCTACTCATTATCTAAAACAATAGGTTTTGTTATCACATTCTTCCGTTATTTACTGTTGTCTCCTGTATGTTATGATACTTCTCAAATAATTACTTCTACTTTCATGTCTTATATGGCTTTTACTTTTAATTCCATATATCAAAAAAATTCCATATATCACATATGGGAAAAATGTATTTTTCTGATTTATGTTATTTAACATAAATCTCTAGATCTATCCATTTGCCCTGAATTGATATAAATTGGTTTTCTTTGTGGCTAAATAAAACACTACTGTGCTTATATACCGTATTTTCTTAGTCTGTTTCTTGTCTGTTGACAGACACCTACGCTGGTTCAGTCATTGGGAATAAGAGCAATAAACACAAGTGTCAAGAATCTCTGTGGCACAATGATTTGGAGTCCTTTCAGGTCTATACTCAGCAGCAGTAGAGTGGCTCCTGAGTTGCCTTTAGAGTTTTCTGAGGAGCCTCCACGCTAATGTCCATAATAGTTGGACTATCTATAATCTCCCAATAATGTACAAGAGTTCTCTCTATCCCTCCATCTTCACCTCTAAATGGGGAGAGATATAATTTTACTATAGACAAACTTTTTGTGATAAGTTTGGACTCACCACATGATCTCTAAGCCCTTAAAATAGCCCTTAAAATGTGCTTGGAGCTCATCTTCTCCTCCTCAGACTCTTCTGAATAAAATTGTCCTCTTTGCTGCACAGACAAGCTCACCAGCATAGAACAGAAAAACCACACACAAGGCAATTATTGAATGTGGACACATAGTAGAGGATACCCTATCCTGTACTTTTCTTGGAATGTTTGGGTCACCCTGGTACCTGAGAGATTTCCTATGACTAAGACTTAGTAACTAGAATGGAAATCCAAGAGAGAGAAGCCTCTGTAGATATATTTTATTTGGGTTCTTGTATCTACCACCCTTCTCCACCCAATACCTTCCTACCCTCCCCCCAACCCCAATACTAGGTAGGTACAAAAGAAGGTTAGAGGTAAAAGAGGACATAGACTTCTTTAGTCTATTCCCTACTGACCAGGGGAATTAGGTTCCTTGGGAGAAAGTCCAATCTTTGTTGTCAGGGTATCCAGCTTGTCAAAACTGCAAAAAAAACCACAAGCAGGAGGCATCATCCTTCTCTTTGGAGCATCCCTGACCCCTCTTGGAGCTCTGGCATGTACACCCCTCAAGAGTACCCAGAATTCCAAATGTAAATTATCCTCAGCTGGCAAAAATCATGCCTCCACCAGAGCATGAAGCAAATCATAATCACCCTCAGTGAAGCATTCTCTTATCCCATACCTAGGATTGAAACAAAAACAGTCATATAACATAAGCGTGTTTTTTAAGAAATTAAATTCTCAGTACAAGCTTCTAAGAAAAAGATACTGTCTAGAGAACAAGAATTAATTATGAAGTTCAAACAATTAAAGAATTGCCAAGGATTAAGTCATGATAACTTGGTTATATAAGCTTCCAGAGAGTATGCACAGCCTTTGTGTTTGTCCAAGGATACTCTGAAATGGAAGTCAGCCACGATTCCTTTCTTCAGTGGGCATGTGGAGATTCAAACAAACATGGACCAGGAAATGAAATAAGTGTTAGGATGGGGACATGCAAGTGCTATGGGAATACATGCAAGGATGGAGCTAAGCATCTTAGAGCACTTAAGGAGGTAGAAGTAATCAGTGTATGCATTCATTGTTGTTTATAAATAATAGAGATGTATTTGGCTCATTATTCTGAGGCCTAGAACACAGTCTGTCATCTGGAGAGGACCTTCTTCCTAAACATAACATAAGGTGAGGTAGATCAAATGAGCTCATTATATGAGGGCATAAGATTTTGTGTGGCCTCATCTTATGATCTCATCTACTTCTAATTAGCTCCAGGCCCTATCTCCAAATGCTGTAAAACTATGATTTGAGGTTAAATTCCAAAGAAAGAAATGATGTCTGAACCAAAATATAAAGGAGGAAGAAGGCTTTAGCCTCAGGGACAAAGGCCTAGAAGAGAAAAGGAAAAGCATGTGTGAGGTAAAATTAATGCACTCAGCAAAAGTCAATTGCTGGGATCCAGAAGTCTTTCAAAAGAAGATGAAAATTGATAAGAACACAAACACAGCAGAAGTTCCTATAATAAGACAGAGGCTTGAAGGATGTCTCAGCAGTTAAGGGAACTTGATGCTCTTGCAGAGGACCCAGATAGGTTCTCAGTACCTACATCAGGTAGCTCACACTGGTCTGAAACTCCAGTTCTAGGAGTTCTTATTCCCTCTCTGGTCTCGTGAGGCACTGCATGTACACAAATACACTTAGGCACACACACTCATACACATAAAAAAAATTAAAATGTTTATGAGAAACAGAGATGCACAGAGAAGAGCATAGGATACACAATAAGGCAGTAGCAGAGAGATCCACGCGAAGTCTTAAGGGATGACCAGCAGCAGCATTTGTCAGAGGAAAGGAAAGAACATCCTAGAGGAAGAAACAGAAGAAGAAAACTGAGACTGACAGGGTGAGCTGCTTGAACAGGAGAGAACAGACAAGTTTGTAGAAGAGGAGGAGGACAAAGATGAAGAGGAGGAGGACAAGGAGGAAGATGATGAAGTGGAGGAGGAAGAGAAGGCAGCCAGTGTTGGAGTCCATGGGAAAGAAAGCACTTTGAGATGAGGCAGACAGCCTATCAACCAAGCCTGGCATATGGTAGGGCTTAGACTGTTGTTCTGCCTGCTGGTGAAGCAAGCACCTTAAGGAAGATCAGAAAGAATGTTACTCAGAAGCCAAACCAAGAGCTGACAGTGGCTTGAAAAAAGTTGGAAGTTGGAGGTTGCAGAGGAAAAAGAAAAGTGGAGTATTTTGTAATGTGTCTTGTAAGGAGAGCCAGCAGTATCACCAGTCTTGGGTGAGAAGAAGGATGAAAACTGTCTTCAACTCCATCTCACAGCATCAGCCTTCAAACCCCTCCTACTTAGCAACCCTCCCCCCCACCCCCGTGATTCCACCTTCTTACTTAGAGTGGATTACAGAAATTCCCAGAAAACATCCAGAAAATGCTACACTCAGGCTTACTCCTGTTAATTTTAATTGTCAGTTACTTACTGTATTTTTCTTTCACAATTAAATTTCTCTTTAAAATACTGCATTAGTCAAACACTGTCCTCCCACACTCAGGAGTCTAATGATCATAGCCTTGTAATCTGTTAAGAGAGGAATTAAAACGTTGGATTTTTTTTAACACATGGATTTCTAGGACAGGGTTCCCTAAGTGTTCAACATTTGCTAAGTGAAGAAAAGTACAGAGGCTGGAGAGATGGATCAGGAGTTAAGAATCATAACTGTTCTTCTTCAAATCCAGGTTCGAACCCTGCACCCACATGCTGATAAACACCCTTAACTATAACTCCAGTTCTGGGGGATCTGATGCCCTCTTCTGACATCCTCCGACACTGCACACACATGGTACACAGACATACATGCGGGCAAAACACCCACACTTAGAAAATAAAAATAAATCCTTAAAAATGTTTTTAAAGAAAAGCATGACTATTGCACCTCAAGTTAAGTGTTGCCTACCAATCGGCAGGTGACCCTCTTCCCTCTTGTATCATCCTCGCTCCAGGCCACAGAATCCAACTTCAGCCAGTGTTTAGTTTGCAGATTCTTTTCTAGTGTCCAGCTTTGACACCACCGCCAAGGCTCAACTCCAGCTCTCAGCTGCTCAGGTACCCGGTGAAGTACAGATACTGGCATAATCAGATCTGCAGCTTTCTTCTCTTACTTGTCTCTCCAGGCTGCAATTAGCTCAGAGTGATGATGTATGATATAAATGTTGCATTTTAACCTCCTTGTTGCTGCTCATGTTGAAATAGAATACTTTTGTGAGGTATTTTAAGAAGTACAAGTGGGACCCTCAAATAATGGTTAGGTCATGGGGCCTCTAATTTATTAATACTGCATCCACTCATTATTAGTAGATTAATGGGTTGTTTAGAGAGAAAATCTGTTATCAAAATTGGTGTGGTTCTGCCTCTTTCATTCAGCCCCTCTAGCCACATGCCAATATGTAACTAGGCATTGAGATCTCTTTGTTACTTTTTCTATCAGAGTCAAGAACCTACAGTTAGGTAGGTCATAGGCCCTGGGGAAAAACTAGTACTATTATTCTGATAAACGGCCATAGTGTTAAACTGTCTTCTGAAGACTTACTGTTAAG
This sequence comes from Pachyuromys duprasi, assembly GCA_028658305.1. NCBI lineage: Eukaryota > Metazoa > Chordata > Mammalia > Rodentia > Muridae > Pachyuromys > Pachyuromys duprasi. The sequence continues at coordinate 9,671,964 of CM053758.1, forward strand.
CCCATAGTGCATTTTTCGGCCTGTGGAATCCTGCTTTTAAGGTTGAGGTCTATAGTTTCTGGATAGCCAACTGAGCTTGCTGTATTCCGATGGACTCCTTTTTCTCAGTGGGGTCCTCTCTCCCCTTGATCTGGTAACCCCAGATCTTGTAAGGGACATCACATAGCCCTCAGGAAAGATTACAGCCCTTTCCTGATCAGAAAACCCACAAGCACCTGGATAATCCTAGAAATATCCCACCCTATGCTAAGGAGATCTCATCAGGAATGTGCCTGGAGAATTTCCCCCACCCAAAAGATAATTCAGTACTATGTTCTTCTTGGAATAGGACCATGCTACTCCATGTAAATGAGGCACTGTACTACTACACGTACATCAGGTGTTCCTAACACCTATATCACCATCGAATCAAACACATTCACCCTCAAAACCCTTCCTACTGCCCAAGGTTTATAAGTCCCTGACTTCACATGAAATAATCTTGCTGGGTGTTGGTTGCATGCTTCCATCAGCTTTCCACCATGGCCAACTGAGATTTGCCATTTATTATGGAGAAGGGAGCACTCCCCTCTCCCAGGAGAATTGCCGTACTGCCCCAAACTTGGTTTCCAGTCAGGCAGCATCCTGCCCATAATACCGCTAGCTTCCATATTACCCAGGGCTTGACTGATGGTCAGTTTGCCATGTGCTGCTGGCCACTGTTCTGCCATTCACTGGGCATGTAAGTGCTGACCTCTGGCAAAACACACTCCAGGCCTGCATTAGGCCCACCAGACCTGAGCCTCACCTGACTAGCCTTCCTATCCACCAAGCTGACCAGGCATGGGCTTCTGCCCTTACCTCTGCCATGATTAGCATGCATGGCGGCCTAACCAAGGAGCTGTGACACTACAATATCATCACAGGTTTCTGAAACTCCCAAATTTCCACTGCCTCTGATACTGGTAATCTCATTCTAAAAGAACTAACTAATTGTGACACTCCGTGGAAAACTCTTTCCACACCCTGGCCTAGCACACAGACCTCACCCTGAAGCGCTCTAGCTGTTCCTGAGAGAAACAGAACCCCAGTCCCGAGGTCATTCTGTTTTTCATCTAGAAGTTGACAGCCACGTCCCGGACTACTGCCAGACAACAACATCAGCTCTCATGGGAGAATTAGCAAATGGTAATTAACACAGAAACTCCCAACTGGGAAATGTGCAGAGAATAAGAAACTGCAGAGTGCTTAGCCCTAAATGGGATGTTTATGTCACACACGCACACACACACAAGCGCATACTCTCTCAAGTCTCAGGAATCACGAAAGAGGGGGCTGAAATATTATAACAGCCAAAGCCAGAAGTTGACGACAGTGAACCAGTGTTTTTCAGACACAATACGGAACTCGCACATATGAATTCATTGAAAATGTGACAACACACAGAAATAAAGCCAGATGAAATCCAAGCATGAAAAAAAAGAGATGGTTGAAAAGTCCCACATCTAGTTGAGAAGCTGCTAACAAGTGATGGCAGCTGGGAGAAGGAGAATCTGTTTTCTTTTGTGTTTTCTCCTCAAATACAACCTATGGCCTAGTAGATGGCCCTATAATCATGTACAGCAGTACTAAGTAACCCAGTAAGTTAAACAAAATAAAGAAATAATAAAGAAAAGAATACATAAAATTGGGAGAGAACAGTAATGAGGAAATAAAGAAGAAAATGGAGAGGAAAAATAGGAAGTGAACTTGATCAAAATACGTAATATCCATGCATGAACTTTTCAAACAATAAAAAAGACTTTCTTTCGAAAAATTCTGATTGGTCAGTCATGCACATAGGTGTGAACTTAGACATTAGCTTCATTATATCTGAAGACTCTACTGTGCAGGCTTAGCTTTCAGAACTCTGTGACAGAAGAAAAGACATTCTTTCTGTGCTCAAGGAACCTTGAGTTGAACGTATGGTATTAAAAAATAAAATAAAATAAAAACAAGAACACGAAACCTTTGCTTCCACTGGGAGGTTTGCTGGGTTGGTTTTCGGGCAGAGCCAGCCTGGCTTACCTCCTTTTCTCCACCCTCACCACTCCCCCAGCCAGAAGCAGCTTTGAGAGTTATTACTATAAACCAAGGATGCTGGAATTGAAGCTACAGCAAAGGTGAGGCTGAGAAACACTATTGACTACTCTGCAGAGAATCCGGGAAGACTTTGATATAACCATCTAATTTCAGTGTGCAATGTAAACGGAAAAAATATCTGCATGCATGTGCAATTATAAGTGTTCTAACCCTGAGCAGACTCATCCAGAGAAAAAGAAACAGTAGGAAGCCTCATAGTGGCTCAAGAACCCAGAACTTACAGGATGACTTCCCACTCAAGGCTCTCCTATGGTTGCTCCCCAAGCAGGTCTTCAAAGAAAGAGACAGAATGGGCAGGAGGCTCCATTCTCTGGAGGCCAGGCCTTAGATGGCACTGAAGCCTGCCAATCCCCAGATTCCAGCAGTCACAATGTAAAGCAACAGAAAGCTGAGTGGTTTTTATGCTAATAGATCCAATCCTAGTTGGATCACTATTTAGAAAAATGATTCGGTTTCCAAAAAGAGCTAACTAATTGTGCTAACACTCCCTGGAAAACCTGTTTTTCAGGTTTATTTTTTCATTCAATCAGTGATCTAATTATGAGAAAAGTGAATGGTGTTAAAGCTGTACCAGGCACCAGAGTCTAAGGCTTGAGAGGGTAAATACAATTATGCATTGTAATGAAAGCAAGCGGAGTGCCTTCCAGCCTCTGCTTCAATGCATTCAGCTATGCTTTTTGGAGAGGCATAAACAATGCAAAACCTATAATTGCTGTGTCAGTCATGGCACCTACACAGAATACAAATACCACTCTGAGCCACCAGCTTCCTGGCCTTGGAGAAGGTACAGAGTCACACTGTCCTCTGCTAGGATGGCCTAAGGGACTAGGTAGCATGGAGCCCAAATCCCTTCAAGACCTCTGATCAGACTTTCATCACCGCCCAACACACACACACAGGCACACACGCACACACACATACACAGAGATGCCAGCAAGCATAAAACACTCACCCAATCTCTCATAGATACAGAGTTAAAGAAGGATGGGACTGTAAAAGGTTTTGTTTTTTTCACCTCTACCTATGAACAATCAACCTAAAGCTTCATGAATATTATTGTCTCCAGATCAGGCTGCCCAACTGAGATGAAATATGAGAGGCCAGGTGTGGTAACATATGAATGTGATTCAGCACTGGGGAGGTAGAGGTTCACATGTTCAAGGCCAACCTGGCCATACAGGAAGACTAACCTAGTCCTTGGTGTGTAACTCAATGGTAGAATGCTGGCTTAGCATGAATAACACCCCAAATTCAGTTCCTAAAACTGAAATTTTTTAAAAATGGTACAATGCAAACCATTGTAACTTCAAGATTTCTGGTAAGCACATTAAAAACCCACAAAAAACAAATGAAACAAAAACAAACAAACAAAAACAGGAACACTGTGTGTGACCATGTATCATATATAATCACAATTATCCAAAATACTTTCATTTTATATGTAGATGATACAAAAAGCTATTAGTAGTTACATACTGTGGAACAAGCCTAGAACCCCAGCACTTGGAGTCTGAGGCAAGAAGACTGAGAGTTTGAAGCTAGACTGGCCTATATAGATCCTGTCAAACAAACAACAAAAAGAGTAACAACATCAAAGTATTAGTGAAATATTTGACATTGAGGGGCTAGAAAGATGGCTCAGTGATTAAGAGCACTTCCTACTCTTTCAGAGGATCAGAGTTTGTTTCCCAACAACCTGAAAGCTCAGGGTGTCATTAAGTAGTGTTTTAAACCTGTAGCAGATTGCTCGGGTCTCCTGTCACCTGCCTCCTTGTTGCAGTTGTTAACTACCTTGACTTAGAACATTTTGTTCCTTTGCATAACTATTAGAACATGAATATTACTACTTGCATGGTAAAACCTTTCACTCAGGGCAATGTGAATCCACATTTCCAGCTCCTCATCACTCATATTTAATTCAGAATAAACAAGTTTCTTATCCCCTTGGAAGAGCTGAAATTTTTGCTAACAGTTTTGATCACCCAGCTGAGATACAAAACATAATCCACTTTCATCAGAGGCCATCCCTATCATCCATCACCAGGTACTATCATGGGGTTCCAGCTTGATCATCTGTGTTATCTCATTGAGTGGATGTTGATGAGTTCTCTCTGGAGCTGGACATGCTCTGTGGTATGCCTGTGATCCATCAGGGTTATTTGAGCTAGTTAGTAGACATGCACTTATCTTCATCAGAAACTTTGTTTGCTAGGATTCGGCCTTTTATTTATTTTTTTGCTATTAATTCCATAATCACTATCTCTACCCTTTCCTGTATTCTTTCCTATTATTGCACACACACACACACACACGACCTCCAAACAATACACATAGCAACCAACCTATTGGTAGCCTAAGAGACCTCTTTCTGCATCAAGCTACACATAACAAGCTCTCAATAGAATAATTTATCTCCCCTGGAACAGACATTAAAGATAAACAAGTTCTATTCAAATCAGGACAAATCAAATACATTTCCAATGTATCCTCAAGAAAAGGTAGAAGGACAGAATGGGTAGAAGGACAAAATTAGGCTCAGAATGGGTTTGGGTACATGTTCAAAAAAGACAAACTATAGAAGCTTGTGAGATGTCTTAATAGATAAAGAAGCTTGCTGCCAAGCCTGTGGACAGGAGTTCTATCCCCAGAGCCCACATGTGGAAAGAGAACAAAAATTCCTGCAAGTTGCCCTTTGATCTTCAAATGCACACTGTGGCACCCATGTGCCCACAGACATAGATATGAATAACTTAATTAATTAAAATAAAATAAGACAAACTGTGTCCTCTAAGCAACCTTTTATGTAGAACCCTATATTTACTATCTTAGGTTCCTATGCACAGTTGTGGAACAAGCACCTGCAGATTCCTGGAAATACCCCTCCCTATGCTAAGGAAATCTTAGTTTTCAGGAATGATCTTCAATTGTACTTAGAGATTTTCTCCCACCATAAGATAATTAAGTACTGTGTTCTTCTTGTGATAGAACCGTGCTACTGCATGAAATTGAGATACTGTTTATGTAAATTAAGTATCCCTGGCGAATAAAACACATTCACCCTCGAAACCACTCCCATTGCCCAATATTTATAAATCCCTGGTTTTACATGAAATAAATGTGCAAGGTACTGCATGCTTTTCACCATGGCCACCTGTGACTCATCATTTATTCTGGGTGAGGGAGAGCTCCCCTCCTCCCTGGAGATTTTCTGTTGAACTTCCTTCAGTACCTGCTGGGCCTGGACCCCTCTTCAGGCCTGCTGGGCCCAAGCCTTACTGAACCTGCCTTCTGGCATCCTGGGCTTGGGCCTCACCAGGCCTGTATTTCTGCTGCAAGTCTACCAGGAACGGGCTTTTACCCACATCCTCTGCCATGCACAGCAGCTTAACCAAGGAGTTGTAAAATTTTGGTATCATCACAGGCTTCTGGAACACCTGAATTTCCACTGCCTCTGATGCCTGCATTATAAAAGAGCTAACTAATTGTGCTAACACTCCCTGGAAAACTTTTTCCACACCCTGGCCTATCAAACAGTGCCCTCTGCAGAGTACTCTAGCTGTTCCTGAGAGAAAAAGTAACTCTATCATGTGGTCGCTGTTTGTGCCAATAGCCACATCCCAAATTCCATTGGGTGGAGAAGAACACACAATTGGGCATGCATATGATTAAAATCAGATTCATTGTGGACAGGCATATATCAACTGTACAAAGGCGTATCTTACCCAAGCTTGTCAATCGAAATTCAGAGTTACTCATGCTATGTCCCTTAGCAACCAATTCATCCTTCTCTTGAACTCCATAAAATTAAGCTCCAAGCAATAGTAAGGACATTGAGTCCTCTCATTCATGTGGACTGCTGTCATTCTCCTCCCATTTTGCTTTTTGATAAAGTTTTCTTGCTACTTTTGCAATGTTTATGAGCCTTTACTTCCATTCCATGAATTGGCAGCCAAGAACCTGGAAACACCTAATACAAGTCCTGACCCTCAGTAACAGAAGTGTGGGCGAGAAATCCCCAGAACTCAAAGTGGTCTCATTAGGAAGTCCAATATAACATAGTCCATTCTGGGGCTAGAAATAATCTTAGTGTCTCAGCTCCCAAGGCACACATAAGGGTGGCCACACAATGACTTACCTCTCCTGTTCCCATGACCATGTAGGATAAACCTGAGACATTTGGAGGAATTGACTTCAGGTTGAGACCTGAGGGTGCTACTTCCATAAAGTCTGACCCCAAACACAAATGCCACCAGTTAATACTGAAATCTGCAGTTTTCAGGAAGGAAAGAAAGGAATGCTAAAATGAGAAATAGAGATTCCAGGAAGGAGGAAATGTTGGGAGAAAGTCATTGCTGGAACTCCAGCTGGAGTGGCTTCTATGTTTGATAACAATATTAATTAAGTTTGCCAGTGTTTTGGAAAAATAGAAAAGGTCTGAATTTCTGGATTGTTTTTGCTGTTGTTATTGGTTGTTTAGTTTTTCTGTTTTTTTAAAGATTTATTTAGTTTTGTTTATGTGAGTATTTTGCCTTCATGTGTCATATAGCACATGTCATAGTGCCTACATATACCAGAAGCCATCAGACTTGGTACTATAGTTAAAGTCCTTTGTAACTGGGAACTGGGAGTGCTGGCAACTGAATCTCGATCCTCCACAAAAGCAACAAGTGTTATTAACCACTGAGGCATCTCTCCAGCCTTTTGTTTTTTAATGCCAAATTAGAAGTTCTATAAAATAGAACTAAAGGTGATAAGTAGTCAGCCTTCTTTAGCTAGAATTTAAAAGGATCTTAAATTATGAAATTACAAGTTTAAAAAAACATTAATTATAATTAGTTAATTAATTAATTAATTAAAGTAAAGTATTTATTTCCAAGCAAAGAATATATGAAGACAACACTGGAAGAGTAAAGAATATTGCAAGAAGTTTTGTGAAAAATAATATTTAAATATATTTTAGTTAAAACTTAATACACTGTTATAAGACTAAAGCACTGTTTTCTATTTACAACAATAAAGTTTTACCTGTGTTGGAAAAGTATAAGAAAAGAATTTTGTTTTAGCCTTTGGCTGAATGGGGCAATTGAAACCTGAATATTAGGGTTGACTCAAATGCCTCTGACTGGAAGATATAAAATGTCCTACATTAAGTTTGTAGCCTTCCTCTGCTGAAAAGCTATTACCTCAGTCGTAAGGAAAAAATTCTATTAGAAAAAATTATTCCTCCTTAGGACAGCTCTACTTAAGGAGCTTGCTTCCTTGATAAGTATTTAAACCTATTTGTTAAAGTTGGCCTACCTGCAGTACAGTATTTTCATTATGCCTGTGATCTTCAACCCTCTAGAGTGGTTGAAGGAACAAATAGCACTATTAAAAAGTGAGTTGGGAAAACTGACCAAAGCCTTCAGTGTCTTTAGTCAAAGATACTACCATTAATACTCCTAAACCAGAGACCCACCGCATTTGGAAAATATCACTGATTTTATAGCACAACTACTGGGCATGCTATGAAAATGGACAAAGCACTATATGAACCATCAGTGCTAAAGAGGGACAGGTCAAAATATAACAAGGAATTTGTAATAGTGGTATTTTAATTGTGGTATTTCAGTTTTGTTTACAAAGACTTTCCCTACTGAGCTTCTGGGAGAGGCGGGGCAATCGAGCAATAGCTAATGATACCTGGTGGTTTCTGTCAAGTGGAAAAGATAGCACAGTAACGACTCCCTTCAGCATGGATGGAAAGGACCCTATCAGGTCCTGTTAACCACCTCCTGTATTAAAAAGTTCCAGGAGATAAATGTGTGGGTTCAGTTCACCTAAACTTGTGCTGCTCCCTCTGAGGATGCATCTTCACATATTTCAGAAGAACTGGGTGGCACTCATCTTCAACTGCATGGGTAACTGATTACCTCAAATTAACTGAATTCCAAACTGCTCTGACATTTCTGCTCTCCTTCTTTTAACTTTAGGTCTTTAAAAAAAATTGTCTGAGATATCTGGAATTCATTTTTGTGTGGTTTCGTAAATGGCAGGAGGGATCCTGGAACTAACTTCTGGATGGAGAACAAGGGTTCTGTTTCCCTCAGGGGCAGCAAGGGCACTTTAGGGTGAGGCCTATGAGTGCTAGGCTGGGGTATGGAACGAGTTTCCACGGAGTGTTACAGTTTAGCTCTTTTGGAATGATATCGCTGGTAGCAGCAGAAGCTCAGGCATTCCAAAGCCTATGGAGATACCAAAGTGTTACAGCTCTTGGTTAAGCTGCTGTGCTGAACATGGCAGAGGTGTGGGCAAAAGCCCGTGCCTGCTCAGCCTGCAGCCAAGACACAGGCCTGGCAAGATCCAGGCCCAGCGAGGCCCAGGCCCAGCAGACCAGAGGACAGGCCTGGTGAGATCCAGCCTAGTAGGAGATGAACGATGAATTTCAGATGGCCATGGTGGAAGGCCGGTGGTATCATGCAGCACAGAACCTCAGCATCACGTTTATTTCAAATTGGGGATTTATAAGCCTTGGGCAGTGAGAGGGATTTCAAGAGTAAATGTATTTATTTGCTGCGGTCAGGGAGTCATGGTTACTTGATTTGCATGTAATGGTTTACGGTGTTTCATTTTCCATGCAGTAGCATGGTCCTATCACCATGAAGGAGAACATAATACTTCACGATTCTATGGGTGGGCGGAAAATCTCCAGGTAAAGGCAAAGGTCGTATGGAAGGTTAAGGCACTAGGGCATGTTAGCATAAGGTGTGTATCTCCAGGAATAGATAGCTAACTGAACCCATTTCTGTATTCTTCTCTGAGGACTATGTGGTGTTTCTTACAAAATCTAGGGTCACCCAGATCAAGGTGGTTGGGATGAGGGGCGTCATTAGAACCTCGCCAAGAAAAGACAGTCTACCATCATAGATCAAACACAGATAAATTGCTATCCAGAGATGGCAGACTTCAATGTAACCCAGCAAAGCCCCACAATAGATGTGCCAGGTAGCTTTATGTCAATTCAACACAAGCTAGAGTCCTTTTAAAGGAGGGGACCTCAATTGAGAAAATGTCCCTACCAGACTGGCTTATGGGCAAGCTGGTGGTGCGTTTTCTTGATTTATCATTGATGTGGGAAGGGCAACATTGAGCACCACCCCTGGGGTGATGGCCCTGGGTGCTATAAGAAAGCAGGCTGAGCAAGCCAGTAAGCAGCACTTCTCCATTGTTTCTGCTTCAGTTCTTGCCTCCAGGTTCCTGCCTTGAGTTTCTGCACCAACTTCACTAGATGATGTACTACAAGCTATATGTTGAAATAAACCTTTTCCTCCAGAAGTTGCTTTTGGTATTTTGGTGTTTTAGCATAGCAATGGAAACCTAAGACAGGAGGAATGATGCTTATCTTTGTCTTAGAAAAACTACAGATGAGGATGTTTATTTGATCAATTGTGTTTCTGCCTTCACTGTCTGCTTATTTCCTGTTTAAAAAGATTCAATTTTTTTTCGATATTTTCATAGAAGAATGTTCTGATTCATGTTTTAGCAAAATTTGAAAAAAAACCTACACTTTTTAGATTGGAACATATTTATTTTAAATCTTTCAAGAGGAACTCGAGTTGAGGAATGCCTCTATTTTAGATTCAGAACTTCTGTAGCCCAAAACAATAGATTTTCTCACAGCTATTATAAAGAAAAGCACATTGGCTATGTCCAATAATGTAGATTTCTGTGTTGCCATTGATACAGGGAATGTTAATATACAATGAATTTCTGGAAATAATGGTCAATCTTTTGTAGCTGCCTATATTTCTCATCACAGCTTAATCTGTCCTGATGACATGTCCCTGCCTTATAAATATGGCTAGGTATGCCATACCATGGGACCTCTCAAAACTTATAAGCCACACAAATCCCAGTTTATAGAAGTAAATTTGTGGACTCAAATTGCAGATGTGCACATTCCTAACAGGCCTGGAAGGCTCTTTGAACCTTGGCAGTTTTCCATCTATCTCAGAATAAATGTGATGATATAGCTCTTGTTAGGAATAGCCAAAGAATTGCATTGACTCTATTCCAATTATGCAAAACCAATCAGCCTCCAAGGCAACAGCCTTCATGGTGTGTTTATCAAAGTTGGCCAAGTACCAGGACCAAAGAAGACCTCTCTGGGGTTATAGATACTGGACAAGGAATTTTAGTATGTTTGGAAATTGTTTATTATAATACAAAGAAATATTTTAGAAAAGTATTCATGTTCAAAAGTAGGTCATAGAGAAAGAATGTTATTTTGAAAAGAGAGAGAAAATGGGTTAATTTGGAATATAAGAGACTGTAGGCTAAGATCGCATGATTCCAAAGTAAATGTGTCTAAAAGGTGTTCCATAATATAGCAAGAATTGGAAAAAACACTAGGCAATACTCACAGTAAGGATCAAGTAAGCAGTATTACAAAGTAATTCCTTTTAAGTCTCATTTCCTTTAGTGATTAGAGAGTGAAAAGATAAGGTTTTATGCCCTCCAATATCTAGGGGAGTGCAATATCTTCTAAGTCTGGTCTCCCATCCCTGCCTCTAACACTAACCATATTTGGTACATGCAGAAAGGATGGATACCATATATCTGCCCCTTTAACTCCAAGGGCCCTAAGGTCCTCTTCACTCTTCTAATTTCCTTGAATATCTTCCTATTTGATCCTTCTCACATCTCATCTCCTAAGGATAGGGAGATATCAATTTTCCTGGTTCAGGGAAATTCTTATTCCTTGGAAGCCTGAACTATTCTATCTTCACACCCCAGTCCATTCTCTACACTCATGCCTGTAGTCTCAGTTTCTACTTTGTGAAACCCCAAACAAGTCCCCTCCATCTCTTATCTTATACAGCAACACAGCAGTCTCCTGCTTTCTGCTTTTCACTTCCCTCCCAAGCCTCTGCTCTGTTATTCCTTGAGTCAGTCAGAGCCCTGATTCTGATTTGTATTTTAAACTTACCTGCCTCTCAGCTCACCAAGAGAGAATCATCACTCCTCCATATCTACTCTCTGCACTTCTCACAGGCACCTACATCCTCCTCAGACACTTATCTTTGCTTGCCTGTACTGGGATCTTAACACAGTAACAAGATGCCTTGGTGTTAGAAGCATGACACCCACCCACTCATCTGTGAACTGAAGTTCTCTGAAGAAGCCACGTTTATACTGTAATCTTGTAGACTGATTAACTATTGACTGATTGATTGAGGTACTGAATAGGATTTCACAATTGTGGAAAGATGAAGTTTTGCAAACTGAGGGCCAGCTTGGGCTATCTTTAAGTTTCCTTTAAATACTATTTGTGGGCAGCTTTTCTTTGAGAAGTCCCTACCCACATTCTCCAAATGTGCCATACTTCCGTCTTGAGTGCTTTTCTTCCTTCAATCTTAGTGAATAAAATCTATTAAAAATTCTTAATAAACTCCAATTCTGCTAACAAAAACAATTTATGCACAACGTATATTTGAACGAACATCTTTGTGAAACTTTTGTAATAACTGTGCCTCTTGGAACTTCCTTTCTCTGGCTTGGGCCCAGGCCCTGATGTTTCCACCATCTCTAACATAGCATCCCCTTTTAGGAGAATGTTATAAGATCCCACCAGAGATGACCACTCAGACACAGCTTATAGCCAATTGAAAGTCTTTGTTTCAGTCATCTAGGACTACTCTCCGGTAGACTACTCTGAAGATCCAAGTATAACATGGGGTTAGCTGGGGCATCTTGACTTTGGGTTCCTAGAATAGGGCTAGGTAATTTTCCAGTGGATTTTCCAGCAAGGAGATCAAATCTTAGTTAAACCTAAAATAGTCTCAGCAAGAATACAAGATGGAGAAACCTATGTATTGCTATGCCCTGACAAAGGAATAAGTGTTTAACATGTAATAATGTGGTATGCATTTCTAAACAAGGCATGTCAATCTACAGCTATGCTTTTTAAAAATTAATATACTAGTTAGCTGCATTCCAAATAAGTAAATTGCCTGGTAAACACCTTAAAGCTCAATAAAGTTGAGAGTGAGAGCAAGAGCAAGAGGCAGAGCATTGGAATGAGTTAAGTTTCTGAGGAGAATTAGTAGATTCCCTTTCCTGGGTGAGCAAGATAAGGAGCACCAAGTTCTTCAGTATTGTGTACTGACCACATCTGAGGCCAAACTGAGAAGATTTCTAGAAACCCTGACACTTTAAATGGCTTCCTTGAATATGGGAAGCTTAGAAAGTTGACCAGAGGAAGTTTACTATCTAGTTTATGTTCCCTTAGACTAAACTTACTCAACATCTGCAAACAGGAACTGACATCTTTTAATTCAACCCTTCCTTTTCAGTCACATTTTGACAGAACACAGGGGACTGGTAGAGTCCATAGAACATCCCTCCCAGTCCCCAGCTTGTGGACATTGTGAACAATCCTATGTTAGCCATGCCGGGCTTTCATCCTGAATTTTCAAAAAACTTACCATGAATCACTGCAGTTGTTCAGATCAACAACTCATATCTCCCTTGCTCTTCTTTTAACCATCTGAACTCATAAAGCTGTGTGTGAGCCAACCTGAAAATGTGACATGCTGTTAAATCTCACCTCATTGAAACAACACTGATTCTTCCATTGACTTATCTTCTCTACAGAAATATGTTATGTGTTATAAAAAATGAGCTGTGGCAATGGGCCATGTGCCAAGCATAACAATGTCCTAGTCCAGATGGAAATGAGGGAATTGAGACAGAACCTGGACCACTGTGCTCATACAGAGTCCCATGGTATACTACTTGCTTTTGTTTTGGCAGTGTCATGGTTATGGCTGGCCCGGCACTCAATGTCTGCACCAAGATGGTCTTGAAATCTCAGTGAACTTCCTGCTTCTGCTTCTTGAGGGCTTGGATCACATTTGCATACTACTATGCCCTGGAGGGGACCTTGAGAACATCTGTGGCATCTTCATTTCGCTAGGGAGGCTATTGACTTGTTCAAGATCACACAGCCAGTAAAAATTAGCCTAGGCCCTTATTCTTTCAATTATCAACTTTTTTTGCTCCAGGTTGCCTTTTGTCGTCAACAAAGTTCTCCCAGATATAACTATAAACCTCTAATGAACTTGACAGGCTGAGTAAAAAGACACCCAGGAATTGTCACCCACGTGTATGGAGGAGCTACTCTTTGTAGTTAAGCCAATTGACTGGCTCCAGTCACTTGCAGTCAGGGAGTCTTTCTAGCATAGCTGATTGGAGAAGTCATGGCATGTACAATGTGTCAAGTTAGCTAAGGCCTTGGGTGTCAAGAGGTTAGCTGAGCTGTCCTATGCACATGTAGTTCTGGGAACTGACTGCACTAAATTCTATTACTAAATTCTTCTCCTACTGACTGGTAGGATCATATGGAAGACAGTAGTGAGGACATGCAGCTCAATTCTTGGCCAATATCTGGCTCTCAAACAGCCTTAGAGCAACAATGAAGCCCCACCCCCCCAAATGTGAATGCAGTGTGTCCATGGCTTACTTGCTCTGAGCCTTGAGAATCAAGAGGTCTCAGAGAGAGAGAGAAATAAAAACACTCTGAGGCTCTTTCTTCTCTGGACTCTTGTTTGAGCATTGATGAAGACTTCACATGCCCAGTCATTTGCATATAATAATGTGGACAAGGAAGAAAATTTCTGACCATGGAATGTTCTGTCAAAAGCTAAGATGAAATAATTATTTCCCAGCTTGTAAAGATCCCTAGGACAGATTGTTCCTTTGCCTCCTGGAAACTGGGTCCATTCCAGGTAGAAGCACATTTTTAACCCTGGCAGGCAGATCTCCTGGGCTACCACTGCCAATCACAGTAGTTCCGGGCTTTAATATACAGGCAACAGCTGCCTGAGGTTTTCCTCCCCTACTTTTGGTACATTTCATTTTCAACCTGTTACAAACCAAAAAGGTTCCTTTGTCAAGTTATGTTTTATAACCATTTGGGGGATTTGGGGGCAGAGACCAGCATTATCGTCTCATTGAGCTTTCATAAACTGCAGACATTTCTTTCTGCCCCGAAGAATCGAATCTGTCAGGCTAGGAAGCCTTAAAGGCTGCATAGTCATGTTCCAATGATTTATGTGCTTGCCAGAATTCATCTTCTTCAGCCCAGTTTCAACACATGGCACATAAGAAATCAAGAGTCTGCTGGGAAGTACTCAGAAATCAGCAGCTTCTCCTCAGCCACACTTCCCACATAGTTGTCCCTTGTCAGAGAGGTACCTCTGATCATAAACTGACTACAGGATCCAGGCATGAAAATATGTCAAATCTCTTTACTTGACATGATGACTTAGTATGCTTTTCTTGATAAAATAAAATTTCTGATCCTAAATAGATTTTGAAATGGATTTGTTTAGTTTGTGTTCTGAATTCTGAAAAGTTCACCATTTGTGGACCAACTCTCTGGCAAAGACTGTATCACACACAGCCCATCGGATAATATCTTATGGTTATCTGGCAGAGGTACACACAAAAGTGGTACATGGAAAAGAAAAGAAAAGTGAACATGACTCTCACAACAGCTAACTTTTTTCTACAAGGAAAAGCTGCTTTTCTCCGTTCATGAGTGTCTGGTCCCATATTCTAAACACTAGGCTGATAGAGGCCTCTCTCAATCCTGCTTCAGCTCGCTTCCAGGACCAGCCTTCAAAATGAGTATTCATGGGGACAAGCCACATTCAACTCTTATTCTCTAAAGTCACTAAATCTGAACGCTGAAGACATTCTGATTCACTTGGTTTTAAATATTTCTCATCACTGAAAAAAAATGATTTTAAATGAAATATTTATATCAATATCCTAGTTAGCTTAATTATAAACTCAAAACAGCTTAGAGTCATCTGAGAAAAGAGTCTCAATTGAGGTCAGATTGGCCTGTGGGCATATCTATGGAGAATTGCCTTGATTGTTAGTGAATTTGAGAGTCCAGCCCACTCTGGGCAATACCATTGCCTTAGTAGGTAGTCTTGAGCTATATAAGAAAGCTAGCTAAGTATGTGCTAGTGAACAAAGTTCCTTCTTGAAGCATAAGCCAAATAAACTCTTTCCTCCCCTAAGTTGCTTTTGATCATGGTGTTAATCAGTTTAATGGAAAGAAACTAGAACAGAATTTGGAACTAGAGAAGGGAAGTGGTGCTGTGGTAAAGTTAGCCATGTGGGGTTTTATGATTTCAGCCTGTTTTGTTGGAAGACTATGGAGGATTTGGGAGATTTGGACAGGAAAAAAGTCAAAGCATAACGGGCTGTTCTTGTGAGAGCTTGAAAGATATGAGTTCTGAGAGAAATGTGGACTGTGGGAGGTCAGACTTGTGAGGTTTCAGAAGACAGAAAGAACTCTGGCTGAATTGAGCCGACAGCCATTTGTGTAATACTTTGGTTAATACTCTGTGTGTGTGCTCATTATTTGGGCCTACAGGAACAGCTGTGCTTGATAGGCAGTCCATCCCATTGAGGTAAAAATCATATATATATATATATATATATATATATATATATATGTGTGTGTGTGTGTGTGTGTGTGTGTGTGTGTGTGTGTGTATGTATGTATGTATGTATGTATGTATGTATGTATGTATGTATATATATATATTCCCACTGGGTCAAGAGGAACATGTTCTCTCAGTGTGGGCACAGAGAAACTGTGGTCCAAGCGAGCCAAGGCTACATCTCAAGCTGGCAGCTGAACTTGGCAATGTGTGAGAGTTACCGTGTAGTACTGATTTTGAAGGCACGAATGCAGTAGGATTGAAGGGTCATGGAGAGACGCTGACGTTTAGAACTGTGTGACAGGGCTTGTGCTCCTGAAGAGAGGCCAGGAGGAGCCATTAGTGAAGATGCAGCCTCAATTTCCCTAGAAACCCCATGATGTTGGAGATGGCAGGCCTGAGGTGTGGGGTGCAGTCTAAGACAAGCTATGTGTGCTCCAAGTGCTAGATATGGAAACGTAGGACTGTCCAAGCCCAAGCCCCCTCCTTTATAACTCTTTAAAGATTAAGAACAAGACAGTTGAAAACTTTAGCACAATCCCATAGTCCTCACACTTAGGAAGGAAGATTGCAAGTTTGAAGCTAGGCTGTGCCATTTTACAAGACTCTGTCTGAAAACAAACAAAACTTTTTCTATGAATACAAACTTCAAATCTCAGGGTATATTTGTACCTCAAACAGTCAAAATATGTTGTAAGAGATAAGTAATAGATCCATTTGCTTTTAAAACATTGTTTAATGGTTGTGGGTAATTTCCTACATGTATGTCTTCACACCACATGTATGCAGTACCTACGGAAGCCAGGAGATGACATTGGATACCCTGGCAATGGAGTTACAGACAGTTGTGGGTCATCCTGTCAGTATTGGAAATCAGACTTGGGTCCTCTTGAAAAGCAAGCTCTCTTAACTGCTAAGCCATCTCTCCAGGCCTCCCCTCTTTGCTTTAAAATAAGACTGCAATCACAAAACAAAATCCAGCAGAGAACAGTGTTAAAAATTCACAGATAAATTTCAATATAGTCTCTGTATAGTTTGTTTTCGTTGCTGTGATAAAACACCATGACTAAAAGTGACTTATAGAAAGAAATGGCTTTATTTTGACTTACAGTTCCAGAGGGAGAGTCCATCATGACAGGAGAAGCATGGCAGCAAGTATCTGCATCAGGAAACTAAGAGACCACATCCTCAACCACAGGCAGAAAACGGAGCAAACAAATTGGAAGTAAGGCAAAATTATAAACCCTCCAAGCCCTCCCCTAGTGATGTATTTCTCTAGCAAATCTTCATGTCTTATGTTTCAGAACAGCCCCAAACAGCACCACCAGCTGGGGACCAAATGTTCAAATATATAAGTCTATGGAGAGCATGTTTTTCATTCAAAAAACCACAGTGTGGTGTATGGATGTGGTGGTGAACACCTGGAAATCTGGAAGCAAAGCTGCTAAGGAGTTTGGGACCCCTGGGAAAAGACCATAGACTCAATCCATCTTTTATACTAAAAGATTTATTGATTAGCTGCCAGCAGAATGACAGTCTTAAAGCCCAATCTCAGGAATGTCATGAAGGAAGGGTGTGGGGAAGCACATTTAAGGAAGAAAAAAAACATAAGAAGACCTTCAATATCTACTTAAGAAAACGAAAACTGATCTATTTTGCAATGCTAAGTGGTTAAGACAACTCAAAACTCTCCTTGGGTTTCTGTGCAAGCAAGTTACAGAAGCCAAAAAAATGCAGTTAGTCATATCATAGCAAGTAGATAGTCACAGCTAAACATTTCTCGGTGGGTGGGTGGGGGGCACTGACTCAGGGTTACTGGGAATTTATCTTCCAGTGAAGAAAGTATGAGACAAATGGATAGTGGGTGCCAAATGGATGTCTAGGATAAAATGGAGTTGCTTTAGCCATCACAAAGCAAGCCCAGCTTGAGCTACATACCTAGACTTGATGATGATGATAATAATAACAGTGATAATGTGATTGTTATTATTTATTAATAATAAGGCATAGAGAAGGCAAGAGGAAGGAGAGAGAGAGGAAGGGAGAGAGGGAGGGAGGAAAAGAAGGAGGGAGAGAGAGAGGGAGAAATTATAAAATGTGTCCCACAGAAAGCCTGACAGGACACTCAGCCTTCAGTCTCTCTTCCACCCTTAACACTGATTTAACATCAAGAGTTCTCACTGCTATATGTGGAGTATATGTAAGCTCATATATGTGAGTGCTTTTGTTTTATTAATGCATAGGTTTCTAGGAACAGAAGCAAACCACTGTACCCCTCCAGAGGCTGTAGGGCCCAGTCCATCATTCATGAGCATGTGACAGTGCCTGTCCTCCCAGCTAAATCAAGAGCTTGTCAAATGCTACTCAGAACCAGTTGAGCAGACATGAACCCACCTCCTACAACTTTATGGTGCTCTACTTTGCCACTCTGAGCCTTTCTCCTCTTTAAGTTAATGGAATAACAGTATCAGATATCAGCATTTCCTAAGTGTCTGTTCATTACATTTTAAAGCCACCTTGTAGGAGGCACTATTGGTAGCTTTTACATATGGTGAACTGATAATTTAAGTAACTTATCCACAGCAATGTACCACAATCCTGGAATTGAATCAGGGCATTAGGTATGTTAACATTCCTAACTTTGAAAGGTCAATATCTCTGAAGGCGGCACCTAAGATACAGAAGTTGATGCTCTCTCCTGCTCCCCTGGTATCCCCCAAAGAGGCAGACCAATCCAGGCTACCAGCACTGATTATTGATGGTTGTGTGAACATGCAAAGATGATATAACATGGAGTCAGCAGAAGAATACAGGCTCTGCCCAGCCTATAAGATAAGCTTCTTCTTCTGGGCCTCTTTAAGTCTCTTCTACTACATTTGTGCAGTAGAATTAACTGTAGTACTATATGGATATTTCTCCAAGATGCATGTGTGGCATGCTTAGGGCAAGGCCACTGGTGTAGCAAATGTCCAGTGAGTGATCCTGCTGGTGATTGCTTGTGCCTCCTGAACATGTATTCCTAATATGATAATTCATGCTTTGTACTATACAGCAGAATAATCAGAACTTGACGGAGGCAAGTCTACTACTGCAAGTCTGTCTCACTACCTGAAATGGGAATCCTTCCACAAGAGGACAAGAAACTCTAGAAAATCCAGATACACAGAGTTCTTGAATGCTGGAGAATCCACGGGCTCAGAGATCTTTAGCGAAAACATCCATTGCATTCTTTAAAGTTACAAGAAATGTCCACTGCTGAAGTCACAGATGGGCTTTGACCTTCCTAAAATAAGAGCATGGTGCCAAATCCAATGAAAGGGTCAGCCAGTGTTTTCTTTGTTCCTCCAATTGCCATGGAAATTTCCCATGCAACCACCCTTTTTAAGAGGCTGTGTTCCCTGCAAAAATGACTAATATGTACTGAGTTCTTGCCAAAGTAAAGTCACCTTCCATATGCTTTTCCTACTTTCCTATTGTATTAACATGACTGCTATTATTATTTCATTTTATAGTTGAGAGAAATAGAGCTTTGAGGGTTGTCCAAATCTACCTAATCAAATTAAGTTTGATTTCCTGTCCCGTCAACTCTTGTTCAATTCCGAAGTCTAATTCCCCCACTTAGAGCAACACCAGGTCTTAAAGTCATTACATCAGCCCCTTATTTTTGCCTATGCCACACACCTACATTACATGACTCTCCCTTAAAGTGACCTGCATGGGCTGATGAACTAAATGTCAGCTATTGTATTTGCCAATGTAAAAACAGGGGGATCCAAATATTATTAATTTGAGTTAGTGATTTAGTTTATTATAATGTAATTTTTATTTAATTTGTTATTATTTTTCTGGAGCCAAATGTTAATAAGCATGGTCTAAGAAACATGGATTAAAGTTGACTCAAACCCCATATTTCAGCATGATAACCATTTCATGAAGTTTTTCTTTATTAACAGAATACAACAAGGTAATAAATCAAAAGCATTTTAAGAATACATTGGGTCAGAGTTTTTTGTGAGTGGGTTGGTGCTCCCCTCCATCTGCTAGGAGACTTGTCTAGTTAGGTTTCCTCTTCTGGCCTCTGCTAGTAGGAGTCTCTGCTTGAGTCCTCCTCATATCCTCCCAGGAGCCTACCCTGACCTAGGTCTCCAGCTTGTCACAGAGATGTCTCCACCCTCAATTTCTCTGTTCTCTACAAGTCTTCTGTCCTCTCTTCTCTGCTCACTGCAGGGCTGATATCCACCCTCATATTGCTCTGAGCTTCCTCTCTTACATTGTTCCCTCTCTTCACCCACTTCCCCTATCTATTTTATTTCCCTTCCAAATGAGATTTACGCATCCTCCCTTGGATTCTCCTTTTTAATTTCTTTGGGTCTGTGCCTTGTAGTATGTTTATCCTATACTATATGGCTAAACTCCACTTATAAGTGAGTACATACCATGTGTGTCTTTCTGGGACTGGGTTACCTAACTCAGGCTGATCTTTTCTAGTTCCATCCATTTGCCTGCAAATCTCACAATTTCTTTGTTTTTAATAGCTTAGTAGTATTCCATTGTGTAAATGCCACAGTTTCTGCATCCATTCTTCAGTTGAGAGACATTTAGGTTGTTTCCAGATTCTGGCTATTATGAATAAAGTTGCAATGAACATAGTTGAACAAGTGTCCTTGTTGTATGGTGGAGTGTCTTTGGGTAAATACCCAGGAGTGGTATAGCTGGGTCTTGAAAAAGAGCTATTTCCAATTTTCTGATAAAGTGCCAGATTGATTTTCAAAGAAGTTGTGCAAGTTTGCACTCCCACCAGCAATGAAGGAATGTCCCCTTTTCTCCACATCCTCACTAGCATGTGCTTGAGATTTTGATCTTAGCCAGTCTGATGGATGTGAGATGGAATCTCACATTTGTTTTGATTTGCATTTCCCTGATGATTAAGGACATTGAGCATTTCTTTAAGTGCTTCTCGACCATTCAAGATTTCTCTGTTGAGAATTCTCTGTTCAGTTCTATGTCCCACTTTTTAAATTGGGTTATTTTGTTTATTGGTGTTTGACTTATTGAGTTCATTATATATTTTGGATATTAGCCCTATGTTGGAGGTGAAGATCTTTTCCCAATCTGTAGGAATAAAGATAGAACAGATAGATCAGAGACTGAGGGAATGTCTAACCAGTGCCTGGCCCAAACAAAGAACCTCTTAGTGGTGAGGGCAAGACCTGAGACTATCAACCATACTCTGCTAAGTTTGAAGACAGGAACCTATCAGAGCTGTCCCCCGAGAGGCTTTACCCAGTAATGCCTCAAAACAGATGCTGAAACTCACAGCCAAACATTGGGTGATGAGATGCATAGGGAGTCTTGTGGAAAAGTGGGAGGAAAGAGAAAATGACCTAGAGGTGAGAGGAGCTCCACAAGAAGACCAGAAGAGCCAACTAACCAGGACCCAGAAGGGCATGCTGAGGCTGAAGTATCAACCAACGGCCATGCATGGACTGGACCTAGGCCCCACTACAAAGCCGCTTAGGCTTCATGTGGGTCCTCAAGTAAGGAAAGCAGGTACTGCACTTGACAGGGACTCTCTTGCCAGCTTTTCAATCACTTCTCACAGGTGGGACTGCCTTGCCAGACCACAGGGGAAGAGGACATGCTCAGTCTTGATGCAATCTGATGAGCTGGGGTGGATAAGAAAGGGGGCTTACTTTTTTGAGGAATACTGGAGTTGGGAGAGGGATGGTTGAAAGGTGGAACTGGGAGGCGAGGAGGGATGGGGCTACAACCAGAATAAAAATAAATAAAATAACAAAATAATAAAAATAAAATAAATAAATAAATTTAAAAAGAATACATTGGCAGAAACATCAGATAGGCAGGCCAAAACACAATATGGAAGCCTCTGATGTAGGCATCAGATGCTATCTGATGACATTCCTTGGCTTTGTATTTGCAGGAAGTCAGGGCTCTATTTGAATATTCCTGTTTGTGTATTACCTGAAAGTCACAAGAATGGATTTTAGGACAAATGCACAGCTGCTACAGTAACTAAAGCTATCATGAGATAATTTGGCTCCAGGCCTACAGCACTGCAGCTCTCCAGGATCAGAGAAATGAGAGCTCATGGGCACTCTCCTTCAAAGATGTCATTTTGAGCTTTTTCAAAAATATGATCTTTGTTTATGATAGTTTGGGGACATCTTTCCATTGTCTAAATCAAGCTTTTAATCAGTAAAATACAGGCAGGATTTTAGCATCATAAGGAAAGAAACATTTTAAAATTGGTTTATTTTTATTGTATGTGTCTCAGTGTTTTTCCTCATGTGTGTATGTATGTGTATCATGTTTATACTTAGCAGTTGTAAAGGTGTTGAGTCCCCTGGAACTGAAGCTGCAGGTAGTTCTAAGTCACTGTGAGGGTTCAGGGATACTCACAAGAACAACAAATGCTCTCAACCACTGAGCCATCTCTCCAGTCCCAGGTCAACAGATTATTTTATAGTTAATTATTCTGTGAGGTAAAACAGGTGCAATTTTATTTGAGTCTTTAAATACATTTTGGCTGCTTCCCAATCTTAAATCCTCTCTCAGAAACTACATTTGGTGTGGTGGCATGTAATTGTAATATCAGCACGTGGAATGTGAGATGCTAGGGTTTTGAGTTGTAGCCAGCCAGGGCTATATAGCTGAACCTTTCACAAAAAAACAAAGGGATGTTGAGATAGCTCAGCAAGAAAAACTGCTTGCTGCCAAGGCTGATGATCCCTGAGCCCTACATGATAGAAGGAGAAAACTGACTTGCAAGAATTTTCTATGGCATATGTGTGTTTGTGAACATACACAAATAAGATAATAATAATGTAATTCAACACTAGAAAACAAAGCAATGCATGTTTATTTCCACTGCTTTCTAAATCTGATGAAAATCTGTACTATAATGAGCAAAAGTTGTGTTCTCCCTAGAATGTATTGAACTGCACATTAACAAAACCTCAGTCACTCTGCTCAGGCTACAAAGGGTCTCCATCTTCTGCGGCAGGCAGAATAAAATAGAGAGCTTCCCAAAAGTGTGTGATTTTGATTCAAAACAGCATTTTAAAGACTCACGCTGTGTGTGCTTTGCTTTTTTTGTGTGTTTGTTTGCTTGTTGTGTGATCTTGGCCAAGATCTTGGCCTGGGCTCCACTCTTGGGCCCTGAATGGCTGTTGATGCAGGCACTGAAATGTCACCAATTCCAGTATACAGAGAATAAAAAGTAACTACTTCTTCCATATACATTTGTTTATGTTTTTCCACTTATTTTTACAGTGGAGGGGGCCTGACAATCTTCCCGGTTTCCTTTGCAGTTTTTTCTAAATGCTTAGGGGTTTCTACACCTCCCCTATAAGCTGTTTACTTGAAGAAGGGTTCCCTTTCTTAGTCACTCCTTGTTAGTGGCAGGATCAGGCAGGGCATGATATATCCATTTGGACAGTGAAATAGGAGAAAGGATGACCATTGTTGTGGAGGGGAGGTGGTCAAAGAGAAGTATCTCATGTAGCTGTACAAGGAAAAGAGCATCCTGCCATGGGTAGCAATACAGATGAGGCTCAATGATGTGATGGCAAAGAAAACATGGCTGACACAGAAAGGTGAGTATTGCCAAAAAGTACATATATTTAAGGTATCCAGCATGATATTTGTTGATTGGATTTGGGAAGAAATGGCTCTGGAGGTTTTGATTTTGCCTGATTAGATTTGGGAGACAGGCTCTTACCATATAGCCCAGATTGACTTGAATCTTCCTGCCTTAACTTTGAGTACTAGGAGTACAGTCATGTACCATCATACCCAATTACAGTATGGTTACTTTTTGTTCTTGTTTTCACTTCTGTTAGTGATTGTTGTAATTCTTGTTCTTGTTGTGAGATAATATCTTACTGTCCCTGCCTGGCCTGGGATTTGCTGTGTAGACCAAGCTGAACTAGAATTCAGAGTGACTTGCCTGCCTCTGCCTCCCTAATGCTTGTCTTAAAGGTGTGAATCACCATGTCCAACTTGAAGCCCTGTTATATGTATTCTCTGTGAAATTATTACTAAAAGCAAGGAAAGTAGCATATTCGTTGCCTAAGATTTCAGTGTTAATGTCTGTGTGTATGTGTGTGCATGAACACAGGCCCTTGTGTGAGCAATGAGAACACCTGACCTCTACTCTTTTGACAAATTTCCCACATACAAACATTCTTATAGACTATAATAACCAAACGTACTCAGTTTATGCCTGAAAGTTCAGACCTTGTGATCAACATCTCCAAGCTTTCCCCAAGCCCTGACCTCTGCAAGCACAATTCCACGCTCTGCTTCTGAATCTGACATTTTAGTCTTTTCATCTAAATGAGATCATGCAACACTTGCCCTCTGTGTCAGCCTTGGTCCTGCCATCATGCCTTCCAGCCTCATCCATGTTGCTGCCCATGACAGGATGCCCTTGTTATGATAAAGCTATTCAAGACACCTCTCCCTGATGCCCCCAACTACTATCCCTCCTCTTGTCTTATTGTCAAATGCAAATTTCATGTCCTTCCTGAGCCTGCCACTAGCAAGGAGAAAGGGATTTTCATGGTTGTTTTAGACCAGTGACATTCTTCCCTCAAGCATACAGGAAGCACATAGGAAATAATAATAAACAAACGTACAAACAAACTTAGATGAAACTGCAAAATAAAGACAAAAGTTCTTCAGGCTGTCTGTAGGTGCCCCATGGTTGTAATGACCACTGAGAGATTGCACTTTGTAACGTCCAGAACTTATAAATATGAAAGAGACATCTTTGAAAATTCAGATTCAAAATCCTGGAGAGTTTCTTTAAAATCAGCCAGATTACTTTATGGCTACAGTACAAAGAATTCCCCATAACAATTAAAATGAGACACCATGATTCAGCTAAGAGTAAAAGGTTGTGGAGAACAGAAAATGGCTAGCCAATTTAATGGAGAGGGGAGGGGCTATGCTAAGGACAAGGTAGAGCTCACAAAGCCAAACCTTGAAAATACCGCATCAGAAAATTGTAAACTGGTCTAGAGGCACAGCAGAGAACACTTTGGCAGCTTACCCTCTGGGCCCTCTTCCTGGCTTGGGAAGAGTAGTGAACCCTGACTCCATGCCCCCTGCCCACATCCCAGACAGCCCTCAAGGACTGAGACATGACTTCCCAAAGCAAAGTATGATTTCCAGTAGAAAGAGCTGAGAGCTAGGAACTCTTACAAGGAAACTTACATTACAAATGCCGCTGGGTAAAAAAACGGATTTTGACTCATCAAACCCACCCTTTGGACATGAGAAGATGAGGGTGTCATAGATAGTCAGGCTCTTTGGAAGCCTCAGAAGCTGAGCAACCAGCCTTAGATAGATACTGCTGGCCCTCAGGATGCCCATACACACACCTACTTCTAGGCGCTTCATTGGAGAGATGTTTGTTGGCCACTGTATTTACACCATCTGTAATGTGTGAGCAGTGACACTCTGTCTTTTGGGTCCATCATCAGCATGGCATGGAAAAGCAGAGTTACAAAGATCTAGTTAACCCTTGCCTCTATGAAAAGGAGAATAAAATCAACCATTTGCTCAAAGAATCAGTAAGACAAATAACATGCTTACAATCCTGCTGAGATCTCCCCACATCCCTCGTAATATGATAGAAACTAAAAACTAACACTGTGACCTGTCAGTCCAGTACTTAAGTGGATCAATCAAGAGCCCATCACTTTGGAGCCAGCCAGTAGCACACATGTACAGCTACTCTGGTAACCACAGCAACTTCTTTAAATCCCAGCCTAAGTCTGACTTTGTGATTAGTTGAAAAAAGAATTTTAAGGTAATTATGAGGTTCATAATTAACAAATAAGACTAGTTTATCTTCAAAATTAAACTTGTAAAAACTTAAGAAAAAAAAAGCAGTGGGCTTGAACTCCAAGGCACACACATATTGGAGATGTGCCAATATCACCCTGTACCTTATCCGTGGCATGTCAGAAGTGTAAAGTGGTTCAATATATGAGAGAGGCTTCTAGAATTTTTGTTTATTTAGTTTTATTTGGAGGCAAATTCTCACTGTGTAACTCAGTCTGCCTTAAATTCAGGATCCTTCTGCTTCAGACCTTCAATTACTGACTTTATTAGTCAGGAATCTCTAAAGGAACAGAACTGATAGAATTAATTAATTGATTAATTATTTACGAGCAAATGAATGAGTTAATGAATACACACATATATTGAATATACATGAATATATACATTTATGCTATATGACTATATATCATATCATTATGTACATACATATTTATTTATAGACATATTTAAAGGGAATTTTTTATAGTGACTTACAGGCTGAGGTCCAGCTAGTTCAGCAGTGGCTGCCTACTAATAGAAAGTTCAAGGACCCAGTAGTTGTTCAGTCCACCAGGCTGGATTCCGCAGATGATCTTCAGTATATGCTGGAATTCTGGAAAAGCAGGCTAAATGCCAGTAAAAGAAGGAACTTGCCAGAAAGTGCAAGCAGAAGCAGACAAAGAGCCAAAGCTTCCTGCTTCCACATCCTTTACATTGGTTGCCACTAGAAGATGTGGCCCAGATTTAAGGTATGTCCTCCCACTTCAAAAGATTCAGGAGAGAAAAATCTCTCAGAGGTGTGCCCAGCTGCTTGGGTTTTAGTTAATTCTAGATGTAATCAGGATGACAGCCAAGAACATCCGCCACACTGGCATTACACATAAAAATCACCATTCCTACTGTTCCTTGTTTGTTCCACACCATCCTCCAACTCCATTCCCTTTCCCTTGGGTAAAACTTTAACCATTTTGTCTCCAAAAGAGAACATCTTAGATTATCTGCTTGGCCAATTCACGGTATTAATTTTTCAGAGGTAAAATATTTCCTACACTCTGTGCAGCTGTAGTGATAGAGGGGATTATTGTTTCAGCTAGAATTGATTATCTAACATTTCGATGTTTCTGACTTGGCAAATGGTGTAAGGGAGCATCAGTCTTCCTGCTGGTAGAGTAAGGCCACATGGCCACCATTATTCAGTTCTTCACAGTTGGGCCATGATCCCCCACCACTGCTTGCCAAGGCTGAAAATAAATGATTTCAGATCCCCTCTCTTTATTTGCTATGCCAAGTCAAGATAATACAGTACTTCCTGTTCACATTTGTCTCTGAAGCACAGTCCCCTCAAGGGATAATATGTGGAAGTGGTAAAGACCTAGTGCTTCCAATTAATCAGGTTACGATTACTCATCCAAGAAATGAAAGAAAAATTTTAATATTTGGGAACTAAGTGAAATCTGTAGCCAGGTATGATTAAAATATACTCTCTGCTTTTAATTTAAATGGAAGGCTCCATTTTATTAGTCATCTAATTCTCTTTGTATTTCTCTTGCCAAGAATCCGTACCTATGGGGTGGTGGTGGGGTACCCCCAGAGTCCTCAGAAAAAGCTGAAGTTATGAATTATCAAATGAGAACTGTCAGATGAAATGGTTCTTTTCTGGGTATCAATAAGCATTGGGTTTTTGTTGTTGTTTTGTTTGGGGGAGATTTTGTTTTGTTTTGTTTTGTTTTCTGAGACAGAGTTTCTCTGTGTAGCTTTGGCTGTCCTGGACTTGATTTGTAGATCAGGCTCACATCAAACTCACTGTTATTCACCTACCTCTGCCTCCCCAAGCGCTTGAGTTACAGGTATGCACCACTACACCTGACTACATTGGGTTCTTAAATTTCCCTTGCTGTGTTCTGTACCCTGAGTCCTGTAGACCTATCTCTGTCCTTTGTTTCCAACTACAGAACCCAGAACTCTACTGTGGACTCTGAGGCACGGGACTGAGAAAGCCCATAGGCACCAGAACAGCTGCTTGTAATCCACGGGTGGTTTGATCAGGCTCTAAGCATCACTCCACTGCCTTTCTTGCCAAAAACCTTGATCAAAGCACTGTTCTGCCTTGGCCAAGAGATAAACTTGTACACCCTTTGAAGTCTGAGGAACAAACTAAGTAGAGACTGGATTTGTCCCCAGTAGTTAGTTTCAATACTTCATAAAAACAAAACAAAACAAACAAAAAAAAACCCACAAAACAAAGCAAAAGGCCTAGGTCTCTGGTTTCCAGGGAAATCATTATAATCATAAATGAAATACACTCATGAAGGTCTTCACACAAAAGAAACTGCAGACACCCACTGTCTGTGCTGGGGCTTGGCGCTTGTTGCCCATCAGTTCCGCATGCTTAGAAATCCTGTATATTCCCCTATAACAAAACATGTGCTGGGTGGCATTCAAGTACATATCCATTAGCCTTTGTCTCTTGCTCAGTTCAGAAATGTTGATGTAAAGCACAGCTCTCATCTCCTAGAGATGAGAGATTGTTTACTTTGGAGTCAAATATTAATAACCATGGCTCTAGGAACACATACTTAGGTTTCTTCAAATGCTATGATCCAACACAGATGCAGTGTCATGAGGTTTTTACAGTAACAAAGCAGAGAAGGTCTTAAGTTTGAATATATTTTAAATAGATGTATAGGACCACCTAGAATAACAGGGAAGCCTGACATTCCAAGAGACAGGCTTTTCAGATTACTAGATCCAGAATGGACAGCTGACTGCAGGTAGGACAATTTACCCTATCATGTATATGGGTCACAGTTTAACGAAACCTCACCTTCTACCCAGAGTAAGAGACACCCTTATTATGTAACATAAGGTGACAGGGCTGAGCTCTAGGGCTAGGACTACAGGGTCTCAATGGATGGAGAGATTAAATAAGATGCATGGGACCGTCAACAGATGCAACAGGCTTTATTTGCTTTGGGGAAGATTACAAGCTTTAGGCCCCAGATCATTCATAAAGAATCACAAAAAGTAGCTTCTTATCTGAACTAGCCACCTAGCAAGTCACACTTACTGCTTACTTTTGCTGTCCCACATATCTAAAGGCAGCCATCTTAACCAGTCACATGCTGCCTAAACTTTATTTGGCCGTTGCAGTGCTTTCTTCCCTTCAGTAAGTCTCATGTGCCCCATCCTTTTGCCTCTGTTTCATATATAGTACAGACCACACAGTAAGTGCTCCCCTGTCTCAGAGGTATAAGACCTCCCAGTCTCCGGGAAACTTGACAAGAAGATGGCATGCGAAGGAATAGACTTTGTTTCAAACTTTCACCATGTTGCTGCTAGCTTAAAAACTATTTGACCTGAAGGGGAATTGAGACTGGGTGCTTCTATCTTGAACATTCCCCTCCACAGTGAATGACTGTCACCTGGAATTGTGAGTTAACTCTTTTCTTATCTAAGTTGATTTCTGTCCGAGTATTTTACTCCAGTAACAGAAATCAATTTAAGATGCAGTGTGACCAACAAGGTTAACAGAAATCAATTTAAGATGCAGTGTGACCAACAAGGTCCTGCACTCCCCAAATAGTCACAGTGTTAAGGGATGAAGGCAGACAGATAAGAAACTGCAAGTTTGGTGCGTCGTCATTACAAATATGTAATTCCAGCACTTGTGAGATGGAGGTAATAAAATGGCAAGTTAAAGACAAGCCTGGGCTATATACTGAGACCCTTTCCAAAATTAAAAATTAAAAAAAAGGAGACTGACTGGCTTAGTAGTTAATACTATTTGTTGCTCAGACAGAGGCAGTGGCGCACACCTGTAATCTCAGCACTTGGGGAGGCTGAGGCAGACAGATCTCTGTGAGCTTGAGGCCAGCCTGGTCTACAATTCAAGTTCAGGACAGCCAAGGCTACACAGAGAAACCCTGTCTCAAAAAACAAAACACAAAACAAACAAACAACCCTCCACCAAAATAGTACCTGTTGCTCTTGCTGAGGACCTAAGTTTAATTCCCAGCATGGCCTGTAACCCTGGTTCCAGGGGATTCAGCACACTCTTTTTGACTCTGCTGACACAAAGCACACACACAGTACACATACATAAATGCTGGAAAAATAGTAGTAAAATGAAAATAATACCTTTTAAAAAAATAAAATGCCCCATCCTGATATTGTATTAAATGTGTTTGTGTGTATGCCTGACCCAAATCAGACATTAACTACTCAAAGAATGAAAGAAAAAGTAATTATAGCTATCCGTGTTTCTATTCATAAACATATACCCACATCTATATAAAAACACTACATCTCTAAATGTAGAGAGCATATATCCACTTCTATTTCTATGTATCTGAGTGAACCTTTCTCAATTCAAATCACTTTTCCTGATACCAGGAGTCATCTCCCTCGTGATTTCTGCGTCTGAGAATTTACAAATGCTGTCAGACACTCTCATGTCACCATTTTGGGTTCTAATTAAAAGTGAGTCATTGTCGCATATTTCTCTGTGAGGCTTAAGAGCATCTCACTTTCAATAAGATCTGGTTCTGACACTATGCCACCTCTGGGTTCCTGTAGTAATCTCATTCCTGTGCTCTTGGAAAAACCTTGGGGACCGCAGCAGCCTCCAGGTTTCATAGAGAGGATTGCCCTGGGTCCTGCAGTCCTCTAAGTTAATCAGAAAGGGCTGTATTTACCACAGCGGTAAGAGAGGATGCCACAATGTTCACCTTTTTTTCACTTTATATTAAATTCTTTATTAATTACACTTTATTCACCTTATATACCCCTGTAGTTCCCTCCCTCCTCCCATCCCAATCCCTCCCTTCCTCCCCTCTCTGCACCCGTGTTCCTCCCCAAAACCACCGATAGGGGAGGTCCTCCTTTCCTTCCCTCTGATCCTAGTCCATCAGGTCTCATCAAGAGTGGCTGCATTGTCTTCCTCTGTGGCCCAGCAAGGCTGCTCCCCCCTCAGGGGGAGGTGATCAAAAAGCAGGCCTATCAGTTCATGTCAGAGACAGTCCCTGTTCCCATTACTATGGAACCCACTTGGACACTGAACTGCCATGGGCCACACCTGTGCAGGGGTCCTAGGCTACCTCCATGCATGGTACCTGGTTGGACCATCAGTCTCAGGAAAGACCCCTGTGCTCAGACCACTTGATTCTGTTGCTCTCCTTGTGGAGCTTCTGTCCTCTCCAGATCTTACTATTTCCCACTCCCCTCATAAGATTCCCTGCATTCTGCCCAAGGGTTGGCTATAAGTCTCAGCATCTGCTTCGCTAGTCTGCAGGGCAGAGCCCTTCCGAGGCCCTCTGTGGCAGGCTCCTGACCCATTCCCTGCCCTCTCCTTCTTCTGATGTCCATCCCCTTTGCCCTTCTGGAGAGGGATTGGACATTTCACAATGTTCACCTTTTAAAATGTTATTAGCAGACACTAGGTAGACAGTTTTACAGGGTAGACAGTGATGTTTTGGTACAAGTCCATACCATGTTTTGAGTAACTCAAATTAATTAAGGTACTATCACCACTATTCATGGTCTTTGCGGTGGTAACATTCAAAAATCCTCTCTTACTGATGACTTGGAGTATATAATACAATAGTATTGTAATCATCCTCTCTGTAACAGAATGTCAACCTCACTATTTCCATCTGGCTGTGTCTTACTACCCATGAGAGCATCGTCCGTTGATGTATTAATGAATAATGGATACTGGATTAAGGGCCACGCCTGCCTGGGACCTTTGCTTTGCTGTCTGACTTTCCAGTCAGGATGCTGGGAAAACACAGGATCTTACTTGTCATTTGTACTCAGAAATTGTGGAGTCAGCATCAAATTGCTTGAAATATCTGGACTCTTCATCTAAGATCTCCTGACTGTCTCCCAAAGTAGAATACACATAGCTTCCCAGACCCTCTCCTTCACCAATATCCTGGCATTATGTTCCAGTGGTTACTATTTTCCAGTGCCATGGGAACCGCTATCTCCTTGACCTGTGCACTAGTTCTCTTTTAACTCTCAGATTTGCACAGCATAAAGTTATCTGAAAGAAAATCCTTGACTGAGGAATTGCTTGCATCAGATTAACTTGTGAGCATGTCTATAGAAGATTGTGTTTATTGAGGGAGGAGGGCCCAACCTACTCTGAGTGGAACCTTCCCTAGGCAGATGGTCCAGAAATCCAATGAGCAGCATTTCTCTGTAGTTTCTGCTTCAAGTTCCTGCTTGAATGCCTGCCCTGACTTCCCTCAATGGCAAATTGTGACTTGAAAACCTAAGACACATAAATTCTTTCCTCCTCTGAGTTGCTTGTCATCAGAGTACTTATTACATCAACAACAACAAAAAAATCAAACTAGAACAACTCATTTGCTCCTCCCACAGACATCACAGCAGAGATGGTAGTCTGGGGTCATATGCCCCAATTCACATTCTCAGGAGGACATCTTTGAGAACCATATAATCCCCAAAATTTTCTGCTCCCAGAGCTACAGCAAGCCAGGGCAATAAGATTTACTACCAGGGACTTTTTTTTAAAGTCTTTTTTATTATTAAAAAATACATACAATATATTTTATCAAATTCTTTCCACCCCTTAACTCCTCCCTGATCTTTCTATCTCCCTACTCACCCATGCTCTTTCTCCCCCATCTCTGAAAAAAGCATAAAATAAATAAAAAGCAATAAGAAGAAAAACAAAAATAACAACAAAAAAACCATCAAAAAAAGCCAAGGAGTCCATTTTGTCTTGGACTGCCACTCCTGGCCTGCCCTGCGTTACGATAACCCAGTGGCATGCTATTGGAAAAAAACGTATTTTCTCTCTCTTGGAAAGCATCAATTGCATAAAGCTTATTAGTTAGGGAGTGAGGCTTTGTGTCCATTCCCCTTCCCAGCACTGGATTTTTGTCTTGCTTGAGCTTGTCATAGGTCTTCTACATATGGTCAGTCTCTGTGAGTTCATGTGTGCATCACCCTATTGTGTCTGGCTCTTATAATGGTTCTACCTCCTCTTCTTCTACATGAGCCTGAGCCATGAGGCTTAAGAAAGGTATCCCACTTAAAGCTGACTTTTTTAGAGGGGCAAATGTATGACAACAAACATGGGAATTATAGCTTAAACTCTGAAAGTGGCTAATAATGCTGGGGAGTGATAGTGCTTAGGCCAGTTACTCACACTACCCCAAAGAAGCTTCTTCACCTTCCCAGGTCAGTGACCAGCTGCTCTCTTGTAGTTTCTCCTGAAACTGCCATTAACTAACATGGATGTGCTAGCCTCACACTGTTCAGGACAGTCCATGTCTTATTTTGCAGGCACCCAATCTCTTCACTGCACCTTGGTTGGCATCCTCTTGAAAGACAGCTTCCCTGCAAGTCCTCCCTTCTTGCTTTGTTATTTCTTCTGTCCCTAAAAGAATGCCCCCTCCCTCAGACTGGAGTAAATAGCTCTCCATGCCAGATCCAGGTATTTTTTCAAACCACATTACCCACTCAGACATCTCATAAGGAGCCCCTCGATTTCTTCGTCACCACTGAAGCTTTTATCCCTGTATTTTGGATCACTGTGACAAATAGCAAGTAATGAGAATGGAGATGTGGACTCAAGGCAGAATACAAAAGGAGTTGGGACAGAAATGAAAGTACTCTTAATCTGGTTGTTCTAGAGTGCTTTTTATTGCCATGATGAAAACATTAATCAAAGCAATTTGAGGAGAAAAGAGTTTATTTCATTTTATAGCCTGTAGTCCATCATAAAGGCAAGTCAGGGCAGGAACTCAAGGCAGGAACCTGGACAAAGAACTTTAGCAATGACCATGGAGAAACACTGATTATTGACCAGCTTAGCTTGCTTTCTTATACACCCCAGAACCCCCTGCCCCTGAGTGGCACTGGCCGCAATGGGCTGGGCCCTTCCACATCAATCATTAATCAAGAAAGTGCTCCCACAGACTAGACTAAAGGCAAATGTGGTGGAGACATTTTTTCAACTGAGGTTCCTCTTTCCAATGATACTAGCTTCTGTCAATGTGTGTGTGTGTCAGGGGGAGGGGGACCTAACCAGTATATTGCTTCAAATTTCTCACTGGCTGAAAGTCAAAAACATCAACAAACCAGACCAAATCAGGGAAGAGTCTATGAATATAATATTTATTTTTAAAAGAGCTACCAGAAACAAGAGTGTTAACCTAATAAATGCTTGCTGAAAATCATAATGTATGCAATCTTGGAATTTACCTTTATCAGCATAACACACACCCTCAACCTCAAGCAATCTATTCATATACACCAATTTCAATCACAAAAAAAGATTTCTTCAGATAAGAGTAATCCAGCTGCATGTAGCAAAAGTTTAGAATCATTTTGGATATACACCTCTGGGAATGAAGGCAGCAAGACCCCATTGGCTGGAGCCTAGACTATGTGAAAAAACTGCAGACACAATGTAACCAGCTTCCTCACCAGCCTGCCATCACAATGGTGGACTGTTCCCTCAAACTATAAAAATAAGCCTTCCTTCCTTAAGTTGTTGTAAACACCAATACATCATTTTGTGTTTTTACTTAATTTTAAAACTTCTCTCCATTTCAAAAATTTACTTAATCTTTAAGACCAATTGTATAAAAAACAAGGAAATCATGAAATTTGCAGGTAAATGGTGGGAACTGGAAAAGATCATCCTGAGTGGAGCTATCCCAAAAGCAGAAAGACACACACAGTATATACTCACTCATATAGATATATAATATAGGATAAACTTACTAAAATCTGCACACCTAAAGAAACTAATCAAGAGGGAGGACTCTGGCTAAAATGCTCAATCCCCATCCAGAAAGGCAAAGAGGATGGACATCAGAAGAAGGAGAAAACAGGGAACAAGAGGGCCACAGAGGGCCTCTGAAAGGCTCTACCCTGCAGACTCTCAAAGCAGATGATGAGACTTAGGGCAAACCGTTGGAAAGAGTGCAGGGAATCTTATGAAAGAAGTGGGAAATAGTAAGATCTGGAGAGGACAGGAGCTCCACAAGAAGAACAACAGAACCAAAAAACCTGAGCAAAGGGGTCTTTTCTGAGGCTGATACTCCAGCCAAGGACCATGCACGGAGATAATCTAGAACCCCTGCACAGATGTAGCTCATGGCAGTTCAGTGTCCAAGTGGGTTCCATAGTAATGGGAACAGGGACTGTCTCTGACATGAACTGATTGGCCTGCTCTTTGATCAACTCCCCCTGAGGGGGGAGCAGCCTCACCAGGCCACAGAGGAAGACAATGCAGCCACTCCTGATGAGACCTAATAGACTAGGATCCGAAGGAAGGAAGAGAAACCTCCCCTATCAGTGGACTGGGGGAGGGGCATGGGTAGAGAACAGAGAACGGGAAGGGAGGGAGGGCTTGGGAGGGGAGGAGGGAGGGCGCTACAGGGGGGATACAAAGTGAATAAAGTGTAATTAATATTTTTTAAATACCAATTTAAAGTACATCTTTAAACAATATAAGTTGATAACCAGCAAAATCCATAGCTGTAGCTGAGACATACAGGTGTGCCTCTCCCTGTGGGTACCCATCCTTAAATGTATAGAAGATGTGCTATCTTTTTTTCTTAACTTTATTGAATAAAACCAATTCTCGCTCATGCTGACTTGGTCTGAAATTCTTGTCTATGATGTAAGTTAGGAGCACCATCACACTTGCCAGGAGCAACAGGCCATGTTTCAGGCTACCACTGAAAAAAACAAGAGAGAAACATATGGACCAGAACTCAGTGACTGTGCTGTAGACAACTGCACAACCATACCCAATATACACACTCCATACTGAGCCTCAGACACAAAAATCCCTTGGTTGCATTGAAATATGAGTTTTCCTCATTTTTATTAGTTCCTTGAAAATTTTGTACAATATATTTTGATCATATTTTCAGCTTCCTCAAAATCTCTCAGATGTTGTGTGTCTGTTTTGTTTTTCAAACCCATCAAGAACAGTTTGTCCTGCACTTATACTCTTAGATGACTTTCTACTAGAGTGTGCTTGACCTACCAGGGGTCTCACCCTTAAAATTGGCTCGTCCCATTCTAACAGTCAACTGCCAAAAGCTTCTCATTGTGGGGTGGGATTTCATAGCCACCTTTCCTCTCCATGTTGGAATTGTTGGGGGGCTTGAACTTGCAAAGATCTTATGCGTGATGCCAAAAAGTGCTTTGAGTTGGGATAGGACATTATTTCTCCCAATCTTTCTAAGTTTATTTATCTGTTCTTAAGCAGCAGGCTGAAGATGGCCAGGCAGAAGCAAAAGCATGCCTGCACTATGCATATTTGAATTGTTTTACTCTTAGGCTTTCTGAGTCACCTTTTTATTTCATCAGTCATTCATCATCTTCATTTCTTCCATTATTTTTTAAAAGACTGCCCAACATATTAGCTTAGGTACTAAAACCACACAATACTCAGAAGATTAGCATGCCTTTGCAGAACAACTAATTTTACAAAACCATCTATTTTCTTTTCATAATAGCCAAGGTATAGATCCAGTCTAGGCGCCCATCAGCAGATCAGTGGATAAAGGAAATGTGTCATATATACACAATACGATTTTAATTCAGCCACAAAAGACAATGAAATTATGGCAGTTTCAGGGCAATCATGTGAGCTGTATCATTACCAGGTTGTGTGAAATATGTCATACTTGAAAAGATTAGTATATGAGACTTATAGTTTTTAAAAGAGACTTGAAATTTAAAGGGGACTATTTGGAAAGAGGAAATGTGTTCATGACAAAGGGAGGAGGAAATTGAGGAAATCAAATCGATACATGATATTTATGTATGGAAATGTCATAATGAAGTTCATTATTTTTACAATGAATATGTGCTAATTTTAAAAAAATGGTTCCTGTCCTGTTTCCTGTTTTCTCCTTCCTCTGACGTCCATCCTCTTTGCCTTTCTAAATGGGGATTGAGCATCTTAGACAGAGTCCTCCTTCCTGATTAGCTTCCTTAGGTATACAGATTTTAGTATGTTTCTCTTAGATTATATGTCTAGTATCCACTTATGAGTGAGTATATACCCTGTGTGTCTTTCGGCTTCTGGGATACCTCACTCAGGATGATCTTTTCCTGTTCCCACCATCTACCTGAAAATTTCATGATTTCCTTGTTTATGTATTGCTGAGTACTATTCTACTGTGTAGATGTACCACAATTTCTGAAAGGCTCTACCCTGCAGGGTATCAAGGCAGATGTTGAGACTCATAGCCAAACTTTGGGTAGACTGCAGGGAATCTTATGAAAGAAGTGGGAGATAGTCAGACCTAGAGAGGACAGGAGCTCTACAAGGAGAGGAACAGAACCAAAAAAATCTGGGCAAAGGGGTCTTTTCTGAGACTGATACTCCAGCCAAGGACCACTCATGGAGATGGCCTGGAACCCCTGTACAGAGTTAGCCTAAGGCAGTTCAGTATCCAAGTGGGTTCCATAGCAATGGGGACAGGGACTGTCTCTGACAGAAACTGATTGGTCTGCTCTTTGATCAACTCCCCCTGAGGGGGGAGCAGCCTTACCAGCCCACTCCCTGGTAAGAAGAAGACAATGCAGCTACTCCTGATAAGACCTGATAGATTAGGATCAGAGGGAAGGAGAGGAGGACCTACCTTATCAGTGGATTGGGAGAGGGGAATGAGAGGGGAAGAGGGAGGATGGGATTGGAAAGAGAGGAGGGAGGGAGGTACAGGGGAGATACAAAGTGAATAAACTATAATTAATAAAAATAACTTTAAAAAAAACTGACTGTGAACACTAAAAAAGAAAAGAAAAGAAAAAAAGAAAAACCACTCTTCCCATCCCTATTTCCACTGGCCAGACTACCCATATGAAGAACAAGCAGTCCATTGGTTAAATGTGTGTAGGGGGCTTAGGTCCAGATAATGCATGCTCCTTAGTTGATGTGTCTCTCTCTGAAAACCCCAATGGGACTGGATTAGTTGTCTCTGCTGGTGTTGGTCTTCTTGTAAGCTCCCTGTCCCCTCCAGGTTCTTCAATCTCTTCCCCAATACTTCCACAGAACTCCTTGAGCTCTGCTCCAACCTTGGCTGCAAGTCCCAGCATCTGACTCTCTCCACTGCTGCTGGCTGGAGCCTCCCAGAGGACAATAAAGTTCAGCTCCTGTCTGTAAGCATAAGTTTCATTATTAGTGTAAGAGGCTGGCTGTTTTCCATGGGGTGGGTCTAGGGTTGTGCCAATTATTGGTTAGACTTCCCCTCAATCTTTTTTCTCTCATTATCCCTGCACTTCTTGTAGGCAGAGAAATTTTTGGATCACGGGTTTTGTTGGTGGGTTATTGTTCCCCTCCTTCCACTAGTCCCACCTGGCTACAAAATGGTCACTTCAGTCTTCATGTCCCCCTGCCCCTGTTAGGAGTGTCAGCTGAAATCATATCCATGTCCTCCCAGGAGCCTACCCTGTATCAGACCTCCAGCTTGACAGATTTTCCCTCTCAGTTTTCCTTCTTTCTCTTAGTCCTGTCATTGCCCTCCCTCCCAGTTCTGATCCCCACTCGTTTCCCTCCCCATTCTATCTCCTGTCCAGTTCCCTCTTTTCATCCACTTCTGTTCTCTATTCTTTTTTAAAAAATATTAGTTACAGTTTATTAACTTTGTATCCCAGCTGTACCATACTTCCTCATTCCCTCCCAATCCCACCCTCCCTCCCTCATCTCTTCCACAGAGAGTGGTTTTTCTAGCATGGACTTTATTGACTGCCATTTGGATCATTTCCCCCTGGCAAGCGCTGCCTAGCATGGTCTCAGGGGATGAAGATATGCTCACTCCTGGTGTGACTTCTAAGGAAGGTTGATATGGGGGAGGCTCTCCTTTTCTGGGAAGAAAGAAAGAGGGGAAGGGAGGAAGGTGGGAACTGGGAGGAGAGGAGGGAGGGGAAGTCTTGGGATGTAAAATAAAATTTAAAAGATAATAAAAATAAATTAAAAAAATAAAAACGAAACAAAAACTGGCTGATGAGAAGAGATATGTTTTCCATAGAAGAAAATGAAACATTTGTGAAGTCATGATCATGCACACACCCAGAAAAAGAAACTGACTCAGACCAAGTTCCTAGATGCAGCTAGTAATTTGAAGGAAATACACAGAACTTTCTAGAGAAATAAACCCATCACTGGAGAGCAGAAAATGAATCAATCACTATCATGTACATCTCCACCAACTTTTAAGATGTGAAAGAGAATTGGAAATTTGAATTAATATTTAATACAATTTGTTTTAGCTGTGAGCTAACCTAATACTGTACTGAATTTTTGAAATTTTTTTTAAAGTAGAAAACAAGAAATTGTGGGTTTTGCTCCCACTCTTTGCTTCAAGTAGCTGTGTCACTACGCTTCATGGACAGGAAATTGAGAAACTGGACACTGGACCCTGAGCTGCATCCTTACATCTCACCTCCAGGACAGAGCCTTTTAGACTCTAGAATGGACAGCCTCTGAGAGCTTCCTCCAGCCTGGGAAGACAATAGGGCTTACTTTGCTCAGTTCTGCAACTGAGCATTCCATTCCACAATCTGTTGAATTTCATGTCAGCTAAGATTAACTTCATACATATAAGACCATAAGGAAAGCGTGCTCATCCCCATTTAGCACCTAAACATCTTTTTAACTACATCTCTACCAAACTACCAGTTTAGTGGGTATCATATGCTCAAAACAGAGATCTGTCGAGGGAAGGGGCCAGTGACAGTAGCAGGATGAAGAAAGACTGCTATCCCTAACTGGTAAATGTGACCATTTTAACTGTGGAT
This sequence comes from Pachyuromys duprasi, assembly GCA_028658305.1. Taxonomy (NCBI): domain Eukaryota; kingdom Metazoa; phylum Chordata; class Mammalia; order Rodentia; family Muridae; genus Pachyuromys; species Pachyuromys duprasi. The sequence goes on from CM053758.1 coordinate 9,711,239, forward strand.
ATAACCAGCTTTTTTAAGGCAAAAGTCTGACCTCCAGCAACCCTAACAGGCTAGCTTGGACAACATGGCATTTATTTTTAGTTTCCTTGGAGACCCAAATCAGGAGTTTGCATTTTAGCAAATTCAACATCTATAAACCAACCTCCTATTTCCCACTTACCTTCCCACTTAGAATTTAAATCCACATTTCTTCCTTACTAATAGTGAATTAATTTTTTTTTTGTCTTTGAATTTCTCTGCACCAAAATATTGTGTTTTGTAGCAAAGGCCAGTGTTCAACTGGTTTCATTGACCTCAACAGATTCTTGAGTACTTAGTAGCCAGCCCAGTTCAAGGCAAGTTCAAAAGGAGATGGGCTGGTAAATCCTATGAAGTGTGGTACTGAAAGATCACTCACTCTTCCATAAAAGAACTGGCAAAAGTAAATAGTTACAAACAGCTTTTTTAGACTTCTGGAAATTAACCAAAGGCTTGCAGTGCCTGAGGGAGTATTTATGCAAGAAAAGCAGCTAAGTATCAGAAAAAGAAAGAAAAAACAGGGAGCTTTTAACCTAATGCTAGCCCCATCCTATCTCCTGCCCTAGCCCAGAAGCTATCTGAGAAACAGAAAGGGACTTATTCACAAAGAAGTGCCATTACTGGACCGGCCTGGTGGTTTGCTGGAAGACACACCCAGGGAGATTTGTTGATCTTAGTGGCTCAATGCTGAGAGCTTAGGAGATTCGAGGTTTTTGTCTAAAACTCTTGCTAGCAACAGTCAGAACTATATAACTGCCTTAGGCAATTGGTGGCCAAGTGGGGCATATGACAAACTTATTCAAAGCACAAAGAGAGAAACAGAGGAATGAGTTGTCCATGGGGGCTTGACATATCTCTGATAGCTCTTTAGGAATTTAGAAGTTCCTGGGAACCTGCCACATAGGCTAGGTATCGGTGCAGGGCATAGAGAGAGTACTAGGCAGCTACCACACAAACTCCTGAGACGTGTAATCACAAGTACGTTTCATCTTGCAGTCACCCCTTTGACATAGCATAATGTCCTCTGCAGCTCTCCCTGTGGTCACAAATGGCAGAAATTCTTTGATAGAGAGCAGAAAAAGGTAAGGGTAGAAAAGGAGGAGATATCTTTCAAAGGAATAAGCTTAGTAATATAGCACCAGAATGATAACCATAATTAACAATCCTGCAACTACCAAGAGTAATGCTTTCCACAAATATACACACAAGCATTATATGTAGTGCTGGATGTATTTATTAATTTAATCTACTCGTTCCATAATGTAAACATGTCAAAATATTCCATCAGTACAGAAACTTTTTGTACGTCAATTTTAAAGCACCATAAATTGTTTTAAGTTCATTTTAAAAGCAAGTAGGTAAAACATTTTCAGATAACCACAAATTCTAGGAAGGTAATTAAACCCAAGAAAGTCCTAAAGACTGCTACTTTGAAAAAAGCTAAGGTCACATTGTCAACCACCTCATTAGGCCTTAACATACACATCTCAACACACACAGACAACCCATCCACAGATGCTTCCTCTTCCTGCTCCCAGGCTGTTGGGAAATCGCCAGCCATTCTCTGGATAATAAGATAAACTGAGGACAGACTTCAATGGTCATGTGAGGTAAGGCTGACAGTAGCAGCCTGGGGAGCTCTTCCTTTGGGACTTCTACTCATATAAAGCTACGTTCTTATCTATCCACCTCCCTGGAAACGAATAAATACAGCTGCAAATAAAGCAAAAATGTAGAAAAGGGAACAGTGAGGTGGTTTAGTGGGTACAGATGCTTGCTGCCAAGCCTGAAGACCCGAGTTTAATTCCTAGGAGCTACATGATAGAAAGAGAGAACAGATTCAAGCTAGACGTCTTCTGCTTCTTCCTCACATGCTCCATAACAAATATGGAGACACACACATACATGCACAAACACACATACACACAGATAGGTAGATAGATGATAGATAGATAGATAGATAGATAGATAGATACATACATACATACATACATACATACATACATACATTGTGAAATTGTTTTACTATAAAAAGAAGAGGGTTGGAGATATAGCTCAGTGATACAGTGCTTCCCCCGCTTTAAACATGAGGCCTTTCATGGAGCCCCAGAACAAGAGAATAAGAAGAAAAATAAAAATAAAAGAGGAGAAAGAAAAGTAGGAGATGATTGAGCATACTGAGCCTATATCACATCAGGTTTTCTTATCAAAAAATTAAGTTTAATTTGATGTAAGAAAAATAAAATGATATAGTTTTTATTCTATAATAAAATATTATTTTTTAAAAAAGCAAAAGAAATTTCAGAGTTTAACGTGTAATAAGTAAAAGGAAAGTTTACCAGGGTAGCAGAGCTAAATAGCACATCTGAGCAGGGGATGAAAATCAGAAAACCTGAAGGCAGAATATCTGAGGTTATATCATCTGAGAAACACAGAAGAGAGTGAAGAAGAATGAGCCAAGGAGAAGAATGTGCGACCTGTGTGAACCCTATCTAAGGCACAGACGATCAGAGACTGTGAAACCTGTGAGTAAATAGGCGGTTGTATCTAAAACACCAACATTGCTGCTTCCCGGACTGAAGGGTACATTCAGGGAGTTGGGGACTATTGGCTCCAGAACCCCTGTGGGTTGTCTCCAGGGTCCAGGAGTCAAGAACTGTGAACCTTCTGCTCTTTCCACATACTTGAGAGAGTGCAGGCCCCCAGGTCCAAGAACTCCCCTCTCCAGGAGCCAGACATCAGATTCCTAGTGCTCCTCTGAGGGCAGCGTCTGGATTTCTTGGACAGTATCCCAACCTCCAAACCACAGTTCTACTAGTCCACCTTTGAGACAGGTGGATGATAAAATCATATGGAACCCAGATCAAAGATGGCAGAGCCCAAATTGAATCCGAGTTCCAGGAGTGCAGTGTCTGGTAGGCCTGTAAGCCATAGCTCAGCTGCCTTTGGAGGCACTGGATCCCCCACGATTGCCACCTGAGGCAGACAACCAACTACCTCCCTGTGCAGTTTCCACCTGAGATGCCTGTGTCCCCTGAACTACCACCTGAAACACTGTGTGCCACCCTTCAAAGCACCTGCACTCACGCCCTGCCTTCTGAAACACCCACCCCAGTGTGACTGCATCCAAAATGCCAACACCCATTTGTACTCCCCTGAACCAGTCTCATCATCCTGAAGACTACTCCAAAAACCAGAGACAGGCAGATCCAGGCTTCAATGCAGGTACAAGGAACAAAGAGCAAAGACTACAGACAACCAGATGGCTAAAGGCCAGCAGAAGAACACAATCAACAAAAACGAGGACATCATGCCTCCACCAGATCCCCGCCCCAAGACAATGGATATTCTAATGCAGCTGATACGCAGAAAAATGACCTTAAATCTATGTTTATGCAGTTATTAAAGACATATAAAGAGGAACCGAACAAATCTCTCAAATAAATACAGGAAAATCCACCAAACAAATAGAGGCCATCAAGAACAGATAGAAAACCACAATCAAACAGGTGAAGGAAATGAATAAAACTGTTCAGGACCTGAAAATGGAGTTAGAATCAATAAAGAAAACATGAACTAAGAAAACCCTGGAGATGGAAAACTTAGAGAAGGGGTCAGAAACCACAGAGGTAAGGATCACCAGAGTACAGGAGATGGAGGAGAGAATCTCAGATGTTGAAGATACAATTGAGGAAATTGATACATCTCTCAAAGAAAATATGACAACAGAAAAGTTCCTGACACAAAACATCCAAGAAATCAAGGACCATGAAAAGATGAAACCTAAGAATAATAGGAATAGATGAAAAAGAAGATTGCAGGCTCCAAGGTCCAGAAAATATTTTCAAGAAAAACTTCCCAACCTAAAGAAAGAGATGCTCTTAAACATAAAAGAGGACTTTCACTTGCTTGGTAAGAGTCAAATGAAGGTATTTTATGTTATTAGAGGCTATTGTGAAGGGTGTATGCAATTTCCATCAAAATACCAACACAATTCTTTACAGACCTTGAAAGAAAGATTCTCAACTTCAATATGGAGAAACAAAAAACTGAGAATCTCCAAAACGATCCTGTGCAACAACAGATCATCTGAAGGTATCCCCATCCCTGACCTCAAGCTCTACTACAGAGCAATAGTAATGAAAACTGCATGGTATTGGCATAGAAACAGAAAGGAGGATCAATGGAACCGAATAGAAGACCCAGAAATAAACCTACACACCTATGAGTACTTGATTTTTGACAAAGCAGCCAGAACCATTCAATGGAAAAAAGACAGCATCTTCAACAAATGGTGCTGGTCCAACTGGATTGCTACATTCAGCAAAATGAAAATAGATCCATATATATCACCCTGCACAAAACTAAAGTCCAAGTGGATCAAAGACCTCAAAATAAAACCAGATACTCTAAATTGGTTAGAGGAAAAAGTGGGGAAGAGCCTAGAACTCATTGGCACAGGAGACAACTTCCTGAGCAGAACACCAACAGCACAG